>SJYQ01000434.1:439083-458426 GCA_006410935.1 Redunca redunca | reverse complement strand
AACTCCTTATTGCCAAATTCAGACTTAAATTGAAGAAAGTAGGGAAAACCGCTAGACCATTCAAGTATGACCTAATCAAATCCCTTATGATTATACAGTGGAAGTGAGAAATAGATTTAAGGGTCTAGATCTGATAGATAGAGTACCTGATGAACTATGGAATGAGGTTCGTGACATTGTACAGGAGACAGGGATCAAGACCATCCCCATGGAAAAGAAATGCAAAAAAGCAAAATGGCTGTCTGCGGAGGCCTTGCAAATAGCTGTGAAAAGAAGAGAGGCGAAAAGTGAAGGAGAAAAGGAAGGATATAAGCATCTGAATGCAGAGTTCCAAAGAATAGCAAGAAGAGATAAGAAAGCCTTCTTCAGCGATCAATGCAAAGAAATAGAGGAAAACAACATAATGGGAAAGACTAAAGATCGCTTCAAGAAAATTAGAGATACCAAGGGAACGTTTCATGCAAAGATGGGCTCGATAAAGGACAGAAATGGTATAGACCTAACAGAAGCAGAAGATATTAAGAAGAGGTGGCAAGAATACACAGAAGACCTGTACAAAAAAGTTCTTCATGACCCAGACAATCATGATGATGTGATCCCTAATCTAGAGCCAGACATCTTGGAATGTCAAGTCAAATGGTCCTTAGAAAGCATCACTACAAACAAAGCTAGTAGAGGTGATGAAATTCCAGTTGAGCTGTTTCAAATTCTGAAAGATGATGGTGTGAAAGTGCTGCACTCAATATGCCAGCAAATTTGGAAAACTCAGCAGTGGCCACAGGACTGGAAAAGGTCAGTTTTCATTCCAATTCCAAAGAAAGGCAATGCCAAAGAATGCTCAAACTACCACACAATTGCACTCATCTCACATCAGAGACTAGTGGACCGATATTATCTTTATCCATGGTTTTGAATGCTTGTTAGAGAAGTGATAAAAGTCTTACCTTTGCACATTAGACATAAGACATAAGACAAGCAAATTAAAAAGTGATTATTCCTGCTTTCACCTTGAAACATCCTTCTCTATGTATGCAAAGGCTGCTTTTTCAACCTTGAAACATCCTTCTCTATGTATGCAGAGGCTGCTTTTTCAACTCTTACCAGCTTGAAGCCCCAATTACTGATACCTCTCATGTCTCCTCCTGTGACTCAAGGACTGATGTCTCATGTTCAGTCTGCTAGGATGTTAGCACTGCCTGGTGAAGATGCAAGTCTCAGTCATCCCTTCATCTCCCTTTCCAGTACCCCCACTCCACTTTTTCTATCTAGGAGAAATCATATCCTCTCTTCTCAAGACCTGAAACCTTCTCTGTGTTACTTGGTTCCACTTGCAATTTCACATGAATGCTAAACATTGGCCTCTTACTCACTTCAGTGATTTTAGAAATATATAAAACTGGCACCTTTGTCTACAATGGGAAGTTTTCTGTCCTTGCTGGATCAAAGATTCAAGAAAAATTATCTTCTCTGCACTGAAGAAACAGTCTTGACCAAGGCTGCCAATGATTTCCTAAAATCAAAATAAAACCTTCTCCTGAGCTTTCATCTTTCCATAATTTGGCATTGGTGACTAATACCTTCCTCCTGGGAATTCTCTCTCCTTTTGGTGTCGAGGACCACACATTCCCCTGGGTCTCCTCTAACCTCACCGAATACTTGTGAAGGTGCTTCCTTTTCTGCCTGGCCGATAAAAGAACCTAAAGCATTACAGGGCTTATCCTTTCTTTTTATCCAACATACTGTCCTACTCACATGCTGTCAGTCACCTAAAATAGCTAAAGACGTCCACATCTCCATTTTCAGCCCAGGACTCATTCTAGAGCTCCATGCTCACATACCCAACAGCCTACTTAATATTTCTGCTCAAGATCCCATTGACTCTTCCTCCTTAAACATCCCTCAGAACTTCTCCATTTATCTTTTTCTTTTCTGATATTTCATACCATCATGTCTTCATGGTCTTGTGCTGGTCAACATGTACTCATAAATAGTCCCTCTGCTCATTTTATCTCCCTATAATCAAATTTCACTAACATAATCATTTTTAAAAATACAGATTTGGACATATTATCACCATATCAATGCCACTTAGGGGCTTCTCTTAGCCCAGTGGTTCTCAAAATTCAGTACGTTTCAATCACCTAGAAGGCTTAGTGAAATACAGATTGTTAGGCCATACTCCCAGAATTTCTGAATTAGTAGATTTCAGATGGGCCTTCTAATGAGCATTTTTAATAACTTCCCAGGTGGTGGTATTGATGGTAGAACAACTGTGAGCTGATAGTATATGTTTAAGACTGCATAGCTTGGTGTACAGGGCTTTGTCAATCTGTCTCTCCAGACCTGTCTCCTTACCACCACTATGGAGATCTGAGAAATGGGCTTCAGAGGCACAAAAGTGCCTCATTGCTTCCTAGGCAAAAAAAAAGAAGAAAGAAAGCCTAATTGTTTTTCTCTTCTTCCTTTTCCTTTTCCCTCCTTAGTTAATATACACTCATATTTCAAGATCTAGCTCATGCCACCATCTCAATGAGGTATTTCCCAAACCATCTCCTCTCCCTCACTACACATACACAACTTTGATGGTACATCTGGCTAATTCCTTTCTGGAACTCATTTAGAAACTGAGCCTATGCTTGTTGAGAACACAAATCTTTATCACACTCACCTGCCTGTCTTCTCCTTTAAATTCTAAATTCTTATAAGCAGAAATTTTCTTACTAGTATGTATAGCTCCATTATGAAGCCGAACATCCACTGTTGCTCTTCAGTTGCTAAGTTGTGTCTGACTATCTGCAACTCCATGGACTAAATCACGCCAGACTTCCCTGTCCTTCACTATCTCCCAGGGTTTACTCAAACTCATGTCCATTGAGTTGGCAATGCCATCCAAGCATCTCATTCTCTGTCACCCCTTTCTCCTCCTGCCCTCAATCTTTCTCAGCATCAGGGTCTTTTCCAGTGAGTTGACTCTTCACATCAGCTGGTCAGAGCACTGGAGCTTCAGCTTCAGCATCAGTCCTCCCAATGAATATTCAGGGTTGATTTCCTTTAGGATTGACTTGTTGGATCTCCTTACTGTCCAAGGGACTCTCAAGAGTCCTCTCCAGCACCACAATTCAAAAGTATCAATTCTTCAGCATTCAGCCTTCTTTATGGTTCAACTTTCACACCCATAAGTGTCTACTGGAAAAATTATAGCTTTGACTCTAAGGACCTTGATCAACAAAGTTATGTCTCTGCTTTTAAATACACCATCTAGGCTCATCATAGCTTTTCTTCCAAAGAGCAAGGGTCTCTTAAATTCATGGTGGCAATCACCATCTGCAGTGATTTTGGAGCTCAAGAAAATAAAATAAGCTACTGTTTCCACTTTTTCCCCATCTATTTCCCATGAAGTAATGGGACTAGATGCCATGATCCTAGTTTTTTGAATGTTATTTTTAAGCCAGCTTTTTGCTCTCCTCTTTCACCTTAATCAAAAGACTCTTTAGTTTCTCTCTGCTTTCTGCCATTATTATAAAAAGGATATATATTTTTTGTGGTATGAAAATAAAGGAGTATATTAGTCAAATTATTTAAAAACCTACACAGTCCCATGTATGTTTCAATGTACCCTCATTGGAAGACTGATATTGAAGCTGAAATTCCAATAGTTTGGCCTGATGAGAAGAGCTGACTCATTTGAAAAGACCCTGATGCTGGGAAAGATTGAGGACAGGAGGAGAAGGGGACAACAGAGGATGAGATGGTTGGATGGCATCACCGACTCAATGGACATGAGTTTGCATAAACTCCGGGAGTTGGTGATGGACAGGGAAGCCTGTCGTGCTGTAGTCCACGGGGTCGCAAAGAGTAAGCGACTGAGTGACTGAACTGAACTGAACCCTCATGTAAAGGAAACTTATAAATTGGAAAAAAATATCCAGAGGTATTTTACATTTTTAGTACATGAAAAATATGGAGAACAGTAGCAGAGCAAATTAAACCTTCTTTCTTTTACTTAATGAATATAGACACAGAATAATTTGGCTAATGGAATATTAGGCCATACAACTGATTACAAAGCAATTCCATAAGAATAAAGAGACTCCAGAAATTCTACTGTGCTCTTGGCTCTATTGGGTAAAGTGAAAGTGAAAGTTGCTTAGTCAGGTTGACTCTTTGCAACCCCATGGACTATACAGTCCATGGAATTCTCCAGGCCAGAATACTGGAGTGGATAGCCTTTCCCTTCTCCAGGGGATCTTCCCAACCCAGGTATCGAACCTAGGTCTCCCTCACTGCAGGCAGATTCTTTACCAGCTTATTGGGTAAGTCCAGCATTAATTCATGTATCATGCTTAAATAAAAAGGATCTAGGCCATCTTAACAAAGAAGATAAATAACTCACTTTAAACAGAGCATGGAGTGGTGGAGAAGAATTGGTTCTAACTAGAAATTATTGAATGGCCAACCAAAATGAAATCTCTATGTCTTTACTGGGTCAGAAATATAAATCCCTGCATGTTTCATAACATATTACCCAAATGTTTTGAATAGCTCTTTTGTTAATATTTTTAAAATATAAAACAAAATAGAATAACCAATAACTATAGTATAAAATATAATGCTGACTACAGTGGAGGATTCAAAGAAGAGATCAGCATCACCCCCAAGCTACATGGCAACATGGGCTCTATTGGTATTTGGGGTAGGATAATGATTGTGTGGGATGGCCCAGGGCATTTCAGGATGTTTCGGATTCCTGTTATTTATCTGCTAAAATGTTGGTAGCATCCCCTAGTTAATGTAACTAAATGCCTCTCCTACTGTTGCTGCTAAGTTGCCTCAGTCATGTCTGACTCTGTGCGACCCCATAGATGGCAGCCCACGAGGCTCCCCCGTCCCTGGGATTCTCCAGGCAAGAACACTGGAGTGGGTTGCCATTTCCTTCTCCAATGCATGAAAGTGAAAAGTGAAAGCAAAGTCGTTCAGTCTTGTCCTTAGCAACCCCGTGGACTGCAGCCTACCAGGCTCCTCTGCCCATGGGATTTTCCAGGCAAGACTACTGGAGTGGGTTGCCTCTACACTTTCCCAAAAACTTTCTAGACGTATTATCAGCCACAGTTGAGATTTATGGTATGGGAACTTCCTTGACAAAAGGGTTCTTTATAAAAAAATGATACTTTCACTCTCTGACTATCTCACCCCATTTTGAAGGTAATAGAGAAATGAAAAAGAAATGCTTTAAATTTTCTATTTTTTTTGTTATAGTTAACACTCATGCTACTATATAACTCACTAAATTTATTTATGAATAGTAATGGTAATATCTGGTAATTACCAGAGAAAAATATTTCTTGCATTGATGTCAGCTATTATAAAAATTGGACAATAATTATTATCTGGCTTGGACCNNNGACCCCATTGTTAAACAATAGACACATAAGAGAATGATGCATTTTTAATCAATGTATAAGTATTCCTATACTATAGTTTATAGAGGGCTAGCTTAAATATATGTATTGTATTCAAAGTCAAAAAGATGAATAAATTTAGACTCTGGTTCCTGATTTGGATCTTTAATTGTGCAGAGCACTTGATTTTTGTCTATTTACTCACATGTGATTAAAACTTGACTTAAGTCCCTAAAATGTAAAATATGCTGATAAATCAGGATGTCAATTTGATAATTCACTGTGGGCTTAGAGTTAGTTTGAGATCAGAATGTTTGTGTCTTTTGCTCAGGACAGTTAATAAGCCCAAGTCATAATTAAAAGCCTGTGAATCCAGCTTTCCCACTTCTCTCCCTGTCCTTGCTTAGCCTGCTTTAATTGTAACCTAACCTGGTGCATCTTGTTGGCCCATTCCCAACTTGTGCTCAACAAACTATTCTTGTGATGTGTATCTTTAGAAAAATTAAATGATGGTTTTACTGCCCTGCTTAAATCCCTCCAATAGCATCCCACTGGTCCTAAAATTTAAAAAAACAAAAAAGAGAGAGAGAGAGAAACAGAGAGAGAGAGATTTTTCAAAAAAATAAAAACTCAGAGGCAGCAGAAAACAGGTCAGAGTTCTAAAAACTTCTGAGAGAAATTCTTCAAGCCAAATAGAAATGATAACAAATGGAAACTGGAGATGATACAAAGAGATAAAGAACACTGAAACTAGTAAGTGTTTGGGCAAATACAAAAGCTTGTCTATTTTTCTCTATTTCTTTAAAAACACTGAATTTTTTACAGCAAAAATATTACATTGTAGATTTTCTATTTGTAGAAGCAAATTACAGGATAAAGGTGGTAGAAGAAATTATATCTTTAAGGTTATTTTATTCTACATAAGTTGGCACATATTACACCCAATTAAATTTGATTTTATGTCCTAGAGCAATCTATTAAAAAATGAGAACAAAAACATATAATCAAAAATCTGATATAAAAATTTAAATGAAATAATAAAACAATATTTGAGAATAAAAAAGGAAGCAGAAAATAGGAAAAGAAAAATCAAGGAAACAATGGAACAACAGGAAAACAAATAGCAAGACTATAGGCTTAAATGGAATCATGTCAACAGTTACATTAAATGCAAATAGACTAAATAATTAAAAGACAAAAATTGTCAGACTAAATAAAAAAGTAAGAGTCAAGTATCCCACATATAAAAACACAGATTGAAAATAATAAGACAAGAATTATAAACCATTCAAACAATGAGAGAGAGTATGAGAAACATCAAACAAGACAGATTTCAAGAAAGAAGTATTACCAATCATCGTGATAGCAGGGGCAACTCATCAGGAATATTTAAAAATTATGAAAGTGATGTATTTAATAAATTTCAAAATACAGGGTTAAAATCCGTACCCCTAAAAACTGTTCAGATGATCACTGATAGTGATAACTAATTTAAAAACTACATCTGTAAAACTTACAAGAAGAAAGCAGAACGTTTTCACAGTCTTGAAGTAGGCAATGATTTCTTAGAGATGATAAAAAATACTGAAGATAAATGAAGTACATATATATATTTATTTATATATAAACTGGTTTTATCAAATTGAAAACTGCTGCTTATCCAATGATATGCCTCACAAAGATGAAAAACAAAGTCCAATCTGAGAGAAAATATTCTCAGCATAAGTATACAACAAAGCACTCATATCCAGACTCCAATATAGAACATTAACAGGAACTTCCCTGGTTGACCAGTGGTTGAGAATCTGCCTTCAAATGAAGGGGACGTGGGTTTGATGCCTTGAGAAGGAACTAAGATCCCACATCCTGTGGGGAAACTAAGCCCAAATGCTGAATCTACTAAGCCTGTGTGCAACAATTAGAAAGAAGCCTGAGCACCACAAGGAAAGATCCCAGATATCACAACTAAAACCCTATGCAGCCAAAAATAAATAAGCAAAATAATTTAAAAATAATTACAAAAAGGAACACTTACAATTGAAAAATACATGAAACATAATTTTAAAATGGGTAAAACTTGAACAGACATTTCACAAAATAAGTTAAATAAATTTTTAATAAATCCAAAGTAAGATGTTGAACAATCTTGCTGTTGTTCAGTTGCAAAATCATGTTGGACACTTTGTGAACCCATGGACTGTAGCCCATCAGCTCCTCTGTCCATGGGGATTTCCAGGCAAGAATACTGGAGTGGGTTGCCATTTCCTCCTCCAAGGGATCTGCCTGACCCAGAGATGGAACCCACATCTCCTGAATTGCTGGTTCTTTACCACTGAGCACCAAGGAAGCCCATTGAACATCTTAAATTATTACAAAAATAGAAACTAAATTCATAGTGATAAAACACTTCATACACCATGAACTTCCATGGGCTTCCATGGTGGCTCAGATGGTAAAGCATCTGTTTGCAATGCGGGAGACCCAGGTTCAATCCCAGGTTCAATCCCTGGGTCAGGAGGATCCCCTGGAAAAGGAAATGGCAACCCACTCCAGTACTCTTGCCTAAAAAATTCCATGGACAGAGGAGCCTGGTGAGCTACAGTCCATGGGATCACAAAGAGTCGGACACGACTGAGTAACCTCACACTCACTCACTCACTCACACCATGACCAGTAAATAAGGGCAAAAATATGAAGGAGATGGAACCCTACTTCATTCAAGGAGGCTTTAATATGAGTCAATCAATTTGAAAAATTGTCTGTTTTTAGAATGTTAAACATATATCTAGTAGGGAATCCAAAAATTCCAATTTGAAGAATTTGTACCTAAACCTTATAAGATAATGTTTATAGAAACTTTATGCATAATAGTCAACAACGAGAAAATCAAAAATTCAT
This sequence comes from Redunca redunca, assembly GCA_006410935.1. NCBI lineage: Eukaryota > Metazoa > Chordata > Mammalia > Artiodactyla > Bovidae > Redunca > Redunca redunca. The sequence continues at coordinate 450,129 of SJYQ01000434.1, read as the reverse complement.
CAACAGGTAACTGGAAAAACAAATTATGGTACACTGATTCAACAGGATGTTACTTCAATAATAAAAAGAATTAACTAGTGATACATGAAACATGTTTGAATCCTACAAACAAATATTATACAAAGAAAAGCGTGCATATTTTATGATTAAGTTTAAATGCAGTTCAAGAGCAGGCAAAAATAATTTGTGCCTATATAAATCATAGCCATGGATGCCTGTGAGAGCAAGGATTGACTAGAAGTTGGGGAAAGAATTTTCTGGAGTGATGGAAATGCTCTATATCCTAGCTGGAATAATGGTTACATGCATATAGACATTTGTCAGACCTCTCTGAACTATATACTTAAGATCTGTAATTTATAAAAATTTACCTCAATAAAAATAAACATACTCCTTTTGAAATCCAAAAAGGCATGGGGGGAGTTATCTAGTAAAATGTAGCAGAATTGAGACAATATTTAAAATCTATTTGAAAATAAATATAAACTTTTAGCTATTCCCTCAAAGAAATAGTGAGTCAAAGAATATAAATGTGTTTCACTGTGCTTAATAAGTATATTAACATTCCAGCTGATCCTGAAAACAAAATATAGTGATCTGTTAGATGTTTAAATCCTCATGAGTGATATCTCATACTTTGTAAATTCATATGTAAGTCAACAAATAATGTACTTGAATTAATTAATTTGCTAGTCTTATAAGGGTTTGGAATAAGAAATGAATATAACTCTCAAAACTGAAATATCAAAATTATCAGTGTTTCTTCTCTAATAAATATATTACTAAGGGTTAAATCTAATATTGGGAGTAGTGTTGTACACCCCTAGAGATTTAGGCAAATGGCAGCGTCATGCACTAATCTGTAAAACATAATTCATGCTTTAAGGTGGTATCATGCAGCCCAGTTTGCAAAGAGGTCCTCTAGGGTGTTTTACAAAATTCTAGTAAGGAAGCATGGGAAATAAAGAATAAACTAAACAGTATTACTTATTTTGGTGCCAAAGAACTCAATATTTTCTGTTTTTTAATATTGTGGTTTATAAAACTAGAAGGATGTATAAAATAAATCCTATATCTTGATCTTTAAGAGAAAGCTTTTAGGTGTTAATTTTCTTTGAAATGCAGAAAATATTGATAATTAGCAGCACCTCTGAAGAAATTAATCATAGAAAAAGACTATTTCAATATATGAAGGGTTAACATACTATGTAGGAAGCCAACAATCAAGTACCAATGGTCAGAACCAAAGCTAAACGAACTTGAACTGGGCGTGGGAATGAGCCTGAAACATTTGCAGTTGTTCTGATTCATGTGACCAAAGTCTTGTTCCATTTTCTGTGATATTTTTTCCTAATTTCTAAGTTTTTCTCTTAAACTGATACAGTACTAGAGAACTTAACAAATTCTCGAAAACTGTATGATAAAGGACCTAATGCATGAACTAAATGGGAGAAGAGATGGGGGAAGAGGCAACGAGGGATGCCATGCTATGACTCAATGCATACTCGAACTGGTGCCACGGAAAGAAACCACTGACCTGAGGAGTGGAGATGCCTGAGAGGGTACAAAATTCTCCCAGAATGTCTTCTCACAGAATCAAACAGGGAGTCCTGAAATTTGAGACCTAAGTCCTGCCCTCGGAGATCAATAGAATACCTTTCCTACAGCCGTCAAGCTGAGAATATTTCAGAGAATTTTTGTCAGTGTCATCAGATGTTCCAGCATCAGAATCAGGAAATCAACTTACTTGGCATATCTTTCTCCACTCAGTTCAGTACAGTTGCTCAGTCGTGTCCAACTCGTTGCGACCCCACGACTCACAGCACACCAGACCACCCTGTCCATCACCATCTCCCGGAGTTCACTCAAACTCACGCCCATCAAGTCAGTGATGCCATCCAACCATCTCATCCTCTGTCAACCCCTTCTCCTCCTGCCCCCAATCCGTCCCAGCATCAGAGTCTTTTCCAATGAGTCAACTCTTCTCATCAGGTGGCCAAAGCACTGGAGTTTCAGCTTTAGCATCATTCCTTCCAAAGAAATCCCAGGGCTGATCTCCTTCAGAATGGACTGGTTGGATCTCCTTGCAGTCCAAGGGACTCTCAAGAGTCTTCTCCAACACCACAGTTCAAAAGCATCAATTCTTTGGCACTCAGCTTTCTTCACAGTCCAACTCTCACATCCATACGTGACCACAGGAAAAACCATAGCCTTGACTAGGCGGACCTTAGTCGGCAAGGTAATGTCTCTGCTTTTGAATATGCTATCTAGGTTGGTCATAACTTTCCTTCCAAGGAGTAAGCGTCTTTTAATTTCATGGCTGCAATCACCATCTGCAGTGATCTTGGAGCCCCCAAAAATAAAGTCTGACACTGTTTCCACTGTTTCCCCATCTATTTCTCATGAACTGATGGGACCAGATGCTATGATCTCCATTTCTGAATGTTGAGCCAACTTTTTCACTCTCTTCTTTCACTTTCATCAAGAAGCTTTTTAGTTCCTCTTCACTTTCTGCCAGAAGGGTAATGTCATCTGCATATCTGAGTTTATTGATATTTCTCCCANCCCATGTCCCCTGCATTGGCAGCCAGATTCTTATCCACTGTGCCACCAGGGAAGTGTTGCAAACATCCAGACTGATCTTTCATCTGTGAGGATACTGCTCAGGTTGGAGAAGAAATGTAGGGGGTAACATTGTCCCATAAATAAAAAGGTTACTTCCTGAAAATTTTGCTTTAAGAAATTCCTAATTATTATTAAACATTTTGCTGTAAGATATTCTATGCTAAATATTCTCAAATGAACCAACTGCATCCCCTTACTAACTTCCAGCTCATCATATCACTGTCCTATTTCCTAAAACAGAGAAGTCTTTGAATTAGAGTTATCAAAGGATTCTGGAATTTGCATGGTATTTCATCATTATTTTTCACAACAAGAAAATTAAAAAGAGACCAGTAGAATGAAAAAATTCATTAAACAAGATAATCAGTTTGCTAAATAGTGTTCAAAATGGGGGGCTTCCCAACATAGCATTGTAAACTATCTATACTTCAATAAAATAAATTTAAATTAATTAATAATAATAAATAAATAAATGACTTTTCTGGTGGCTCAGTTGGTAAAGAGTCTGCCTGCGATTTGGGAGACCTGAGTTTGATCCCTGGGTTGGGAAGATCCCCTGGAGATGGCAACCCACTCCAGTATTCTTGCCTGGAGAATCCCATGGACAGAGGAGCCTGGTGGGCTACAGTCCATGGGGTCACAAAGAGTCAGACATGAGTAAGTGGCTAACTTTCAAATAAATAAATAAGGGCTTCCCTCGCAGGTCTATGGAGACCTGTAAGTATTACTGACCTACAAGGCATGACAGTCTTTACTTCACATTCCTTAGTGAGGCTGTGCAGTACACAATTGAATTCATTTTTATTACATGATATTATACAGTGGTAGAACTTTTGGGAAGATATATAAAAAAATTCTTCCCAGAATTCTCCAGAGACAAGTATTTTCTTTTCCAGCTCAGAAATTCTTCTTTGGGCATATCTCAGTTTGGATATTTGCTACCTGTCAAAGATAATGATTTCATCCTTTAAGCTCCAGGCTTACTTTCTCTTTTAAGTCATGAGGATATCAATTTTCCTATGGAAAAGAGCAAGCAAGCTGAGGAAAGTTCTTATCTTACGGTTCCTCTAAAGTGATAACTACTCCCCCACAGAGATGCCAGCTTCTGTCTTCTTTAAGTTAAGTCAAGTTGACCCCATGGACTGTAGCCCACCAGGCTCCTCCGTCCATGGGATTCTCCAGGCAAGAATACTGGAGTGGGTTGCCATTTCCTTCTCCAGGGGATCTTCCTGACCCAGGGATCTAACCCAGGTCTCCTGTATTAGAGGCAGATGCTTTAACCTCTGAGCCACCAGGGAAGCTGGGCAGAGAATATTCTGGCATTGATTTTTTTCTCATTTAAAAAGGTGTATCATTGGAATTAAATGGCATTTCTCCAGTAGGTCTGTGGTCCTTTTTAGTGTAGAAAAACCTACTGCACTGTCAGATTTTTTTTTTAAGATGTTGCCATTTATAAGACATATTACAGAGGACTAAGGGGATCATTTTTCACCGGAAAGTTAGAGACTCCACACTCCAGTTTCTCATCACAGCAGAACCAGGATTCCTTGTGCATATTGACATTGATATTACATATGTGCTCAGTCATGTCTGACTTTTTGCAACCCCATGGACTGTAGCCCACCAGGCCTCTATGTCCATGGGATTTTCCAGGCAAGCATACTGGAGTGGGTTGCCAGTTCATCCTGCAGGGGATCTTCCTGACCCAGGGATCACACTCATGCATCCTACTTCTCTTGCATTACAGGTAGATGCTGAACCACTGAGCCATCAATGAAGCCTTCTTGTGCATATGAACCCCATCAAATCCCTGCCTCAGAGTCAGCTGGGAGGAGACACTCAGCTCTCAGCAGCAGAGGTGAGGTTGGACTTTGTAATCATAAGTCAGCAAATTACAAAAGGTTATTTAGAAAAGGTTCTGCTAAGATATAGATGAAAGAGGCCACAGTGTTTACACAGTAAAATATTAATCAGTAAGTTTTCTTATCAGCAAAGAGGTAACAGGGTGTTTCTAGGAAACAATAATCTCTTTGTTAGTTCAGATTTGAATGTTTTGAATATGGGACGCAGAGTTCTGTTGGTTTTGGAAGCTGCTTATCTCTTTAGTGATTCTTTAAGTATAAAGGGTCCAAGTTCAAAGGATTCTGGTAAACAGGGCTTCCTAGCCTTGGCAAGTGTACATTAACCAACAGAAGGCTCTCTGTAAGCTGTGTTTAACTGTGCTTCCCAAACATGTTCAACCACAAAACCCTTAACATGTATTTGCATCCCATGGAAATAACTTCCTAGAATAGTCTTTGGGAAATATGACCTCAAATGATTTCCAAAAACTGATATATATTCTGAAACGAGGCTACACTTCAGTAGATTTTGACTGGTGGCCTTTCAAACTAGTGAAAAAATAACTAAACAATATTTTATTGGTTCCTTGTTGTTTTCATATTTCTTCTCTCAAATGTATTTTATCTTCATAATTCCATGAAATTGGTTTTATTTTACTTTTAATTAAATTGTATTGGAGTATAGTTGCTTTACAATTTTGCATTAGTTTCTGCTGTACAATGAAGTGAATCAGCCATATGAATACATAATCCCTGCCCTCTGAACCTCTCTCCCATCCTCCCATCCAGCCCCTCTAGGTCATCACAAAGCACTAAGCTGAGCTTCCTGTGTTTATAGTAGCTTTCCACTAGCTATCTATTTTACACATGGTAGTGTATATATGTCAATCCCAATCTCCCAATTCATCCCACTGTCTCCTTCCCCTCTTTGTGTCCACATGTTTGTTTTCCACTTCAGCATCTCTGTTCCTGCCTTGGAAATAGCTTCATCTGTACCAGTTTTCTAGATTCCACCTATATGCATTAATGTACAATATTTGCTTTTCTCTTTCTGACTCACTTCATTCTATATGACAGACTCAGACTCCTTTCCCATCTAGGTCACCACAGAGCACTGGGTAGAGTTCCCTGTGCTATATAGCAGGTTCTCATCAGCTATTCAGTACATATATGTCAGTCCCAATCTTCCAAATCATCCCACCACCATCCTGTCCCCACTTGGTAACTGCAGGTTTGTTTTCTACATCCGTGACTCTATATCTGCTGTGCAAATAAGTTTCTCTTTCTTTTTAGATTCCACATATAAGCAATATTATATGATATCAGTCTTTCTCTTTCTGACTTACTTCACTTTGTAGGCAATCTCTGGGTTTTATTTTAAAATTGCCACCAGAAAACCACAACACTCAAAAGACTTCTGCAAATGATTTCAGGGGAAAATCACATGATGCCATAATAATAGCTAAAACTGCTCAATTTGCAAGATCTTTGGCTAAAGCCATGCCACACTTCCATGTCCCTAAGATGTCAATTCCATGAAAATTGCTATGCAAAATTCCCTGTGCTTCCCACATAAGCCTATGTAGTAATTACCCTTATCCTACAAATGGCTCCTACTTCCTTCACTCTCTTAAGATTTGGAGAAGTACTATATTATGGAAATAACACTGGTTAGAATTAGACATTACTGGGTTCGAATCCTTATCAAGTCATCAACTTGAAGATCTTGGAAATTACTTATTTGGGGGTTATTTCTTAAAATTTTATATTCAGTTCANCATCAACTTGAAGATCTTGGAAATTACTTATTTGGGGGTTATTTCTTAAAATTTCATATTCAGTTCAGTTCACTTCAGTCACTCAGTCATGTCTGACTCTCTGAGACCCCATGAATTGCAGCACACCAGGCCTCCCTGTCCATCACCAACACCCAGAGTTCACTCAAACTCATGTCCATCAAGTTGGTGATGCCATCCAGTCATCTCATCCTCTGTCGTCCCCTTCTCCTCCTGCCCCCAATCTGTCACAGCATCAGAGTCTTTTCCAATAGTCACCTCTTCGCATGAGGTGGCCAAAGTACAGGAGTTTCAGCTTCAACTTCAGTCCTTCCAAAGAACATCCAGGACTGATCTCCTTTAGGATGGACTGGTTGTATCTCCTTGCAATCCAAGGGACTCTCAAGAGTCTTCTCCAACACCACAGTTCAAAAGCATCAATTCTTCAGCTCAGCTTTCTTTAAACCAACTCTCACATCCATACACGACTACTGGAATAACCGTTGCCTTGACTAGACGGACCTTTGTTGGTAAAGTAATGTTTCTGCTTTTGAATATGCTATGTAGATTGGTAATGACTTTTCTTCCAAGGAGCAAGCATCTTTTAATTTCAGGGCTGCAATCACCATCTGCAGTGATTTGGAAGCCCCAAAAAATAAAGTCTGACACTGTTTCCACTGTTTCCCCATCTATTTGCCATGAAGTGATGGGACCAGATGCCATGATCTTCGTTTTCTGAAAGTTGACCTTTAAGCCAACTTTTTCACTCTCCTCTTTCACTTTTATCAAGAGGCTTTTTAGTTCCTCTTCACTTTCTGCCAGAAGGGTGGTTTCACCTGCATATCTGAGGTTATTGATATAACCCGGCAATCTTGATTCCAGCTTGTGCTTCTTCCAGCCCAGCATTTCTCATGATGTACTCTGCATATAAGTTAAATAAGCAGGGTGACAATATACAGCCCTGATGTACTCCTTTTCCTATTTGGAACCTGTCTGTTGTTCCATGTCCAGTTCTAACTGTTGCTTCCTGACCTGCATACAGATTTCTCAAGAGGCAGGTCAGGTGGTCTGGTATTCCCATCTCTTTCAGAATTTTCCACAGTTTATTGTGATCCACACAGTCAAAGGCTTTGGCATAGTCAATAAAGCAGAAATAGATGTTTTTCTGGAACTCTCTTGCTTTTTCCATGATCCAGCGGATGTTGGCAATTTGATCTCTGGTTCCTCTGCCTTACCTAAAACCAGCTTGAACATCAGGAAGTTCACGGTTCACATATTACTGAAATCTGGCTTGAAGAATTTTGAGCATTACTTTACTAGCCTGTGAGATGAGTGCAATTGTGCAGTAGTTGGAGCATTCTTTGGCATTGCCTTTCTTTGGGATTGGAATGAAAACTGACCTGTTCCAGTCCTGTGGCCACTGCTGGGTTTTCCAAATTTGCTGGCATTTTGAGTGCAGCTTTCCACAGCATCATCTTTCAGGATTTGAAATAACTCAACTGGAATTCTGTCACCTCCACTAGCTTTGTTCCTGGTGATGCTTTCTAAGGCCCACTTGACTTCACATTCCAGGATGTCTGGCTCTAGGTGAGTGATCACACCATCGTGATTATCTTGGTCATGAAGATCTTTTTTGTACAGTTCTCCTGTGTATTCTTGCCACCTCTTCTTAATATTTTCTGCTTCTGTTAGGTCCATATCATTTCTGTCCTTTATGGAGCCCATCTTTGCATGAAATATTCCCCTGGTATTTCTAATTATCTTAAAGAGATCTCTAGTCTTTCCCATTCTGTTGTTTTCCTCTATTTCTTTGCATTGATTGCTGAGGAATGCTTTCTTATCTCTTCTTGCTGTTCTCTGGAACTCTGCATTCAGATGCTTATATCTTTCCTTTTCTCCTTTGCTTTTCACTTCTCTTCTTTTCCCAGCTATTTGTAAGGCCTCCCCAGACAGCCAATTTGGTTTCTTCCTTTTTTTTTCCATGGGGATGATCTTGATCGCTGTCTCCTGTACAATGTCACGAACCTCATTCCATAGTTCATCAGGCACTCTATCAGATCTTGTCCCTTAAATCTATTCCTCACTTCCACTGTATAATCATAAGGGATTTGATTTAGGTCTAGTGGTTTTCCTACTTTCTTCAGTTTAAGTCTGAATTTGGCAATAAGGAGTTCATGATCTGAGCCACAGTCAGCTCCTTATCTTGCTTTTGCTGACTGTATAGAGCTTCTCCATCTTTGGCTGCAAAGAATATAATCAATCTGATTTCGGTGTTGACCATCTGGTGATGTCCATGTGTAGAGCCTTCTCTTGTGTTGTTGGAAGAGGGCGTTTGCTCTGACCAGTGTGTTCTCTTGGCAAAACTCTATTAGCCTTTACCCTGCTTCATTCTGTATTCCCAGGCCAAATTTGCCTGTTACCCCAGGTGTTTCTTGACCTCCTACTTTTCATTCCAGTCCCCTATAATGAAAAGGACATTTTTTTTGGGTGTTAGTTCTAAAAGGTCTTGTACGTCTTCATAGAACCATTCCACTTCAGCTTCTTCAGCATACTGTTTGGGGCATAGACTTGCATTACTGTGATATTGAATGGTTTGCCTTGAAAATGAACAGAGATCATTTTGTCATTTTTGAGAGTGCATCCACGTACTGCATTCCAGACTCTTTTGTTGACCATGATGGCTACTCTATTTCTTCTAAGGAATTCCTGCCCACAGTAGTAGATACAATGGTCATCTGAGTTAAATTTACCCATTCCAGCCCATTTTAGTCACTGATTCCCAGAATTTCAATGTTCACTCTTGCCATCTCCTGTTTGACCACTTCCAATTTGCCTTGATTCATGGACCTAACATTCTAGGTTCCTATGCAATATTGCTCTTTACAGTATCGGACCTTGTTTCTATCACCAGTCACATCCACAACTAGGTATTGTTTTTGCTTTGGCTCCATCCCTTCATTCTTTCTGGAGTTATTTCTCCACTGACCTCCAGTAGCATATTGTGCACCTACTGACCTGGGGAGTTCCTCTTTCAGTATCCTGTCATTTTTCCTTTTCATACTTTTCATGGGGTTCTCAAGGCCAGAATACTGAAGTGGTTTGCCATTCCCTTTTCCAGTGGACCACATTCTGTTAGATCTCTCCACCATGACCCACCCATCTTGGGTGGCCCCACAGGGCATGGCTTAATTTCATTGAGTTAGACCAGGCTGTGGTGCATGTGATTAGATTGATTAGCCTTCTGTGATTACGGTTTCAATGTGTCTGCCCTCTGACGCCCTCTTGCAACACTTATCGTCTTCTTGGGTTTCTCTTTCCTTGGGCGTAGGGTATCTCTTCACAGCTGCTCCAGCAAAGTGCAGCCACTGCTCCTTACCTTGGATGAGGGGTATCTCCTCACCGCCACCCCTCCTGACCTTGAACATGAAGTAGCTCCTCTTGGCCCTCCTGCGCCCTCGCAGCCACCGCTCCTTGGACAGTATATTAAAATTATTACAGTATCATTGATACAATGTTTTGTTAGTTTCAGGTGTACAGCAAAGTGATTTAGTTAAATATTTATCTGTTTACCTGTTCTTTTTCCATTTAAGTTATTACAGAAATTAAAAGACGCTTACTCCTTGGAAGAAAATTTATGACCAACCTAGATAGCATATTCAAAATCAGAGACATTACTCTGCCGACTAAGGTCCGTCTACTCAAGGCCATGGTTTTTCCAGTAGTCATGTATGGATGTGAGTGTTGGACTGTGAAGAAGGCTGAACGCCAAAGAATTGATGCTTTTGAGCTGTGGTGTTGGAGAAGACTCTTGAGGGTCCCTTGGACTGCAAGGAGATCCAACCAGTCCATTCNGAGAGCAGCCTTGGGATTTCTTTGGAAAGAATGATGCTAAAGCTAAAACTCCAGTACTTTGGCCACCTCATGCGAAGAGTTGACTCATTGGAAAAGACTCTGATGCTGGGAGGGATTGGGGGCAGGAGGAAAAGGGGATGACAGAGGATGAGAAGGCTGGATGGCATCACTGACTTGATGGACATGAGTCTGAGTGAACTCCAGGAGTTGGTGATGGACAGGGAGGCCTGGCATGCTGCGATTCAGGGGGTCACACAGAGTCGGACACGACTGAGCGTTTGAACTAAACTGAACTGAACTAGTGTGTAGGCAGTGCAGTCATGAGTGTTTTAGTTAATGTATGGTTTGTTTTGCAAAGGCTACTGCGCATTTAAAAGGAATATTCATGAATTTCTAAATATTATGTTTGCTGTAGCAAGACAGTCAGAATAATCATTACCTCCAATTGTTCTTTCCATGTTCCCCACCACTGCTCCCTGTGTGAGCCTCTTTTACATTTGACAGACACTCTGTATTTTTAGCCACCCTGACAATAATTATGTAGTTGGTGAGTAGCAACTACTAAGCTTAGGTGCATTTAGTTCCTACTTAGTCCCAATTATGTGATCACAAAGCACTTCAAGATGTAACACCACATCAAACATTACGACAAGATAAAGCTGAGAATTTAAATGAAAAAGGGAAAAGGAGTTATTCTGCATGTAGTACAAGATAAAGACATATTTTATGGGGTTCTTTTTGAATATAAGGAGTAATTAGCTTCCAGTTAAAAGAAATAAATTTAAATTAAAATAAATAAATAAAAGAAGTTACTTTAGAGCAAATTATTTGAAAATAATTTATGAAATTGCCATTAAAACATATAACTACAAGTTAGGGCAAAACCTTTGTGAGATTTTTAAATCTTCTGAATCTTTTTCTATCTTAAATATGAAAACATTTAACTATGTTGT
>SJYQ01000434.1:406747-438108 GCA_006410935.1 Redunca redunca | reverse complement strand
CATTTATTTTGTTGGTCCCTTTATCTTTCTTTTGAGAGTCCAAATTTATAAGCAACTCCTTCATGAGTGATTGTCATAATTCAAAACACTTTAAACTTTTTTCTTCTATAGTGATAAATCTATGAGTTGAAGGATTCACTCTTGGAAACTTACTTTACAGCAAAAAAATAAATAACTAAATACCAAAACCAATTACCAACATAAATAGAAATAAAATAGATTAGAAATACATTTTATAAATATATTTTAAATATATAAATTCAACCAAAGTACAATGAAATCTAGGCTCAGAATGCTTCTTTTTTTTCTTCTTCAGTATCTCTATGGAAAATATCACAGTTTTTCTTACTCCAATGTACATTCAAAATTTAAAACCATCCATCTTAAAATTTCTATTGCCAATTTCTATTGCTGATATACATAAAAACCATATAAAATCTCTGAATGCAATATATTAGTTTCTCTAGTGCCTTTTGTATTGATAAGAGGAAGTGTGTCAGCAGAAGTCACTGAGGTGCTGGTTGTGGATATTACTTGGGGGAGAGAGACAGCTACAGTAAACAGCCTTCATAAAGAATATTCACAAGTCAAACAGCCTCAACTCTGTACATACAGTTTTTAAATATATTTCATGGTCCATTGGAGAAGGTAATAGCAACCCAGTCCAGTCCTCTTGCCTGGAAAATCCCATGGATGGAGGAGCCTGGTAGGCTGCAGTCCATGGGGTTGTGAAGAGTCAGACACAGCTGAGCGACTTCACTTTCACTCTTCACTTTCATGCATTGGAGAAGGAAGTGGCACCCCACTCCAGTGTTCTTGCCTGGAGAATCCCAGGGACGGGGGAGCCTGGTGGGCTGCCGTCTATGGGGTCACAGAGTCAGACACGACGGAAGCGACTTAGCAGCAGCAGCAGCGTGGTCCACTGAGTCCCATGTCTGAACTGCTCAGATGATATTCATGGACAGGACTTCAAACTGGCTGAAACACTAGATTTCTCCAGAATGTATGTATGGAGTCCAAGGAGGACTCCACTCAACTGGAGTTAGGAGGCAGGAGTTCCTACATGCCTCACTGTGGTCCCTGGGATTGCTTCATGCAGCTACTTCAGGAAACTGTCCTTGTCATCAGCTGGGCTGAAGGACATCTTGTTCACTTCAGGTTCACTAGCAGGCAGGAAAAGGAAACAAGAGGCAAGATTAGGGCCACATGCCCCCTTCTAGCCTGTTGACATTCTCCTGGGGCTTTGATGTGCACAGATCAGGGCTGTATCCTTCATCCCTCATTTCACTGATGAGTACCTTCAAATTCCTTCTAGGAAAGATGTGCGCCTGCTTAGTCACTACAGTCATGTCAGACTCTCTGCGACCCCATGGACTATGGCCTACCAGGCTTCTTTGTCCATGAAATACTCCAGGCAAGAATACTGGAGTGGGTTGCCATTTCCTTCTCCAAATTTGGGAAAGGTAATCCCCATCTGAATCCAAGCAATCAGTCTCAGTCTAGAATTAAAATGATATCCAACCCCTGTTTGGAAAAATGAAAGTGTTCAAGTCAGGGAGAGACAGGTACTCAATAACAAACACAGTTCCACTCAAATTTCTCTCTAGTCCAGGAGAAAAATAGAAGTGCTGTTTTTTGAGGGTTGCAATGAGGGCATGACAACCTCCTCCAGTATTCTTGCCTGGAGAATCCCATGGACAGAGGAGCCTGGTGGGCTATAGTCCATGGGGTTTAAAGAGCCAAACACGACTGAGTGACTTAGCATGTACACGATTTGGTCACTTACATATTATAATTGTTTCATAACATTTTATTAGGTGAGTTTTCAATTTGGTCTTTCCCCAATCAGAAATCAAGTAGCAATGTTGTCTAAATATAACTCATTTAAAGTGTTTTTCTTTAAGTTCAGTGTCTCATAATCCAAATAGAGGGGAAGGACACTAAACATACCTGTGGACTACATATTTCATTTCCTTCAATTTCAGAAAAGAAGTTCTTACTTCTAAAGAAGTACCACAGATCATGAGCAGTATCTTGCACTTCAAATCTCTTTAGCAGGCTTTTGGAAAAATAATGGATCAGAATTCTGTGTCTTATCAGTAAAACACATTTCATGGTAAATTCGGAAAGAAAGCATTGAGTGGAACAGATGTATGCTCTTTAAGGACCATTTATGATGTCAAGACTATTACAAATAATAATGTAGCTTCTCTCTATAATATTTTGATCCTTCCTTTTGCTACACATAATACTATAAGTTAATACTTTACATGAAAATCCATTTCCAGGACAATTCTATTGGGCTGCTGTACTACAGTAAACTCTAATCTCTGGAACAGAAGGAAATCGCCATAAAGGATAACAATGTCTGCCTTTTAAATATGGGTTGTTGTTTTCTTTTGCATCAAGTAGAGGAAAAGGAGGAATAAAGCGGGCAGCATTCAAAAGATTTACTGGCATACTAAAGAAAAGACTACAAATCATAATAATCCTTCCAAATAGGAGATCAAACCTTCCAAACCCAGAATAGGGAAAGCTGATGTCATTTTATTCAATTGAATAAATGAATTCTAAATGTGAATATGGCATGTAATGAAAGATGACATTATAGCCTTAAATAACTTATCAACCTAACACAGCTTATAAAAAATCAGGATATATATATACCTATATATTCAAGAAATGTAATTTTATTCAAAAAATTTACATGTAATTTTAGAGCTTCCTCCTACACACATAGTCACAGGGCACAGATGAATGAGGAATCATGTTGATAGAATATCTGTTACAAACAATGGAAACTGCTTTTCTACTTTCCCACCATCTCTCCAATCCCAACTGTTCTAAAAGGGAAAAACAGAGACAAAACCATTTCTAGAAAACAGGGTCCTAGGGGAAATCTTACTCCATGTGTGTCCTTCTTTATCTCAATAGTTCATTCAGTAAATATGTATCGATTGTATACTGCGTACCATCTAGGGCTGGGGATACAATAATAAGAAAAATGGAGTTTCTTCCTTCAAGGAAATAATTACAGACTATTACAATGCAGCACAATAAATTCTCCCCTCTGAATACTGTGTTTTGTGATAGCAAGTCAAAATGTGGAGAGCTCCTGGAATTAGAAAATACAAAACAAGTCTGTATGCAGAAGAGGACATGGTGTTGGCCTAGATGTTATTAATTTCACGTTATCTTTTTAGACCAGGAGACGGAGTAAGATATTTCATGACCCCCTGCCTCTCTGGGCCCTCTCCCTAATACTACATTCTTCATATTCATCCCCCATATTCCTCTAAACATAGGCTCCAGGACAGGTGCCCTAATTTTTTTGTATCCTACAGACAATTAGCCAAAAAGAAAAAAAAAAAAAACAGATAAAATAATTCTGGGGGTGGTAGTGATGATTTAGTCACTAAGTTGTGTCTGACTCTTTCTGACCCTGTGGTGGACTGTAGCCCACCAGACTCCTCTGTCCTTGGGATATCCCAGGCAAGAATATTTGAGTGGGTTGCCATTTCCTTCTTCAGTGGATCTTTTCAATCCAGAGATCGAATATGTGTCTCCTGGTTGGCAAGCGTGTTCTTTACCACTCTGCCAGCTGGGAAACCCAAAATCATTCCAGAAAAGATTCAACTTAGCACAGCATACCTATGAGATTAGGTCTCTTATGGACTCCTGGTCTCCAAAAACCAGCATGGATCATGGTCTGTTAAAGCAGAAGTTTCACCTGAGACATTAGCAAAGATATTAGTTAGGCAGGCAAGATACAAGACAAAAACATTTTTGAGGAAATTGTTAAGTAAAATGTACGTTTAAAGCTGTGCTTTACTTATATACAAATTAAGAATATAAACAAGTCTAGTAAGAATTAGGGGCGAAGAATTTGTATGACAAGAGGAATTCTATAGGAACCAAGAAGAAAGAGGGTTCAAAAGGACCACTCCCTATAGAGAAGATGAGCCAGTAAACAAGGGTCTGGCTCAGATCATGAACTCCTTATTGCCAAATTCAGACTAAAATTGAAGAAAGTGGGGAAAACCACTAGACCATTCAGGTATGACCTAAGTCAAATCCCTTAGGACTATACACTGGAAGTGAGTAAAAGATTTAAGGGACTAGATCTGATAGACAGAGTGCCTGATGAGCTATGGATGGAGGTCCATGACATAGTACAGGAGACAGGAATCAAGACCATCACCAAGAAAAATAAATGCAAAAAAGCAAAATGGCTGTCTGAGGAGGCCTTAAAAATAGCTGTGAAAAGAAGAGAAGTGAAAAGCAAAGGAGAAAAGGAAAGATATACTCATTTGAATGCAGAGTTCCAAAGAATACCAAAGAGAGATAAGAAAGCCTTCCTCAGCAATCAAATAAATAGAGCAAGCAAAGAAATAGAGCAAAACGATAGAATGGGAAAGACTAGAGATCTCTTCAAGATAATTAGAAATACCAAGGGAACATTTCATGCAAAGATGAGCTCAATAAAGGACAGAAATGGTATGAACCTAACAGAAGCAGAAGATACTAAGAAGAGGTGGCAGGAATACACAGAACTATACAAAAAAAGATCTTCATGACCCAGATAATCACGATGGTGTGATCACTCACCTAGAGCCAGACATCCTGGAATGTGAAGACAAGTGTGCCTTAGGAAGCATCACTACGAACAAAGTTAGTGAAGGTGATGGAATTCCAGGTGAGCTGTTTCAAATCCTTAAAGATGATGCTGTGAAAGTGCTGCACTCAGTATGTCAGCAAATTTGAAAAACTCAGCAGTGGCCACAGGACTGGAAAAGGTTAGTTTTCATTCCAATTCCAAAGAAAGGCAATGCCAAAAAATGCTCCGACTACCGCACAATTGTACTCATTTCACAGGCTAGTAAAGTAATGCTCAAAATTCTTCAGCAATATGTGGACCGTGACCTTCCAGATGTTCAAGCTGGCTTTAGAAAAGGCAGAGAAACCAGAGATCAAATTGCCAACATCTGCTGGGTCATGGAAAAAGCAAGAGAGTTCCAGAAAAACATCTATTTCTGCTTTATTGACTGTGCCAAAGCCTTTGACTGTGTGGATCACAAGAAACTGTGGAAAATTCTGAAAGAGATGGGAATACCAGACCACCTGACCTGCCTCTTGAGAAATCTGTATGCAGGTCGGGAAGCAACAGTTAGAGCTGGACATGGAACAACAGACTGGTTCCAAATAGGAAAAGGAGTCCGTCAAGGCTGTATGTTGTCAGCCTGCTTATGTAACTTATATACAGAGTACATCATGAGACTCACTGGGCTGGAGGAAGCACAAGCTGGAATCATGATTGCCAGGAGAAATATCAATAACCTCAGATATGCAGATGATACCACCCTTATGGCAGAAAGTGAAGAAGAACTAAAGAGCCTCTTGGTGAAAGTGAAAGAGGAGAGTGAAAAAGTTGGCTTAAAGCTCAACATTCAGAAAACTAAGATCATGGCATCTGGTCCCATCCCTTCATACAAATAGACTGGGAAATAGTGAAACAGTGGCTGACTTTATTTTTCTGGGCTCCAAAATCACTGCAGATCGTGACTGCAGCCATGAAATTAAAAGATGCTTACTCCTTGGAAGGAAAGTTATGATCAACCTAGACAGCATATTAAAAAGCAAGACATCACTTTGTCAACAAAGTTCCGTCTAGTCAAGGCTATGATTTTTCCAGTGGTCATGTATGGATGTGAGAGTTGGACTATAAAGAAAGCTGAGCACTGAAGAATTGATGCTTTTGAACTGTGATATTGGAGAGGACTCTTGAGAGTTCCTTGGACTGCAAGGAGATCCAGCCATTCCCTCCTAAGGGAGATCAGTCCTGGGTGTTCATTGGAAGGACTGATGTTGAAGCTGAAAGTCCAATACTTTGGCCACCTCATGCAAAGAGCTGACTCACTGGAAAAGCCCCTGATGCTTGGAAAGATTGAGGTCAGGAGGAGAAGGGGATGATGGAGGATGAGATGGTTGGATGGCATCACCAACTCAATGGACATGGATTGGGATGGACTCCGGGAGTTGGTGATGGACAGGGAGGCCTGCCGTGCTGTGGTTCATGGGCTCGCAAAGAGTCAGACATGACTGAGCAATTGAAGTGAACTGAACTGAACTTTCCACTTACACAGGAGGCTTAATAAGCAAGAGGGATGGGTCAGAGAGCTGCTTTGATGAGACAGACAATCAGAGTTGCTTCCGTGTGGAGACTGGTCTGCCCCGAAGTTATATGGGCAAACCGTGCCTGTTTCCTATTGACCAGCTGTGAGCACTCAAAATATAGAGTCAACCATAACTGCTGAGGAGGACAGCCCTGAGAGAAAACCATCTTGGAAAGTCCCTTGAGCTCCACCAGAGAAAATCTGGGGAGAGGAGACTCTGAAACACGGGAACTCCTCCTTCTGAGAGCCAATGTGAAACAGAAGCCAAGCCCACAAAGGCAATCAAGAAAACCCTTCTTGCACTCTTCTGCATCTTCTTTCCTCAGCCTTCAGAGTCAGAAAGCAAAGAGAGCGAGAGTGAAAAGAGAGAAAAATGAAAAGCCTGGAATGGGGATGCTAGTGGGAAATGTTGAAAATTTGAGAAAGAGGAGCAAAAGACAGACTGAATGCCCATTCAGTGTCCCGTTGAAGCATGGCTAACATGTTTACCCAGGGGGATTCACTTTTCACTTACTATCTCTACTGATTAAGGCTCAAACTCTAGAATTTGACAGTGACTTATAGATTTCTGTCCAGGAGAAAGCAGAGCCCAAAAGGTACAGTTCTAGGACAAATTTAGGACACTTAGTTCAGCTTTCTTCTCCTGAGTCACTATATTGATTCCTCAAATGCTCTGAAACCAGCTTTATTATCCTGCTGATTTCCTCATTTATGAGTTATACACATTTTTGATATGTGCTCATTTTATATTGAAAGCTTTTTAAGAAATATTTTTCTAGAGTGGCAATCTTTCTCTGTCTCCGTTTGCCAACCACCAGCCTGCAAAAGAACCCCAGCCAAGGAAGGGGAGATTTAACTAAAACACAGCCTGTAAGTTCTCATTACTACCTGGAACTGTCCCTTCTAATTTCTGAGTAGAGGCCATACTAGAAGTACAAAGTTACTTTAAGAGACTCAGTTACTTAAGTGATCATAAATGTCATGTATCTACCAAAATTATCTATCCAGGGATAGAAGAATACTTTCTGTGATATTTTTTAATTAAAGGGATAATAGGAGATAAAAATGATGTTGTCATTGATAAAAATCCTATGAGTTCTGCTTGCTCTGCTTATTCTTGCAGTCTGTAACTACAGAAGGATGATTGAGAGGTTCACTGAAAGAAAATAAAGAAAACCAGAATATATGTTTCTTGTTCTTCTCTATAACCAGGATGTCTCATTTATAGGTTAAAAAAAAAAGAAAGAATTTTATATATAATTGATGCATGTTTATCTTAAACACAGGTAGCATATTTAAATTTATAAACACTATATACATTAAAAAATATGCTGAATCAGGTATTCATAAGGTTATAAAAAGCAAGCTCTAAAAGTACTAATTTTCTTCAAGATAATTTCATTTGAATTCTACTTTATCCAAATGATATCAATAATGCATTTTTTTCTTGAGCAATTATAAAAGCTCAAGATATAAAAGATAGAATCTTATTATAGATTTTTACATAGCAACAGTAAGATTAATGATAACCAAAGTTGAGATAACCTATAAAACCTGGCACTGCTTGTGCTGTACAAGATGTTAACATTTCAACATCCCAAACACAGAAATTCAAATGAAATAAAATGCAAACTAAAAAGAAATAAGTGAAACTTGTTAAAACATGCTTTCATTAAATACAATCTTTGAACACCATGTGAAAAACTAAGATACGTAATTCAATAAAAGTAGCAATGCATTATAACTTCATGTTATGCATGGCTTATCGTTCACACAGGAGTGAATACAAGCCTTGGAATCAAGCCTGAAATTTGTGGTCTACATAGATTCAAAATCTATATAGAGTTAAATTCTAAATCCACTTCCTAACTGGCTGTGGAATGTGGGGAGAGAGGAACCTCTTAGGTTATTTTAGCCTCCATTTCATCATAATGTCTACTGCAAAGTATGCTAAGTACTAAATATAACAAAATAGTATATGTGAAGTCCTTTATACTTCTAAATCCTGTTTTCATATTTATTATTAAAGTTTCTGTTTTGTATATATTTTCTCTTCTAGGGGAAGAGTATTATTATGCTACAGCTCATTTTCCTGAAGACTAATTAATAGAACAGGAGATGTAATGTACCATCTTTACTCTAATTTGATTAACTTTGATGAAGAAGGAAGTCAAGTGGAGATCGCTTCGTCACCACTTCCCCCTGTACACAGCTTCTGCTTGTTTCTAGCCAGTGGAGTGAGAAAGCAGGGAACCCGGATCAGTCTCTCAGTGCTGGCAAGGAAAACCCAAGTGCAGCAGCTGTTACCAACCTCTGGGCATTGACTTCCAGATAGCCAAGCTCCCAGCAAGTCTCCTGGCTCTGAATCCAGGCACGTACTCAGAGTCCTCAAATGCAAGGAAAGCCCTTCTCCCCTCCTGTTTTACTTTCCTAAATCTACTAAAAACCAGCGTCAGAAGCATCAAATATCTCAGGAGCTGAAGACCCATAATTCTGCAGAACTGACATTGCTGAGGGTGGCAGAATGGCCTCTGCCAATATTTAGCTCTACAATGACTGATTAGGAGCAGCCAGATAATATCCTACTTTTTCAAACTGTGGCTTCTCTATACGGAGCACAGACAATAAGAGGACAAAAAAAGTTTAAAATCAGAGAAAGACAAAGGAATGAATATAAGTTTCTCATATCTTCAGAAAAGAGCATGTTCTTTGGAGATACATTTTGGGGGGTTGGGGGGGAGGGTATCATTTGGATTGGGATTTTTCCATTGAGTAAAAAGATATTCTGTAGCTTTGGGAATAAATAATTGCAAAAAGAACAAAAGCAAACAGACAAGAGATTATTTAAAAGCAGTATATGGTAGCTTTGGACTAAGGTAATTTATTGTGTTAAACTAGTTTCTCCTGCACTTCCGTGTACAATTAGGAGAAATATATAATGCCTTGAAAGGTAAATACCAGGTAATACAGCAGATGGTAAACACATGGCAGATTTATAACCACTGGTTATAATTTTGGAAAACAGTGAAGTGAGTGGAAAATGCTTACTCAATATGCCATGGTGTTCAAGGCACCACCTCCATATACAGCTAGTATTCTGGCTCTGAAGACAGAATACACAAATCATTTAAAGAGCAACTGATGAGCAATTTAAGAAAAAATGTGCACATAGTATCCAGCAGTTTCTATGTTTTTAGTCTCAAACAAGTTATGTGAAAGTGATAAATTCCAGCCTGCAGCTGCTGTGCTAATAAAATTGCCAGTGAGTCAAGTTCTATCTAAATATATGCACATGCATTTCTATTGCTATTACATTTACCCCGTTGACATCAATATCTCAAGAGTTAAAGGGCATTTTTTCACACCCTACAAAAAAAATTACCCAGAATAAACTATGCTTTCAACAAATCCCCAAATGTATCCAGTGTGCCCCAGGATAGCATTCAGATTTCAGTCATTTAAAAGGACACCTTCTGGAACCTAACTTGAGGTTTTGTACCATCACAACTGAGAAAATAGAGACTTTTTTGTTGTTGTTTTATTGTGCCATAGTTTTAGTGTGGGGTTTTTCTATCTCACAATCTTGGTGATCAATGTTAAAAGGAAAAGATATGTCTGACCCAACATTGGTTCACAGTTGTATCCATAGAACTTAAGGCAAACACAATCATTTTTCCTTAATATGTTTTTTTTTCTTCAAAATAATAATATGATGTAGTCATAATGGTATCTTCTTTTACTTTAGTGTGGAGTTCACAATTTAGGGTGAAAAATAACCTAGCAAATTCTTGATTATTTTTGTTTATCCTAGGAAAATCCTGAAGACAACCATAGTTAAAATAGCCACAGAATGTAGAAATTGAGACTCCACGTGGCAGGTATGTGTGATTAAAGCAAATACAGAGCATAAAGCGGCAAAAGCAGTAACTGGGTCAGAGTACCAGCTCTGTCAGCGAGAAGTGGCCTGACCCACTTGCGTCATCTGGGGCGGCTTGGGCCCTCCATTGACTGACCTGGAATCTGAGAACGTTAAGGAAGGTCATTTTAGATGTCTTCTTAGTTCCAAAATCCTATGTTTGGGTAAAGAAAATGTTAAGTTATATCATAGCTTGCAAAAGTAGCAACAATCGCCCC
Organism: Redunca redunca; assembly: GCA_006410935.1. Lineage (NCBI taxonomy): Eukaryota > Metazoa > Chordata > Mammalia > Artiodactyla > Bovidae > Redunca > Redunca redunca. The sequence goes on along the minus strand of SJYQ01000434.1, from coordinate 427,801 downwards.
CTCCAAAAATTACAATCTTTACAATTAATTTCCTCTATCCCAGTAACTTACCTTCAAATATAGAAAGGCTGTACAATCAAAAAAGCAAAAGCTTTTTTTGTATATGGACTTATATACATAAGCACAGTTTTTAAACCACAGTAAGCCTACACAGTAATTTCGCATATAGAATAAGTCCCCTAAATATGAACGAGTTCCATTCTGAGAGCCCATTCATAAGTCCAATTTGTTCATAAGTCCAACAAAGTTATCCTAGGTATCCAATTAAGACAGTACTATCTATACTGTAGAGGTTTCTAACATTTTTCACACAAATAGTACATTAGAAAAGACAAAAAAAAAATAAAGAGAACATTTTTCTCTTACAATATAGCACCTTGAAAAGTATAGTAGTACAGTACAACAGCCAGCTTGTAGAGACACATTTACATCTTTGAAAGTTTGCACCTTAAAGGTTCATATGTAGGGGACTTACCATATAATTTATTTCTTATGTATATAGATGCTGCATATAACTTTCCCAAACTATTGGTACATGTGTTCATTTCTCCTGGATGTGAACCATGAGTCAGATGTTGAATTGAATACATGTTGATATAATGAATAATAGATGACTGCCAGACATACATTTCATGTTACAGAATATACTACCCAACTTAGTGATCTACCACTATTTCAAAAACATTTTATATTCAGACATGATACAAGTACCTCCTCTTGTTCTCAGGACCTACCATCTGATTATGAGTTATAAACATGGAACATTTAATGTCTAAGCTGCCTGCATTTAAATGGAAGGCACAATCAGAATAACTAAGTGCATCCACCATATTAATTTGCAGTCTTGGTAGGAACTATAAATTCAGAGGAAAGTAATCAATTCACCAAGGAAATAATGTTGATCTCTTAGCCTTATGTCATATTCACCCTGGAATTATTCCACTGCCATCAATCAGAAAGTGAAATACAGCATATGAGGCAGCAGAAATCATCAACCATTTCATAAATAAAAACAATCTTTGCATATAGTTTTCTAGAAATAATGCACAGACTAGGTTTTGAATAGTAAGAGAACATTGAGTCACCACACTGTGTGCTTCCCAGCTTAGAAAGTAAAATAAAAGTTTCCTCTTGGAACACCTCCACACCCCTGTTTATGAGAAGGAGAAAGGTTTGATGGGGACACCTATACATAAGAAGATGAAGGTAGATACTAGATAACTTAATATTTATACTTCATCTACATTGTAAAGAACACATTAAAGCTGTTGAATACTTCTATAGCCAGCCCAAAATTACAATCACTTTACCTTGAACTCATCAATAATAAGCCAAATAACCTCATAGAAGAAGGTTTATAATACATTGGATTAACAAGCATTTGATTGGATTTTTACCAAGTCAACTACTCATCTGCTATCAACCGATCCAATTCAGTTAACATGAGAAGAGGGAGAATCTTGACCTAACATGGATTTTTCTATTCAGTGGTTCAGTTGAATCAAAACCAGAAAGATTTGCTCAGTTTTAATTTATGGTTTACAAAAAATTGGGAAAGCTTAGATCCTTCAAAATTCATGATTATCCGAAGAATAATCCTCATTATATATCTGAGAGGGAAACACCAAGGAGATCCTTTCTTTATCATAACTATTTATAACTAATGAATCTATTAATGAAAGGTCTGCTGCTGCTAAGTCACTTCAGTCATGTCTGACGCTGTGTGACCCCAAAGACGGCAGCCCACCAGGCTCCCCCGTCCCTGGGATTCTCCAGGCAAGAACACTGGCGTGGGTTGCCATTTCCTTCTCCAATGCATGAAAGTGAAAAGTGAAANNNNAGCCCACCAGGCTCCCCTGGCCATGGGATTTTCCAGGCAAGAGTACTGGAGTGGGGTGCCATTGCCTTCTCCGAATGAAAGGTCTACCCAGAAGCAATTACAGAATAAAAGAAATCTCCATTGACTGAAGATTCAGGCTCTTTCTACTTGTGTCAGTTATTTATTTTCATCACTTATGAATAAATTGGTAGAAAGGTTAGAATTAGAGTTGAGGTTAGATTTTAAGGTCTCAGTTCAGATTCATGGTAGCATTTTAAGAAGCTGCCTTAAACTTATATTGATTTGAGTAGCTAAAGTTCCTAATGGACTTTTCCACATGGGAAGTACAGTGTGTAGTATAGCATTCTCGAAGTCTAACTCAAGATCTTCCTAACACAGAGATCATCCAAACTTCACATGACAGTTTCACTATTAGGTTGCCTTCCAGCCCAGAATCACTGGAGTTTGCCTGTCTCCCTCTATAACTTGTATGTCTCTAAGTCTTGTGAATAATTTCCCACCACCAACCACCCTTGTTTTTAAGGTCTTCCTTACCTCATCCCGACAGAACCAAGTAAAGATGCTCACTATTACCATATGTCTGTGCCGGGGTTGGGGGGGTGCGGTGAGGAATTCCACCCGTGACAAGGTCATGTGGAAGGAAGCCTGACAAATGCAAGGACGTGACGGCTTCAGGTTTTCCCCCTGGAATTTCCTGAGCATCCACCCCCCAAGACCAGAGTCTGCCTGCTTTACTGTGTTATGCTTTCCACCTACTCTTCTGTCATTAACAGGGGGCTGTCCCTCCACCACCTTTTTCTGGAAAAAATTAGAGCTTTTAGATAATAAATCTCCTGGGCATAATACGACTGTTTCAATCCAAAAACCCCTCTGATGGCTTTCTAGCCTGCCTGCAGGACTCGTACAGCTGCACATGTGATTGTTTGAGGCCTCTTGACCGCAGGAGGCACAGGAAGCTTAAAACATCCTAGGAATGTAGGGGCTTCCGAGGAGTCAAAAATCATTAGAATAGGACTGATTAAAGGTTTCATTTGTTGAGCCAATACTTCCTGCCAAATTTTCATATCCTTTATTTTTAGATATAGTTGGTATATAGAAAAACAAGTAGTAGACCTGGTATTAGCAACATTAGATCTTTGAGTTAAATACCTTCTTTGTTATAACCCACTGCGCCTTTGTTCTATAGAGATGTAACTTTAGTGCTTTAAGGAGATGCAGATTAAAGAAAAACACTTCAGGGGAAACAAAATTAACATTCATTAAGGAAGAGAGCCATAAAGTGTTAGCAAGCCTCTTGGCCAGAAGATAATGTAAATCACCTGAGACCTTTTGTACAAAAAAAGATATACAGAAAGGGTCAGGACTGCTGCCCCTGCGTGACTCTGTATCTTCCATTATGTAAAATTTAGGGTACATAAACACCTTTTGAACAATAAAGTTGGAGGGGGTTTTTGCCCAAGCCTGGCCTCCCCCGTGTCGATTCTTTCTCTTGCTCCCTCCCTCTCCTTTTCAGGCTGATCCCTTGGAACGTGGAGGCTCACTGTGTCTACTTACTTGTCCCGGCTTTTAAGACCCGTAAGAGAGAGAGCCCAAGGCGGGGCACTCTCCGATATTCAAACGGACGCCGGTGGCCTAACGTAGATGGTGCAAGCTCCTTATCTGGAACGTTATTGGCTTTCCACGTAAACCAAGTTATTCAGCCTCTTTTCTCCACTTAATTTTCCTGCTACACTATTTCTTCCTAATCTAATCTTATATTTCTATATTAATAAATAAATAAGTTTTCCTCGCCAACGCCGTCCACGCTTCGAATTCCCTGGATCCACCGGGGCTGGACCTCGGCATGTCTGTGCATGTGTGCTAAGTTGCTTCAGATGTGTCTGACTCTTTGCAACCCTGTGGACTGTAACCCACCAGGATCCTCTGTCTATGGGATTCTCCAGGCAAGAGTACTGGAGTGGGTTGCCACGTCCTCCTCCAGGGGATCTTCCCAACCCAAGAACTGAACCCATGTCTCTTATGTCTCCTGCATTGGCAGGTGGGTGTGTTCTTTACTACTAGTGCCCCCTGAGAAGCCCCACTAACACCATATGCATTGCATCAAAAGCGGTTAAATAAGCTTTTCTTTTTTTAACATCTTAATTTTTTTTAAATTAAGACTATTTTTCATGTGGACCATTTTTAAAGTCTTTATTGAATTTATTACAATATTGCTTCTGTTTTATGTGTTTTTTGTCTGTCTGTCTGTCTGTTTTCCCAGCTGTGAATCATGTGGGATCTTAGCCCCTTGACCAGGGATTGAACCTACACCCCTTGAATTGGAAGGTGAAATCTTAACCATTGAACCAACAGAGAAATCTCATAAGCTTTTATTTCCCTATCCAATTTATTCTATATATGACCAACAAGCAGAAGGTCTCATTTGTATCACTGTTTTGCTCTTGAACCTCTACCACTTCCTTGCTGCCTTTGAATCCAAGTTAAATCTCACTTGGATTTGAAGGTCCATTACCATGTGCATCTCCCTTGCCTATCAATAGGTATGAGTGCCCCCACACACCCTTGTGCCCTAAACACATCCTTGGCTCAAGGAGAGCAGTCTCATCATGGCATGACCGTGCACGTGTTGATTCTTAGGCTTCAAATCTAGCCTCTCCCCACTCTGAAGGTGCAGTATTTTCCACCCTGCCAGTTCTATCCAATTCATCCTTCTAGCTTCAACTTAAATCACCTTGCATCCATCATGTCTCCTATTGTAACTTAGAGTCTCCCTCATTACTGAGGTACTACTGCACTTACCCACTTACCATATATACCTCCTCACTTAACACTTTGTACATTGTAATTTCTGTTTTTACTCAAATTATTGCCTATATATTGACATTCCCATAACTGGAAGTTCAATATTAAAGCTGTTCAATATATGCTTAAATAATTTATGAATATTAAAAGTACTCTTGTATACACTAACACGGGCCCAAGGTATAGATAGAAATGGAGATTAATGAGTGTTTACAAAAATGGATCTATTTGGGGACTTCCCTGGTGGTTCAACAAAGGTCTGTCTAGTCAAGGCTATGGTTTTTCCAGTAGTCATGTAAAGATATGAGAGTTGGACTATAAAGAAAGCTCTATAAAGAGCACTGAAGAATTGATGCTTTTGAACGTGGTGTTGGAGAAGACTCTTGAGAGTCACTTCGACTGTAAGGAGATCCAACCAGTCCATCCTAAAGGAAATCAGTCCTGAATATTCATTGGAAGGACTGATGTTGAAGCTGAAACTCCAATACTTTGGCCACCTGATGTGAAAAGCTGACTGATTTGGAAAGACCCTGATGCTGGGAAAGACTGAAGGTGGGAGGAGAAAGGGACCACAGAGGATGAGATGGTTGGATGGCATCGAGTAAACTCTGGGAGTTGATAATGGACAGGGTGGCCTGGCCTGCTGCAGTCCATGGGGTTGCAAAGAGTCAGACACGACTGAACAACTGAACTGAACTGAACTGATGGTTCAGTGGTTAAGAATCTGCCTTCCGATGCAGGAGATGTGGGTTCAGTACCTGGTTGGGGAACTAAGATCCCAAATCTGTGAGGCAACTAAACTCCTGAGCCACAACTAGAGAATTCCACATTCCCCAAAGACCCAGAGCAGCCAAAAAATGGAAAAAAAAAAAAAAAAAGAAAACTGGGAGAACTGAGATAGAACTATCATTATTTTTCTAGTTGTCCTCTGATTGAGTACCTAGTGTGTATAGAGAAAGTACCATGTAGGTAGTCACCTCTAAATAGTTTATTTTATTTAATCCTAAATACAATTTGTTAGAGAGGTAATTGACTATATTAACTTGAGAGCAAAGAAACTTATTTTTTAATCAATTTATTTATTTTAATTGGAGGCTAATTACTTTACAATATTGTAGTGGTTTTTGCCATACATTGACATGAATCAGCCATGGGTGTACATGTGTTCCCCTTCTTGAACCCCTCTCCCACCTCCCTCCCCATCTTCAGAAAAAGTTGTCTAGCTTGCCCAAGACTGTCCATCTGGTAGATGGTAGAACCAAGATGATTTTCAGGCTTGTCTCGCTTTAAATCTATTGTTATTTTTCCTGCCCAATAAAGTAGGACTTAAAACTAGAGTGGACATTTTAAATGGAGAAGATATATTACAATTAGAGCATCGAACACTCACTTCTATTGTCTATTTGTGCATAAAAGGAAGCTAGTCATAATCTCCTCCAGGCACAGATTTTCACCCTGCTGTTTCCCATGCCAAGATTTATGCTTAGACAAAAGAAAGTGTGGTTCTCCAGCTGCCAGCTGATGAATAGCCCTCTGAGAGAGCAGCATCAGCTGCTTGGAGAATTACCTATATATTAAAATGACATCCCTGATCTTTCTAAATCCATGCCCCTTCCAAAGATGCACATGGGCAAGATAGTTTTCTCTTTCTTGTTGAGGATTCTTTATAATTTTTAATTTTGTTGTTTAGTTGCTAAGTTGTGCCTGACTCTTTTGTGACCCCATGGACTGCAGCCATCCAGGCTTCTCTATCCATGGGATTTTCCAGGCAAGAATACTGGAGTGGGTTGCCAGTTCCTTCTCCAAGGGATCTTCCTGGCCCAAGGATTGAACCTGAGTCTCCTGCATTGGCAGGCAAATTCTTTTCCACTGAACCTTTGGGGGAGCATAATTTTTAATAACATACTACATATGAATTAAGACTATCCCATTCCTCACATTCTGTATCTTGCACCCTGTACTCAGAGTGGTTACACAGATGGGGAAGGGATGCCTCAGGGATACTAGGAGACTGGCAAATGGAAAGCTGAAAAAGAGGACAGGAGAGAATCTGTAGCCCTTTGAACCCAGGCTGGGGAGCCTGGAATTTGTCTGATAGGCAGCCAGAAGACACCAAATTTATTGTATGGGGATAACATTATCCAGAGGATGCCACAAAATCCTGCATGTAGTCACGAGTAAAACTAAGTAATCTGTCCTAATTCCAAGCCCATATTTCAGTTGAATAGAAAATTAGAACAAAATTTTTAATTTAAAAAGCATCAGATGTAACACTATTTATTTGATCTTGGGCAAAATACTTAAATAAGATGCTAGTGATCAAGTTTTTTCATCTTAAACACATACACACAAGACTGATAAAGCCTATATCCCATACTCTAGAGGTATTGTGGACAAAGTGAAATAAGAAATGTGAAAAAATTTATAAAACTAATTTATAAGCCGTGAGGCTACAAAAAGGCAATTATCTCATACTACATTTTTAAATTATGGGTGAAATGGGAAAATACAGACTCAAACCAGTAAAACAAAATCTCAAATCTGCAGAAAGATTGTGATTCACTATGCTTGACATTGAAGGATATTTAGAGGTTTATTACTTTTCACAACTGAGAGGGTCTTCTTTATATCCAGCTGGATTCCTGAATTCTACAGTAACATTCTCCCTTCTGTCAAGCTGCAAATCATTATCAGTTTGTCTATAATGTCTCATATTCTTGAATAATTTTTAATAACTTTGTGCTTTGTGATCTCAATTATTCTAGTTACTTTGATTTTTTCTCTGAATACAATATTCTGCCTTTATAACTTGCCTAATGGCTCAGATGGTAAAGAATCTTCTGCAATGCAGGAAACACAGATTTCATCCCTGGGTCAGGAAGATACCCTGGAGAAAGGAATGGCTACCCACTCTAGTATTCTTGCCTGGAGAACCCCATGGGCAGCAGAGCCTGGGCTTGGGGTTCATAGGGTTGCACAGAGTTGGACATGACTGAGTGATTAAGCATACAATCCAAAATTAGGGGAAAAAATGGATCCCATGACAATTTTTTTTTATTATAAATTTTTCTTTTTACTTTATTTTACAATACTATACTGGTTTTGCCATACATTGACATGAATCCGCCACGGGTGTACATGAGTTCCCATTCCTGAACCCCCCTCCCATCTCCCCATATCATCTCTCTGGATCATCCCCGTGCACCAGCCCCAAGCATCCTGTATCCTGTATCGAACATAGACTGGCGATTCATTTCTTACATGATAGTATACATGATTCAGTGTCATTCTCCCAAATCATCCCACCCTCTCCCTCTCCCTCAGAGTCCAAAAGTCCGTTCTATACATTTGTGTCTCTTTTGCTCTCTCACATATGGGTTATAATTACCACCTTTCTAAATTCCATATATATGTGTTAGTATACTGTATTGGTGTTTTTCTTTCTGGCTTACTTCACTCTGTATAATTGGCTCCAGTTTCATCCATCTCATTAGAACTGATTCAAATGTATTCTTTTTAGTGGCTGAGTAATACTTCAATGTGTATATGTACCACAGCTTTCTTATCCATTCATTTGCTGATGGACATCTAGGTTGCTTCCACGTCTTGGCTATTATAAACAGTGGTGCGATAAACATTGGGGTACATATGTCTCTTTCAATTCTGGTTTCCTCGGTGTGTATGCCCAGCAGTGGGAGGTGTGTATGCCCAGCAGTGGGATTGCTGGGTCATAAGGCAGTTCTATTTGCAATTTTTTAAGGAATCTCCACACTGTTCTCCATAGTGGCTGTACTAGTTTGCATTCCCACCAACAGTGTAAGAGGGTTCCCTTTTCTCCACACCCTCTCCAGCATTTATTGCTTGTAGACTTTTGGATCGCGGCCATTCTAACTGGTGTGTGTGAAATGGTACCTCATTGTGGCCTTGATTTGCATTTCTCTGATAATGAGTGATGTTGAGCCTCTTGTCATGTGTTTGTTAGCCATCTGCATGTCTTCTTTGGAGAAATGTCTATTTAGTTCTTTGGCCCATTTTTTGATTGGGTCATTTATTTTTCTGGAATTGAGCTGCATAAGTTGCTTGTATATTTTTGGGATTAGTTGTTTGTCAGTTGATTCACTTGCTATTATTTTCTCCCATTCAGAAGGCTGTCTTTTCACCTTGCTTATAGTTTCCTTTGTTGTGCAGAAGCTTTTAATTTTAATTAGATCCCATTTGTTTATTTTTGCTTTTATTTCCAGTATTCTGGGAGGTGGATCATAGAGGATCCTGCTGTGATTTATGTTTTAAAAAGAAAGAGAAAGCTGTTTGGTAATCTCACCAAAGCAGGTATATTTTGATTAAAGGCAGATGAAGCATATGCTGCTTTTCTGATTAATAATAATGGACAGAATTGATATATTCCTTAGCAATATTATATAACCACCAAATATTTAAATATTCCATGCGGGCTTTTTAAGTACTTTGGTGATGGAAGGAGGAGGGCAGGGCTGACAGGACAAGAACCTCTCCACTGAGGGCTTCAGTGAGTGTTTCCTGTACCATCAGAACCACCTCCTCAGTCATGGGATGGAGCCCAGAATCTGTAACAAGCTTCATCTACTTTTCAACCAAATTTTTAATTTGTTTGTGCCTGAGGGATACTGTGTCACATTTTCTTCCAGGTTTCTCTCTTTGTTATTCTGCCTTTCTGCCTTTAGCTTTAAATATTAAATTACTTTCGTACAATGTGTCCTTTACTTTGCCCTAAATTTGTCTTCTGTGTTTTCCCCATTGCACTTCACATAACCCTCTGGTTTTACCATTAATAACCATGCTAAAGTTACAATAAGAGCATCATTAATCCTTGTCCAGAGTCAGGGAGTCTGAGTACAGTCAGTTGATCTCCCCCAAGTACAGAGTGGAAGGCTGTCCCATTTTATAGGCAAGAATACTGGAGCAGACTGCCACTCCCTTCTCCAGGGGACCTTCCTGACCCAAAGAGCAAACCCATGTCTCTTGTATCACCTGCACTGGCAGGAGGATTCTTTACCACCAGCACCACCTTCTTGTCACTCAGTTGCTCAGTTGTATCCAACTTTTCGTAGCCCCATGGACTGCTGCATGCCAGGCTTCCCAGTCCTTCACTATCTCCCAGAGTTTGCTCAAACTCATGTCCACTGAGTCAGTGATGCCACCCAACCATTTCGTCCCCTGTCATCCCCTTCTCCTGCTTTCAATCTTTCCCAGCATCAGGGGCTTTTCCAGTGAATTAGCTCTTCACATCAGATGGTCAAAGTATTGGAGTTTCAGTTTCAGCATCAGGCCTTCCAATGAATATTCAGGGTTAATTTCTTTTAGGATTGACTGCTTTGATCTCTTTGCTTGTTCAAGGGACTCTCAAGAGTCTTCTCCAATACCACAGTTCAAAAGCATCAATTCTTTGGCCCTTAGCCTTCTTTATGTTCCAACTCTCATATCTGTACATGACTACTGGAAAAACCATAGCTTTGATCCGGTGCCACCTAGGAAGCCCTTAAAATTAAAGTAAGAATGTAATCCAATAAAGCTAGTGCCTTTATAAGAAAGAGAAGAGACACCAGGGGAAAGGGTGCACAGAGAAAAGGCCGTACGAGGACACACAGAGAAGACAGACATCTACAAGCCTAGAAAAAAGGCCTTGGGAAAAGTCAAACCTGCTGACACCTTAACTTTGGACCTGCAGCCTCCAGAATGGTGAAAAAATGAGTGCCTGCTGTTTGAGTCACCTGATCTCTGGTATTTTGTTATGGCTGTCGTAACAGACTAACACAGCAAGTAGCCAACCAATTGCTCAAACATCCAAGTAATTGCTGGAAACTCTTGTCTTTTACTTAGAAACTAAAATATATAGGACCTAAAACAAGACTGCAGGCTTTAAGACTAGACTCTGTTACTCACTGGACAACCCAGAACAAGCTGTTTAAAATCTCCAAGTCCATCAATAGGAGATGACTGATTGGAACACTATTACTTAGCCCTGTTGTGAATATTAAATGAAATAATAAATGTAGAAATATTTGTTAACCACAATCCCAAGAAGCAGAAAACAATGATTCAATACATGAGGCCTATTGTCACTACTGTCATTAGAATGACTGGATAAAAGCAGAAAAGTCAATCCCCCTATGCAGATTCCTATCTTTGCAAGACTTTTAAAATTCAAAGTGGGAGAAAATTCCAGCTTTGAACTGCTAGTTCTCTCTGTCATGAAATATTAGAACAAATTTATGAAAGATTGGAACCCTCCTGAGTAGTGGTGTAAATTGGTGGGATTGTGGTATTTTCTAATTTTTTTAATTAAAGTTAACCTCTGAAATTTTCAAAGATTAATAAAGAGAGTTATCAATCATGTGGAAGCTTTTATGATCGAATTACCAGGCGACATGTTATAAAGACACTCAGAGTGTCCTCCTAAAGTCTGTGTCATGTTTCAAAGGGGGCTCTGCAATTCCTCACTTACACGTATCCTGTTTTGTCACCTACTTGTCACCCTCACAGTGAAAGCAAAAGGGTCAATATCAGAACAGCTAGAACCTGAAATTTGAGAATTCTGGGAGTGAATGTGAGGCCATAGGAATACAAAATGAGAAACAGAAAAGATTCTGCTTTTGGCAAAAACTTTTCCAAGCATCTTGGAATTCTGAACAGGGCCTGTTTAGTTAAGTGAATTGGGTCTCAAATCAATGTCTTAATTTACATAAAAGAAATAAAGCAGAAAAACAAGAGCATATAAATTTAAAGGGTAAAACTGCACAGCATCTCATGTATTCAAATAAGAGCACTTACTTAGATTTATTTTGGAGACATCAATTTACTCAATTTTCACCAATTGTTTAAGAATCTCTGTTTGCAATTATGTTTACCACTATCCTTGTCCTGCGTCTGCTGTATTGTGAATCCCTAATTTAAGAGTTTGGCATTTGTATTTAAAAAGTCTGGATTCAATTAACCAACCACCATTTGTCAGCTGTGTGGCCTTGGGCAAGTCATTTAAGTCCTTCATCACTCAGTGTACCACCTATGAAATGAGCATAAACATCATACCATTACAATAATAGTAACCCAACATTGCCTCATTTATGTTAAGTATACTGAGCACATCGCCTACATGACAAATGCTTAGTAAATACTAGAGATTACTATTATTGTGAAACATCTTCACACTCACATCTCTGCCTTAATCTTATCACTTCACTTCTGTATGGTTCTCATAGACACAGGATCCTTTTTCTGAACATATCTTTGACTCTTTCTACCTTCTTGATTTCAATATATAGTCTCATATTAGGAAGGAAATTTATCTTGCCATGTGGTCATTCTGAATGCTACTCTTCATTAACAAAAGTGCTTAAATAATAAAGCATTTTGGTTAATAAAGGATTTGGCTAACCTAGAGGAAATAGTGTGCTACCCATGCCTGAATGATTAGAATTTAGGAACAAACAAAACTTGAATTCTGATTTGGGGATTTACAAGGTACTCAGTATCTTGAAGTATTTGAAATATCATAAGAGAGAAAAAATACTAAAGCTAAAGTGAAGATAAATAGAGTCTCTTTTTTTTGGAAATTTAAGATTACTTGCAGCTAAGTTCATTTGGATTTTTAATAGGTTATTTTGTCATAGCATCCTTCTCTGTGTCTCTTTTCTTGAATAAAGTACCTTTTTTCCATTGGTGCATGCTAATACAGAGGTAAAACATCTGCGATCAGCTTCTTTTGTCCTGCTGACATATTTTTAAACTTCCTCCTAATGAATGTGGTATGGTACAATCAATGTTGTCAGAATCTTCAGGGACTGATAGTAGCTATTTCTGAAGACTATCATTAATTTTCAAGAAACTCATGACAAACGTGTAGAAATAGTGGCATTTTGCAAATAATGTATTGTCCTCTTTAATATAGAAATGACCTCTATATACCGAAGGGTCCCAGTTCTTCAAATAAGCTTCTCTCCATTCTTGAGAGTTGGGCATTTTATCAAATTAACCAAGAAATTGATTGATTCAATGTTTGAAGTGAGAAAAATTTTATCTGCCAGCTTTGTTTTTTATTTGTAAATGTTTGGAAGATAAATTTTAGTCCCCTTTTTCTTCAAAAAGAACTGATACTTCAAAGCTTCTATGCAATTGCAAGAAACTGTTCTTATGTAACACCAATATTTCCAGTCCATAAAAATCACTATAGTCCAATTATTTAAAATTCATAATTGGTTATTTTAGATTATATAATTTCCTGATATGTTTAGCCACTTCAAATGGCTTGACTAGTGTTATTCGATTCAATACATAAAATCTTTCATACAATTAAATTTGATTCTGGCTTATTGCATTGGCTTCAGTGCCTGCTTAAGTGAATTTTTGCTTCATACTAATAACAAATGAACTACTTTAATGATGAATTAATGGACTTCAATGATTTTTAAATCTTGACTTTATTTTGGTTTTATTACAGAAAAATATTTCCCTTTTGCTAAAATATCTTTAATTGTTTAAGTCATACCTGCATGGATGATCTAATCAACTTTAAAATTCTTAAAATTCACTTCCTACAGTTAATAGCTTTAAGGGTTAGTACACAGGTGACTTAGTGGTAAAGAAGCTGCCTGCCAAGCATGAAACTTTGGGTTAACCCCTGGGTTGGGAAGATCCCCTGGAGAAGAAAATGGCAATCCACTCCATTATTCTTGCCTGGAAAATCCCAAGGACAGAAGAGCTCAGTGGGCTGCAGTCCATCGAAAAAGAGCTGGACACCACTTAGCGACTAAACAACAACAACAGCAACAATTTCATAGGTAAAGTTGAGGGCCTAAAACTATTCTGATAAACATCAGCAAAAAGACCTACTAATTTGCAATCTGAAGCTATCTGTATGTGACAGGTTGTAGGGGAAGCGGGCGCAAGGAAGGGTTGCCTAGGATACAGAGTATAGGATGCAAAGAAAAATAAGGCTGCCTTCTGTAAGCAACTAACAACAGAAAAAAAGAGACTCCATATTTTAGCATGACAGCTTTTATAATGCTAAGTGAAAATGGCATCAAAACTGCAGTAACATATAGGATCATCTTGGAGACAGCAGGCTTTGAGCTGGCACTCCTGAAGGACATTGCCTCAAACTACTTTTTCCTCCAAATGAGATTGGGAGACCCTCTCGAACAGCAAGAGGGCCTGGGGGAACAAAACTGATAGAATTAGTGCTAACAGAGGAAAGGGGACAAGAAGAGTGCTTTTTGAGAAACCAGTGGAACAAGCTGAATAGGGTGAAGCCCTGACCCCTACCCACCCCACTGTTCTTTGGCTGCACACAAACTACAGAGATTAGAAGAGCCTTACTGCACATGCTCTGACTTCTCTGTGTATTGATTGGCTAAGATGCACTTTTTAGATAATAAACTAACCTTTCTCTCTCTTCAACCCAGAGTATACAGTAAGAACATATCTTGTAGAATTGTGGAAAAAGTTTTCCAGATTTACCCATGAGAAACTAAACAGTTTAGCATTTAGAATGCCAAACTACCTTGCACACCCTGGTGACCTGTTTCCCTGATCCCTCAGGTCTCATTCTGATAATCTTGCCTAAATTTAGTCTTTGTTCTTACACAGAATCGCATGCCAGTATCAGTTACATGTATTCTAAGATGGTGGCAAAGTCCAAAAGGCTTTGTTCAGACAGCATAACATTAGTTATCGGTGAGACCACCAACTGGGATCTCTGGGACTGACAGACAGAGCCTTCCATTCTGCTCCATGTGGACCTATCCTTATAGTTACTCAGGCTTCCTCATAGTATGGCTACTGGGATCCAAAAAGTAGGAAGTAGGAAGCCCATATTTCTCTTAAGACTTGGCCTCGGAAGACCTAAAATGCCACTTAGGCTACATTCTATTAAGCATAGCAGTCAGAGGGTCAACCCCAAACTATAGAAAACAAACAAAAAAATGCTTTCTACTTTTGGAAGGAGACATAGCATGCATATACAGAGACAGAAGGAACTGACTGAAGCCATCCTTGGAGACTATCACACAGATTTAATTTGATTCCACTTCTGAACAGGTTAAGAAAAAGCAGAAGAAAGCTTTCAGGATTGCCCTAGACTATAATAGCTCTGTAAATCCCAAATCATCATAGTAAGTCTCTCTTTGTGCAGTGTTCTCCTTTGTGTAAGCAAAGGGAATTTTTTTTAATTAAATTTAGTTCTTAGAAAGATTGTACATTTTCTTTGTTTTAATTGTATTATTTTGAGCAAATAAAACATTTAAAATGTTACTAAGTAAAATGTTAGATTTTTTTTTCTTTTCTTAATGTTACCGTAGCTACCAATAATTTGTTGAGCAGAAATTATTTTCAGGGATTTATGTTAAAAATAAATAAATTTAGGCTAAAAAAAAAAGGAATCTTCAAAGGCAACAGAAGTTGCCAGAAAAGCTGACTCTAAGAGGAAAAGTACTATAATGATAGACACTAAATGTTAACGAAGAGTAACAGCTAAATATTTAACATTTTAGGCACACTTTGAGATTAAAAAAGAAGTCTGAGCTAACAAAGAACGACCAAACAAAAGGTTGACAGAAAAAAAGAAAAAACTGAGACCAAATTTAGTAAAATATGGCATTTCAGAGAGAATATTGCTGTTGAAAAATAATTGAAGAATGTTTATCCATTTGAAGATCATTGTTTTATTTACCCAAAATGAAATATGGATTTAACATATGTCAACTCCCAAATCTGTTGAATTAAATATGCCCAGAAATCTACTGAAGAAATTAAAAAGATTCTGAACTATTTGTCTTATTTATTAGTGTGACAGTCTGACACCACACATCTCCAACTGGAGTAAAACTGAAATCCCACATACCAATGTGCCAGACTGAGAAACATATGGCACTCTCCAATAACTAAAGCCTGGATATTTGTAGGTGTCGAAAATCTATTTGGGGGCCTCCTTATAGCTTATGAGAAAAAGCATTGTATGTTTACTTTCAGGAGTGTTAGTTAGAATTAATTTTAGATTTATTTACAGCAGAGAGAAAAAAGTATTACCTTTATTCATGAAACGTGGGGATTCTATGGAGACAGGAGGGAATTCTTTTAAAACATATCTTTAGAAAGAGATGACAACTCAGAAAGAACACTTTGTGGGGTTTTTAAATATTTAATATGCCACTGCTGCTTTGCAGCTTGAGAAAAACTTGTGATTCTTTATTGGCAAATATTTCAGAACTTATCTCAACTTGTATGGAATTTTTTTTTTAATGTTTAATAGTTCTAAAATGTAAAGCTAGTGGAAAAACAACAGCTTAGGGCAACAAAGTAACTCTTTCTTTGCAAAATCAAAAAAATATTAAAATTTCAAGCTCATACATTTTCACAGCTGTATAAAAATGTCCTTGTGATTAGGGTTTTCATTCATTATCTTTTAATTAGTATTGTTGATTCTTCATTGTACATGATTTATTTGAAGTGTTTGGGTGAGTTAAATAAGCATGTACACTTTTAATAGTGAATAATTTAGCAGATAGACCAGATATTAGACCAAAGATATACAGATGAGTCTTATTTCCTTGGAAAGACAGAGTATTATATTGGGATGGAAACAGCTAATTTTAATAGGGTGATTGTAGAAATATATATATTTTTAAACTGCTGGAAAGTCTCTCTTAATGGAACCTACTAGAGATTTGGAGCCGAAGAATTGATGCTTTTGAAATGTGGGGTTGAAGAAGACTCTTGAGAGTTCCTTGGACTGCAAGGAGGTCAAACCAGTCAACCATTCAATCCTAAAGGAAATCAATCCTGAATATTCATTGGAAGAACTGATGCTGAAGTTGAAACTCCTGATGCGAAGAACTGACTCCTTGGGAATGAACCTGATGGTGGGAAAGATTGAAGGCAGGAGGAAAAGGGGACAACAGAGGATGAAATGATTGGATGGCATCACTGACTCAATGGACAAGAGTTTGATTCTTGTCCAACTCCTATCTGGGACTTGGTGATGGACAGGGAAGCCTGGCATGCTGCAGTCCATGGGGTCGCAAAGAGTCAGACATGACTGACCAACTGAACTAAACTGAATGCATTTGTAATCACATATATTATTAACCTCATAAAGTTAAGTTACTATTAGAATATTGTGTACTGGGTTAATCATCTATACTCCAATACAAAATAAAAAGTTAAAAAAATAATGTATATTGAGAATTTCCTGGTGGTCTAGTGGTTAAGATTTCATCTACCAATGCAGGGGGTGTGGGTTTGACCCCTGGTTGGGCAGCTAAGATCCCATATGCCTCCTAGCCAAAAGTCAAAACACAAAACAGAAGGAGTATTGTAACAAAATAAATAAAGACTTCAAAATGATCTACATCAAAATAATCGTTAAAAAATTAAGTGTAGTTTAAAACAATAAAATAAAATAATATGTATTGACTGGAAGAGAGAGAATATTATCTATTTATTTTTGGTCCTTTATATGTTTTTACATATTAAATTATTTATTTATTTGTTATGTAATCCCCAAGTACTGTCTGGCTTCCTTTGCGGCTCAGCTGGTAAAGAATCCACCTGCAATGTGGAAGGCCTGGGTTTGATCCCTGGAATGGGAAGATCCCCTAGAGAAGGGAAAGGCTACCCACTCCAGTATTCTGGGCTGGAGGATTCCATGGAGAGTATAGTCCATGGGGTCGCAGAGAGTCAGACATGACTGAGCGAGTTTCACTTTATTCAGTTTTCTATGTACTGTCAGAAAGGACTTTCATGACAATTGGTAATAAAGACACACTATAAGAAAATTCTTAAGCTATAATGTATCTTTAAAGTTAAATATCTAGTTCCATAATTCAGTAATACAGTGCTTAGAAGTGATGCTCCTACAGCCAGAATAACAGGACTTCAATCCTTCGTCTACTATTTAACAGTCATGTCTTATGGGTGGGCTTTCCTCATAGCTCAGTCAGTAAAGAATCTGCCTGCAATGCAGAAGACCTGGGTTCGATTCATGGGTTGGGAAGATCCCCTGGAGGAGAAAATGACAAACCACTTCACTATTCTTGCCTGGAGAATCCCAAGGCAGAGGAGCCTGGCAGGCTTCAGTCTATGAGGTTTCAAGAGCTGGACATGATGGACAGGGAGGCCTGGTGTGCTGTGATTCATGGGGTCGCAAAGTGTCGGACACGACTGAGCCACTGAACTGAACTGAACTGATGACATCAACATGAGAAAAATGAGAAGACGTCTTGACACACAGAAAAGAGCACTAGAAAACTTGCATACTTCCATCCTGTCACAGAGTGGAGAGAGAGGAAAAAAAAATGTCCCCCAAAATATAAACAAGAAGCCAGGAATCATGCTGTTCAGCCCAGTGAATTGTACGGTCTGCAAAACCTGAAAAGAATTTACTGGAAAGTGGCTTTAGGTTGGTCATGGTCCAAGTGACTGGCAGAAGCAAACACAAATTATCTCTGGAATAATTTGATGGAAATCCAATCTGAAGCCATTCCAGGACAACATTAATTATAAGATAAATTTCAGAGATGTTATAGTGAAGGAAAAAGGATGTGTGGCAAATTGACTTCAAATATGGTCCCACTACTTTTCTTCCCTGAATTCATGCTCTTTGCACCATGACTTTGCAGGTCCTTCCTTGAAGAAGTCTATTTCCCCAGCATTTCAGTTTCTGCTTGCCTTATGATCTGTTTGGGCCAATATAATATGACAAACATATGGTGTGCTTGTTGCAAACCTAAGCTCAAGAGGCCTTGCAAAACTTTCATTTGGTTTTTGAACTCTGCCATTTCCAGGCAAATAAATCCTCACTAATCTGTTGATAAACAGAGGGATCATATGGAACAGAGCCAGTGTACCTCAAACCAGGTTTTGATAGACCACCCAGCTACCAGCCAACCCAGCAGCTGATCAGAGATGCATAAGCAAGTTTGTATGACATCATGTAAGCTCACCCAGTTAAGCAAACCACCATATAAACTAGTAAGCAAGAACATTTACTTTTATGGGCATTATATTTTGGGGAGTATTATCATACAATAGCTAGCTGAATAATATTATCTTAAAAAAATGAATAATAGTACTAATATGCACCTTAACAAGCTATGTTAAGAAATTAATTCACCTAATACATTTAAAATCCTTCATACATGTAAGTCTTAAGATATGCTATCTAAAATCATTTATTGAATTATTACCATATTCAAATGAGACTCTTGTCTCCAAATTCACTCATAAATAAAACAGGAGTTCTGATTTGCATAATGATTATGAAGATCAAATGCAAGTAGACATATTATAACTGTAAGATGCTAGTTCAGTTCAGTACAGTTCAGTCGCTCAGTCGTGTCCGACTCTTTGCGACCCCATGAATCTCAGCACGCCAGACCTCCCTGTCCATCACCATCTCCCGGAGTTCACTCAGACTCACGTCCATCGAGTCAGTGATGCCATCCAGCCATCTCATCCTGGGTCGTCCCGTTCTCCTCCTGCCCCCAATCCCTCCCAGCATCAAAGTCTTTTCCAATGAGTCAACTCTTCGCATGAGGTGGCCAAAGTACTGGAGCTTCAGCCTTAGCATCATTCCTTCCAAAGAAATCCCAGGGCTGATCTCCTTCAGAATGGACTGGTTGGATGTCCTTGCAGTCCAAGGGACTCTCAAGAGTCTTCTCCAACACCACAGTTCAGAAGGATCAATTCTTCAGCGCTCAGCCTTCTTCACAATCCAACTCTCAAATCCATACATGACCACAGGAAAAACCATAGCTTTGACTAGATGGACCTTAGTTGGCAAAGTAATGTCTCTGCTTTTGAATATACTATCTATGTTGGGCATAACTTTTCTTCCAAGGAGTAAGCGTCTTTAAATTTCATGGCTGCAATCACCATCTGCAGTGGTTTTGGAGACCAAAAAAATAAAGTCTGACACTGTTTCCACTGTTTCCCCATCTATTTCCCATGAAGTGATGGGACCAGAGGCCATGATCTTCGTTTTCTGAATGTTGAGCTTTAAGCCAACTTTTTCACTCTCCTCTTTCACTTTCATCAAGAAGATTTCTAGCTCCTCTTCACTTTCTGCAATAAGGGTGGTGTCGTCTGCATATCTGAGGTTATTGATATTTCTCCCAGAAATCTTGATTCCAGCTTGTGTTTCTTCCAGCCCAGCGTTTCTCATGATGTTCTCTGCATAGAAGTTAAATAAGCAGGGTGACAGTATACAGCCTTGATGTACTCCTTTTCCTATTTGGAACCAGTCTGTTGTTCCATGTCCAGCTCTAACTGTTGCTTCCTGACCTGCATACAGATTTCTCAAGAGGCAGGTTAGGTGGTCTGGTATTCCCATCTCTTTCAAAATTTTCCACAGTTTCTTATGATCCACACAGTCAAAGGCTCTGGCATAGTCAATAAAGCAGAAATAGATGTTTTTCTGAAACTCTCCTGCTTTGCCCATGATTCATCGGATGTTGACAATTTGATCTCTGGTTCCTCTGCCTTTTCTAAAACCAGCTTGAACATCAGGGTGTTCACAGTTCATGTATTGCTGAAGCCTGGCTTGCAGAATTTTGAGTGTTACTTTACTAGCATGTGAGATGAGTACAACTGTGCGGTAGTTTGAGCATTCTTTTGCATTGCCTTTCTTTGGAATTGGAATCAAAACTGACCTTTTCTAGTCCTGTGGCCACTGCTGAGTTTTCCAAACTTGCTGGCATATTGAGTGCAGCACTTTCACAGCATCATCTTTCAGGATTTGAAACAGCTCAACCGGAGTTCCATGACCTCCACGAGCTTTGCACGTAGTGATGCTTTCTAAGGCCCATTTGACTTCACATTCCAAGATGCCTGGCTCTAGATTAGTGATCACATCATCATGATTATCTGGGTCGTGAAGATCTTTTTCGTATAGTTCTTCCGTGTATTCTTGCCACCTCTTCTTAATATCTTCTTCTGTTAGGTCCATACCATCTCTGTCCTTTATCGAGCCCATCTTTGCATGAAATGTTCCCTTGGTATCTCTAATTTTCTTGAAGAGATCTCTAGTCTTTCCCATTCTGTTGTTTTCCTCTATTTCTTTGCATTGATCGCTGAAGATGGCTTTCTTATCTCTTCTTGCTATTCTCTGGAACTCTGCATTCAGATGCTTATATCTTTCCTTTTCTCCTTTGCTTTTCACCTCTCTTCTTTTCACAGATATTTGTAAGGCCTTCCCAGACAGCCATTTTTCTTTTTTGCATTTCTTTTCCATGGGGATGGTCTTGATCCCTGTCTCCTGAAAAATGTCATGAACCTCATTCCATATTCATCAGGCACTCTATCAGATCTAGGCCCTTAAATCTATTTCTCCCTTCCACTGTATAATCATAAGGGATTTGATTTAGGTCATACCTGAATGGTCT
>SJYQ01000434.1:388069-406588 GCA_006410935.1 Redunca redunca | reverse complement strand
CGTTCACCCTTGTCATCTCTTGTTTGACTACTTCCAATTTTCCTTGATTCATGGACCTGACATTCCAGGTTCCTATGCAATATTGCTCTTTACAGCATTGGACCTTGCTTCTATCACCAGTCACATCCACAGCTGGGTATTGTTTTTGCTTTGGCTCCATCCCTTCATTCTTTATGGAGTTATTTCTCCACTGATCTCCAGTAGCATATTGGGCACCTACTGACCTGGGGAGTTCCTCTTTTGGTATCCTATCATTTTGCCTTTTCATACTGTTCATGGGGTTCTCAAGGCAAGAATACTGAAGTGGCTTGCCATTCCCTTTCCAGTGGACCACATTCTTTCAGACGTCTCCACTATGACCTGCCCATCTTGGGTTGCCCTGCAACATGGCTTGGTTTCATTGAGTTAGACAAGGCTATGGTCCTAGTGTGATTAGACTGACTAGTTTTTTGTGAGTATGGTTTCAGTGCATCTGCCCTCTGATGCCCTCTTGCAACACCTACCATCTTACTTGGGTTTCTCTTACCTTGGACTTGGAGTATCTCTTCACAGCTGCTCCAGCAAAGCACAGTCACTGCTCCTTACCTTGGACAAGGGGTATCTCCTTACACTGCTGTTCCTGACGTTCAATGTGGGATAGCTCCTCTAGGCTCTCCTGCGCCTGTGCCTGTGTAGCCACCGCTCCTTGGGTGGTCCTCCTGGCCGCCGGCCTGGCCTCGGGCATGGGTGGCTCCTCAGGGTTACTGCCCCTGGCCTCGGGTTTGAGGTGGCCTCTCCCAGCCGGCCCTGAACTCGGATTCGGGGTGTCTCCTCCCAGCCGGCACTGGCCTCGAATGTGGGGTGTCTCCTCCCAGCTGCCACCCCTGACCTCGGATGCGGGGTAGCTCCTCCAGGCTGGCACTGACCTCAGATGCAGGGTAGCTCCTCTCGGCCATTCCTGCACCGTCGCAGCCTGGCAGTCTAGGCCACGGCCCCTGACCTCGGAAGTGGGGTAACTATTCAGTGTCCCGGCTCACAGCCACCTATGACTGCAATTACACAAAAACAAATAGCTACAACGTAATAATGTATTTGTCCAGAGAGGTATAAGCATGCAAGTAAACCCAGAGAAAGCAAATGATGAATTCTGTCTGGAAGACTCAGGGATGCCTTTATAGAAGGAGGCATTTGTCATATACAAAAGGATAAGATGGATTTGGTAAGGCACAGGTTACTATGAAGAAAAGCATGGAAGGCATTCTAGGTTAAAGAAACTTACTGTACAAAAACTTAAAGATATGAAAGCATCTGTCCTATGGCCATCTTGCCTAACTGTTTGATGTAACAAAAGTGGAAAGTGTAAGAGGAAAAATAGTCTCAAACAAGGCTAGCATGTTACATGGAAAAGCTATTCATGTACCTGGCTGAGCAAAAATGACTTTCTTCTTTATGTAATATACATCATCAGAGGTTCCTAAGAAGGTGAATATGAAAAAATCTATTTTAGACATAAAATTCTGATATCAGTGTACATAAAAGATCAGAGGGAGGAAAGTAAACACAATCACTGAGGTGAAAAATGGTCAGAATGTGATCTAAATGGGAAAATTAAAGAACTAGAAAACAAAAATAGAGATCATGAACTCCTTATTGCAAAATTCAGACTTAAATTGAAGAAATAGGGGAAACCACTAGACCATTCAGGTATGACCAAAGTCAAATCCCTTACGATTATACAGTGGAAGTGAGAAACAGATTCAAGGGATTAGATCTGATAGAGTGCCTGAAGAATATGGACAAAATTTCATGACATTGTACAGGAGGCAGTGATCAAGATCATCCCCAAGAAAAATAAATGCAAAAAGGCAAAATGGTTGTCTAAAGTGGCCTTAGAAATAGCTGAGAAAAGAAAAGAAGCTAAATGCAAAGGAGAAAAGGAAAGATATATCCATTTGAATGCAGAATTCCAAATAATAGCAAGGAGACATAGAAAGCCTTCCTTCAGAATCAATGGAAAGAAATAGAGGAAAACAATAAAATGGGAAAAACTAGAGATCTCTTCAAGAAACATAGAGATACCAAGGAAATATTTCATGAAAAGATGGGCACAATAAAGGACACAAACAGTATGGAACTAACAGAATGAGGAGGTATTAAGAAAAGATATCAAGAAAACAAAGAAGACTATACAAAAAAGATCTTCATGACCCAGATAACCAAGATGGTGTGATCACTCTCCTAGAGCCAGACATCCTAGAATGTGAAGTCAAGTTGGCCTTAGGAAGCACCACTATAAACAAAGCTAGTGGACATGATGGAATTCCAGTTGAGCTATTTCAAATCTTAACAGATGATGCTGTTAAAGTGTTGCATTCAATATGCCAACAAATATGGAAAACTCAGCAGCGTCCACAGGACTGGAAAAAGTCAGTTTTCATTCCAATCCCTAAGAAAGGCAATCTCAGAGAATGCTCAAACTACTGCACAATTGTACTCATCTCACACGCTAGTAAAGTAATGCTCAAAATTCTCCAAGCCAGGCTTCAGCAATATGTGAACCGTGAACTTCCTGATGTTCACGGATTTAGAAAAGGCAGAGGAACCAGAGATCAAGTTGTCAACAACCACTGGATCGTTGGAAAGCAAGAGAGTTCCAGAAAAACATCTATTTCTGCTCTATTGACTATGCCAAAGCCTTTGACTGTGTGGATCACAAGAAACTGTGGAAAATTCTGAAAGAGATGGGAATACCAGACCACCTGACCTGCCTCCTGGGAAATCTGTGTGCAGGTCAGGAAGCAACAGTTAGAACTGGACATGGAACAACAGACTGGTTCCAAATAGGAAAAGGAGTATGTCAAGGCTGTATATTGTCACCCTGCTTATTTAACTTCTATGCAGAGTACATCATAAGAAATGCCAGACTGGCTGAAGCACAAGCTGGAATCAAGATTTCTGGGAGAAATATCAATAACCTCAAATATGCAGATGACACCACCCTTATGCCAGAAAGGGAAGAGGAACTGAAGAATCTCCTTATGAAAGTGAAAGAGGAGAGTGAAAAAGTTGGCTTAAAACTCAACATTCAAAAAACTAAAATCATGGCATCTGGTCCCATCAATTCATGGCAAATGGATGGGGAAACAATGGAAACAGTGACAGAGTTTATTTTGGGGGCTCCAAAATCACGATGGTGACTGCAGCCATGAAATTAAAAGACACTTGTTCCTTGGAGGAAAAGCTATGAAAAAACTTGACAGCATATTAAAAAGCAGAGACTACTTTGCAAACAAAAGTCTGTCTAGTCAAAGCTATGGTATTTCCAGTAGTCATGTATGGATGTGAGAGTTGGACTATAAAGAAAGCTAAGCACTGAAGAATTGATGCTTTTGCACTGTGGTGTTGGAGAAGACTCTTGAGAGTCCCTCGGACTGCAAGGAGATCAAGCCAGTTAATCCTAAAGGAAACTAGTTCTGAATATTCTTTGGAAGGGCTGATGCTGAAGCTGAATCTCCAATATTTTGGCCTCCTCATTCAAAGAACTGACTCACTGGATGAGGGAAAAACTGAAGGCAAAAGGAGAAGGGGACAACAGAGGATGAGATGGTTGGATGGCACTATCAATGTGATGGACATGATTTTGAAAAATCTCTGGAAGATGGTGATGGACAGGGAAGGCTGGCATGCTGCAGTTCACAGGGTTGCCAAGAGTCAGACATGACTAAGTGACTGAACTGAACTGAGAGAAGCATTTGGAAGATACAAGACAATGAAAACTTGTAAGTGCCCCTTGATGTAGCAAGACCTGAACTCATTGTTCTCACATGTTTTACTGCATGTGATCCCTCTAAATTAAGAAACTTGAACAACATACTGTCCATGATAATATAACTGGTGATGAAAACTTTAGTCAGCCTGCCTCCAAAATTCAGAACTTTTATTGTTATGTCTTGCTTACCAGTTTACAGAAGAAAAACAAATTATATCATTGATCTTGTTTGTGACACCAATTGCCCTGCTCCTTGCACTGTTTGCTGAACCCAGCGCAGGCAAAGTGTGAACCAAGAGGCTGGAAGAAGACTCCAGGGGCCCTAGGAACTAAAGATACGCTTATTCTCTCCTGGCTATGCTGCAGCCATATCAGCAGACACACTATATTCTCTCCTGTCATGGCTGACTCAACAGACACAGCCATGAGGCAGCAGTAATATGAAGCCATCTCTTCTGGGTGGAGCTCATAAATGTGTGTACCAATGACAAGCAAGTAGCTCTTGATGCACATGCTCAGGGCTATAGATGATCCCAGCTGTTACAGAGTCATTAGTTACAAAATGTGGGGCTAGAGAGTCTGAACACACCATCTTGGCCAATTTGCTCTCTCCCACATAAACATACTACATCCCTCATGTATTTGTTGTAATTATTTATTGACTTTACTTCCAGAAACCAAGTGAAACCCACCTATGAAACATAAATAAACTTTGAATTAATTCAATGAATTATCATAGGAATTCATTTTTGAGAATATATCATGGGCAAGTAAGACTTCATTGAGTAGTGAAGTTAAAAAATAAAGAATCACTAATCAAGTAGGATGCAACATGGGGGATGCCCAGAGAGCAGAAAAATTTTATGAGTAGGCTAATGTCAGGGGATAAAAAGTTCTGAGAGGAAAATGTTGGTAGTGAACATAATAAGGTGTCTAGATGCCAGACTATAGAATAATTTTTGAGGAGTTCTCAGCCCTAAAAAGATAAAACGTATGCGAACAATCTTACAAAACATGTGAAGATATACCACGCACTCAACTTAGTGAGTTGCTAAAGAATTCGGAACTAAGAATAATGGGAAAGTTTTAGAGGAAGTACAGTTTTTGACTTACTGAAGGAAAATGTGTTCTATTATCTGGAGCTGTCCAGCTAGGAAAAGAGTTCATTCATGGAGTTACAGTCCCTTGGGGCTTCCCCCGAAGTATCTGCCTGCACTGCTGGAGACACTGGAGACACGGTTCAGTCTCTAGGTCGGGAAGATCTCCTCGAGGAGGGGATGGTGATCCAGTCCAGTATTCTTGCCTGGAGAATCCCTTGGACAGAATGCCTAGAGGGCTATAGTCCATGGATTCACAAAAAATAGGACATGACTGAGCGGCTAACATGCACACACACATACATACCTACCTAATATCTAACCACCTTATTTTACAAATGAGGAAATTGAGACCAAGAACTTGTATCAAACTTGGATACAGTCAGAAAGTAAGCTTATTTGATAGAAATGCACATAGAAGTCATTAAAACTATAAAGTACTATACAAGTTTGGCATAATTGGTGCTAAAGTCAGGCCTAGAACTAACCTCTTATTATTGGTAGGTTAAGGCTTCTATTACTTTTTCACAATATATGTTTGGTGTTCCTTGCCATTGTGACTCACTTATCTATTATATCAGCGGGCAAACACAAAAGCTGGGAAAATTCATTTAATCCTCCTGAATCTCAATTTTTACACCTGTAAAATGAGAATAATAATTGTACCCACAATATACTGTTGTTCTGAAAATTAAGTGAGAAAGATCATGTAAAGCTAATAGCCTGGAACATAGCGTACCATAATTGTTATTGATATTTATTATTACTATTATTAATATTATAATTAGTTACCAATTCACTAACTGCAGCTAGTTTCCCACAGCAAAATTAGTATTCCTTCTCAAAATTATTGTTCTACTTTTTTAAAGTATCTTGATGATGGACTTTGAAACGAGACAGATCTGAGCACAAATGCCAGCATTTCCAATTACTAACTGAGGCATCTTGAGCAAAATATTGAAAATCTAACATTCATTTTTCTAGGCAAAAAATAGAGTGATACTATCAATATCTACTAGAGTAGTGAGTTTTAAGAGGAAAGGCATGGGGAAAAAAAGTATCCTCCTCTTTTTATTAAAGCTTTCAGTAAATTACTGCAACCATCATGATTTATTATATTACATTATTAAACACCTTGAAGGTTTTGTGGTACATGCCAACAACACAGTGTAGAGAAAGAGCCCAGAGGTCAGCAAGAGTACTGCACCTAGGCAATGAGTTTACTTCACTTAATTTTCCTAGGTTTGCTTTTCTATTCAGCTATTTGACCACACCTTCCTCTGTTTAAGGGGTTTCCCTGGTGGCTCAGACAGTAAAGGATCTGCCTGCAATGCAGGAGACCCAGGTTCAGTCCGTGTGTTGGGAAGATCTCCTGGAGAAGGGAATGGCTACCCACTCCAGTATTCCTCCCTGGACAATTCCATGGACAAAGGAACCTGGCATGCTACAGTAAGAATCAGACACAACTGAGTAACATTTTCACTTCCTGTGTTCAAGTGTAAACTGAGAACAATGAAACTAAAGAGAAAAATTAAGCATTTAATATCCTCTCCTGGGAAAGAATGGGGTATAGATCTATTTAGGGGATCTAGCCTGTTTACTGGTCAATACCAACTTGTGTGTTACAGCTGAGAGGAGGAAGTCGAAAATGGCCAGGCATTTCTTATCTCTCATTTTGTAATTAAAAGAGTAAAAACCCTGGATTTTGACCTTAAGGGGAGTCCCTGGGTCAAACCAGGATAGTTCTTCAGAAAGGAATCATCAAGAGAATGTGAGATGCAGTGGAAGGACAACAATACAGCCAACAGGAGTATGTATGTGAGGTTTGAGGGGATGGAGAAAAGAAAACCTGTGCATGGATGAGGTGGCCACGACTGAGGCTAGCTAAGCTTTGTTATTTTCCTGACGTGCATGATCAAGATTCCACTTTGCATTTAAAGAGATAAGACTGAGTGGATAGAAAAAGGTAAAATACATGGAATAGAAAAGCAAGATACCAAGAAAAGTATTTCAACTTAACATGCAATTTGACTTAGGACAGTGGTTCTCAAAGCACAGTCTCTTAACCCATAATATCAACTTAGGTGAGAACTTGTTAGAAATGCACATTCCCATATGCAGCCTATAACTAATGAAAACTTATTGTGTATTGCATGAAACTCTAATTGATGCTCTGTGGTAAAGGGGAAGGAAATCCCCAAAAAACTATATATATATATCTACATCTATCTATATATATATATACATATATACATACATGCATACATATACATATAGCTGATTTACTTTGGTGTACAGTACTATCACTGTGGGCAAGGATCCATTAAAAGAAATAGAGTAGCCATGATAGTCAACAAAGTGTTCCAAAATGCATTACTTGGATGAAATCTAAAAAATGACAGAATGATCTCTGTTTGTTTCCAAGGCAAGCAGTTCAATATCACAGTAATCCAAGTCTATGCCACAACCAGTAATGCTGAAGAAGCTGAGGTTGAATGGTTCTATGAAGACCTACAAAACATTCTAGAACTAACACCCCAAAAAAGATGTCCTCTTCATTATAGTGGACTGGAATACAAAAGTAGGAAGTCAAGAAAAACCTGGAGTAACAGGCAAATTTGGCCTTGGAGTACAAAATGAAGCAGGTCAAAGGCTAACAGATTTTGCCAAGACAATGCCCTAGTAATAGCAAACACCCTCTTCCAACAACAAAAGAGGAGGCTCTACACATAGACATCACCATATGGTCAAAACAAAAATCAGATTGATTGTATTCTTTGCAGCCAAAAATGGAGAAGCTCTATATAGTCATAAAAAACTGGGAGCTGACTGTAGTTCAGATCATGAAGTCCTTACTGCCAAATTCAGACTTAAGTTGAAAAAATAGGGAAAACCAATAGACCATTCAGGTATGACCTAAATCAAATCCCTTACGATTATACAGTGGAAGTGACAAATAGATTCAAGTGATTAGATCTGATGGAAGGAGTGCCTGAAGAACTATGGATGGAGGTTTGTGACATTGTATAGGAGGGAGTGATCTAGACCATTCCCGAGAAAAGGAAATGAAAAAAGGCAAAATAGTTGTCTGGGGAGGCCTTACAAACAGCTGAGAAAAGAAGAGAAGCTAAATGTAAAGGAGAAAAGGAAATATATACCTATTTGAATGCAGAGTTCCAAAAAAGAGCAAAGAGAGACAAGCAAGCCTTCCTCAGTGATCAATGCAAAGAAATAGAGGAAAACAATAGACTGGAAAAGACTGGAGATCTCTTCAAGAAAATGAGAGATACCAAAGGAACAATTCATGCAAAGATGATCACAATAAAGGACAGAAATAGTATGGACCAAACAGAAGCAGAAGATATAGATGGCAAGAATACACTGAAGAACTATACAAAAAAGATTTTCGTGACCCAGATAACAACGATGGTGTGATCACTCATCTAGAGCCAGACATCCTGGAATGTGAAGTCAAGTGGGCCTTAGAAAGCATCACTACGAACAAAGCTAGTAGAGGTGATGGAATTCCAGTAGAGCTATTTCAAATCCTGAAAGATGATGCTGTGAAAGTGCTGCACTCAATATGCCAGCAAATCTGGAAAACTCAGCAGTGGCCACAGGACTGGAAAAGGTCAGTTTTTATTCCAATCCCAAAGAAAGGCAATGTCAAAGAATGCTCAAACTACCATACAATTGCACTCATCTCACACTCTAGTAAAGTAATGTTCAAAATTCTCCAAGCCAGGCTTCAACAGTGCATGAACCATGAACTTTCAGATATTCAAGCTGGATTTAGAAAAGGCAGAGGAACCAGAGATCAAATTGCCAACATCCACTGGATCATTGAAACAGCAAGAGAGTTCAAGGAAAAACATCTACTTCTGCTTTATTGACTATGTCAAAACCTTTGACTGCATAGATCACAACAAACTGTGAAAAATTCTTAAACAGATGGGAATACCAGACCACCTGATCTGCCTCTTGAGAAACCTGTATGCAGGTCAAGAAGCAACAGTTAGACCTGGACATGGAACAACAGACTGGTTCCAAATTGGGGAAGGAGTACATCAAGGCTGTATATTGTCACCTTGCTTATTTAACTTATATGCAGAGTACATCATGTGAAATGCTGGGTTTGATGAAACACAAGCTGGAATCAAGATTGCCAGGAGAAATATCAATAACCTCAGATACGCTGATGACATGACCCTTATGGCAGAAAGCTAAGAACTAAAGGGCCTCTTAATGAAAGTGAAAGAGGAGTGAAAAAGTTGGCTTAAAGTTCAACATTCAGAAAACTAAGATCATGACATCTGATCCTATCACTTCAAGGCAAATAGATGGGGAAACAATGGAAACAGTGACAGACTTTCAAAATCACTACAGATGGTGATTGCAGCCATGTAATTAAAAGACGCTTGCTCCTTGGAAGAAGAGCTACAACCAACCTTGACAGCATATTAAAAAGCACAGCCATAACTTTACCAATAAAGGTCCATCTAGTCAAAGCTATGGTTTTTCTAGTAGTCATGTATGGATGTGAGAGTTGGACTATAAAGAAAGCTGAGCATTGAATAATTCATGCTGTTGAAATGTGTTTTTGGAGAAAACTCTTGAAAATTCCTTGGACTACAAGGAGTTCCAACCAGTCAATCCTAAAGGAATACTTTGGCCACCTGATGTGAAGAACTGAATCATTGGAAAAGACCCTGATGCTGGGAAAGATTGAAGGCAGGAGGAGAAGGGGACGACAGAGGATGAGATGGCTGGATGGCATCACAGATG
Source organism: Redunca redunca (assembly GCA_006410935.1). Taxonomy (NCBI): domain Eukaryota; kingdom Metazoa; phylum Chordata; class Mammalia; order Artiodactyla; family Bovidae; genus Redunca; species Redunca redunca. Next base: position 396,958 of record SJYQ01000434.1, on the reverse strand, counting down.
CAATGGACATGAGTTTGAGTAGACTCCAGGAGTTGATGATGGACAGGGAAGCCTAGCATGCTGCAGTCTATGGGGTCACAAAGAGTCAGACATGACAGAGCAATTGAACTGAAGTGAACTGAACAGTAGAAATTAACACAACATTGTAAAGCAACAATACTTCAATAAAAAATTTTTTTAAAGAAATGTACATTCTCAGTCCCACTCTAGGCTATTGGATCATAAACTCTAGGGATGTTGGTTGTGGAGGGAAAAAAATTTGTGTTGAATACGTTCTCCAGGTGGTTCTGTTCTGTATAAATTTTAGAGGATAATTTTCATCACCCTTCTCACTTTTTATTCCAATTGACAATGTCTTTTTTGTGTCTCTACCTGAACCATAAAGATAAGAGAGTAGAATGCAAAGGTTAGAAGACTAGGATAGACTTACATAAAGAATTTGCAAATTTCAGACTTCTGAAATTTGCAAATTATTTATAACAAATATACTAATTCAAAGTGAAGTTTCACAATTTCTAATCACAGCCAATTTTTAATCACAGTCATGCCATGCATGACTTTCAGAAAAGAATAGACATATTAGTCCAGTGGAATAAATAATAAGATCAGAACAATACAGAACAGTATTTGCCAAGTGGAGAGGAAATAGCACTTTGATGGGTTGCACAATGAACTGGGAACGAGATGTCCTAGATAGACCCTTCCCTGACGCCATGGCTCCTGCCAGACCATTTCCGCCCACAGCTCTGAAGGACATTATTTGCTAAAGCCCAGTTGATCCTATGCAAGCAGGACAATGCTGTATAAAGACTGCTGAAGTTCTATCATAGCCCTGATTCCAGCAAAAGACTAGCATTATAAGAAAAACCCTAAAAAAAAAAAAAAAAAGAAAGAAAGAAAGAAAGAAAAGAAAAACCCTGTAGTGGAAATAGGTTAAAAAAGCAAATAAAAGACTGAAAATTTATTTTCCTCTTTTGGAAAAAAAAAAAAAATTGTGCCCTGTCTGAAAGGTATTTGAATAAGTTTTCTGCACATCTTGCCTCACTCCTTTCTTATCTGACAAGTCTAATATTGCACTTTTTAGTGGTACGAAGGTTGTTTCTAGTCAACTTAACAAATAGTATGTTCTTTCAGCTGTTTCAGTGCTAGGAAATTTTCCTTTAATTAGCAATTGAAAAATGGGCATTTTTTTTTTTAATTAGAGGATAATTGCTTGACATTGTTGTGTTAGTCTCTGGTCTACAACATGAATCAGCTATGAAAGTGAAAGTCATTTAGTTGTGTCCAGCTCTTTTCAACCCCATGGACTATATAGTCCATGGAATTCTCCAGGCCAGAATACTGGAGTGGGTAGCCTTTTCCTTCTCCAGAGGATCATCCCAACCCTGGGATCAAACCCAGGTCTCCCACATTGCAGGCAGATTCTTTACCAGCTGAGCTACAAGAGAAGCCCAAGAATACTGGAGTATGTGGCCCATCCCTTCTCCAGTGAATCTTCCTGATCCAGGAATGGAACTGGGGTCTCCTGCATTACAGGGAGGTTCTTTACCAATTGAGCCATGACTATAAGTATATGTATATCATCTCTATCTCCCTTCCACCCACCCCAACCCTACCAAAACGGGCATTTTAAAGTCATTTCTTGCATTAGTGAGCCTCCCTTTTCATATAGTTACTAAAATCCTTGGTAAGGCACTGAGAATTGCCATTCTGGGTACCAAAAATTTCAAACTGGGCTATATTTTATTGTGTATTTCATAAAGCCCCATGGGATCATCAGATTCAAAGAGATTTGAAAACACAGAGTAATGCTGTTGCATTCTGATATTATAAGATATATTGCCTCTCCTTCACTTTTGTGGTACTTTAAAAAATTAGTCTATAAAATTTTCATGCCAGCTTCAAAGCATTAAAGAGCAGGTAATGAAATAAAGTGGCTTGAAATGAAAAAAGTTCTGAGATTATGGTGGCAGCACAACTGAAATTAGAACAAAGAATTAAAAGTTAAAAAAATGTTTAGGGAAGGCTTTTTAAAAGTTACTATAAGTTCTGATCTGCAAGTCCATATGGACCTAGGAGATGGGATAGGATTTTTTTTCAAAGGTAAGGGACCTTTGCAGGAAACTCTCTGTTTTTAAACAGCATGTTCACTTCTTTATCAAGATCTAGCTTACTCAGTCATATAAAGGAACAAAACTGGGTCATCTGTAGAGATGTGGATGGACCCAGAGTCCCTCACACTGAGTGAAATAAGTCAGAAAGAGACAAATATCATGCATTAATGAATACATGTAGAATCTAGAAAAACGGTGTGGTTGAACTTATTTGCAGGGCAGGAATAAAGATGCAAACATAAAGAAGAACTTGTGAATGCGGGGGTGGGATGAGAGGGAGTAGGATGAAGTGGGAGATTGGGATCGACATTTCTACACTACCATGTATAAAAGATGGCTGGTGGGAAGCTGTTGTATAGCACAAGCTTAGCTTGGTGCTCTGTGATGACCGAGCGTGGTGGAATAGGGGGTGGGGTGGGAGGGAGGTCCAAGAAGGAGGGCATCGATTATACATGTAGCTGATATTCTTCGCTGTACAGCAGAAACTAACACAATGTTGTAAAGCAACTGTACTCCAATAATTTTTTTTTTTTAAGTTCTAGTTTGCCTGGTATATAAGTACCCACTCTCTCACATCAGTTGGAACAGGGAGCCAACAGGTAGAAAGCTTATGTCCAAGGGAGCTGACTGGCCAGTGCTGGCACTGGGGCAAACGTGGTGTTGAGTGGAAAAGGCATAAAAGAGCTGTGAAAGGGGAGAGTCTGGAGAGGAAAAAGAGAACAGAGTGAAGCCATCTGGCTACCAACAGTGCTAGACAGAAAAGAGTTCATTTGCTTTGCTTGTCAACTCTCTCAACCCCCTACCTGAAGCAGAACCACGGGAACCACAGCATCAAATGAAAGTGGTTTATTTGATAGGAAGTAGAATCAGCAACACCAAGAGCCAGACAAACATCAGAGCCACCAAGGTCTGTGTAGCTCCCAGATCCTACCGGAACCCTGTGTTTGTTACATGTGTGATGACTCTGGGGCAGCAAGTACCCATTTTGAAAGAGACTAGATGGGGAGGCAGGTGAAAGGTCCTGATACATTAGCACTGAAACTTCTTCCAGACTCTTTCATTTTTCTCAAATACAGTTTCCTTTGATGACAGGAAGATACTCTAATACAGAATTTTATAGAAAAAAAAAATTGTGCTTGTCTTTGTTTTAAAGTTTCACTGCAGTTGTTTCAAAAAAAGGACAGAAAGAATGCACAAAACTTTGAATGCCCACTGTGCCATATATTGAAATTTTACTTTGCTTAAATTAATTAACCTCTTTGGCTCAGTTGTTTGACTTTAAAAACAGAAACAATTATATTTCAAATTCATAGTCTTGCAAATCTTTTTAAGCAACAGACCTACATAATCAACTGTCTTAGACACCAACCACCAACCAGAAGAGACCAAAGAAGCTCAAAATCACAAATTTCCTAAAGAATTTCAGCATCTTTCCCCAAATCTGCTATCTTCTCTTAATAGTTGGTATCACCACATCTACCAGCCCTCTAAGTCAGAAGATAAAGGTCTTTCTGGATTTCTTGGCACACGGTTTAGACCTCTGCTTAGCAGATATTTCTTGAAATGACTCCTCCTGACCCTGTCTTTGTTCTGATTCTTATTACTTACCTGGGTTGCTGCTGCTAAGTCGCTTCAGTCGTGTCCGACTCTGTGCGACCCCATAGACGGCAGCCCACCAGGCTCCCCTGTCCCTGGGTTCTCCGGGCAAGAACACTGGAGTGGGTTGCCATTTCCTTCTCCAACGCGTGAAAGTGAAAAGTGAAAGTGAAGTCGCTCAGTTGTGTCCGACTGTTCACGACCCCATGGACTGCAGCCTATCAGGCTCCCCCGGCCATGGGATTTTCCAGGAAAGAGTACTGGAGTGGGGTGCCATTGCCTTCTCTGCTTACCTGGGTTACTGAAACCATAATAGCTAATTGACTGCCCTCTCTCCCAGCTTGCCTTCTCCATTCCCTCTGTCCAGAAAGACAATTTTATCTTTTTATCCTCATTGGATAGAAGGACTGGAAAGGAATGGAGAGAGACACAGGTGGTGGGGACATGACATAAAAATAAATAACATTGGTGTGGGAATCTGTGCTTTCAGTTTCAACCTATTCTTCCACTCTGATGAATACCTCAAAAAGAATGTCATTAGAAACCAGTAAAAACCAAACCAAACAAACCAACAAAAACTGTCTTTATTCTTTCCAAAATATCTAACATTTTATCTGTTAGGAATCCTGAAAAAGAACAGAGGAGTCATTCTTTTTTTGTTGATTCTTAAACCCACATATATTGCTGGTGGTGCATAAAATTTCCTTATCACAGTCATATGTCAGAACATAGAAAACTTTAAAAATAGCAAAAGCACTTTCTGTTTTGCAGAGGTGCTGAAGCAGTCTTGTTCTCTTCATTTTGTACCCGACTGGCAGACACAGTGATCTCATAAACAAGTGGGTGACAATTGTGCTAGGCATGCATTTGTCTCTGTCAACAAAGTTATGAACTTACCGAAACCATCTGCTTCTGAACCGAAGGCTCAGCTCTTATACCTAAGGCACTAGAAATTTTCTCAGAACCTGCATTCTAAAATATGCATAAAGGACAAACAAGCATCTTATTTATGGGTGTGCTAAATCGCTTCAGACGTGTCCTATTCTTTGTAACCCTATGAACTGTAGTCCACCAGGCTCCTCTGTCCATGGAATTCTCCAGGCAAGAATACTGGAGTGAGTTGCCATTTCCTCCTCCAGGGGATTGTCTCTACCCAGAGATCGAAACTCCATCAGCTGTGTCTCCTGCCTTGGCAGGCAGGTTCTTTGCCATTAGTGGCACCTGAGAAGGGTAAACAAGGGTCTAATTTGGCATAAAGAATAGGTGGTTTCTCAGTTCAGTGAGGAATGAGCAGTTCCTGGACAGGTGGATATCTGAAATACTGCACACCTGGTACCTAAAATAGGATCATAAAGCTTTGCAGTTGGAAAAGACAGTAGAAAAGCAACCTTCTGATAGAAGAGTGTGCCAATGTTCAGAAAGCTGAAGGGAATTGCATTCGGTCCATGAAACTGGCACTCAGCTAAAAGAGAAGCAGAACTAGCCTGGAACTCTGGGCTCCTGATGGACAGAGAGGACACCAGACATTTGCTTTTCCCACAAGTAGCAAATACCTAGAAATCACCTCATCTAAGTCCTAACAAGTGTTGTGTCATCTCAGCTTCCCAAATGGGAGCCATTCTGGAGAAATTCTAAGCATGCTAGTTAAAATATACAGAAGATACACCCCCAAGATTGTGGGCACTATTTCTTGTATGTGGCCATTTGCAATTCATTCAATGAGTGTTTATTGAGCCAAACATCAGAGAGAAATCAGAGCAAACCTGCTACTTATAGTCTCTGCCTTTGTGGGACTTTCCTTGTGGCAAAACTTTTTATAATTAATCTGTGCTACTTTCCAAGCTCTACTCAACAGTTTTTTAAAAATGCATCAGTATAATAATAATAATAAAAAGCTAGTTGCATGGGTGAAAAGTCTGAGAAAACAAGCAAGATTTTTTTTTTTTCTGGAAAACTACTTAATTACATGAAAACATGTGAAAAAAATATCCTCCCCAAACAAGATAGATTTTCTTAATCACCCAAAAATAAAAACTCTAAAATTAAAAAAGAACAAGTGCTTTTAGGTCACAGCACACAGAATATTTAGCATAGATAATGAGAAACTGAAGTAGGATACAAAATTATAGGTTTCTCCTCTGCCCTAAATCAGAGCTCTTGATTGCAAATGGCCAAGCTATGGTGTTTCGCATTTCTTCTTTCTTAAACATTTCATGTTTTAGATTAATTAAGTAGACAATCTAGTTCTCTGAGCTTTATTTCTTAACATCTAATTTCTCAAATCCCTGAAATTTGGTTTCCTTTGCATTGACCCACTGATCTAGTAAAGTAACCAGATCCCAAGGTCCCTGGTCAACTTTTAACAGCATCATGATTTTTTACTAAATTCCATACTCCTGAATGAACTGTTAGTCCTAAAGTCACTTTCTTGCTCTGATCATTTTCTTGTTAGCCTGTGATCAACCCAGATCATCCACTCTAGACTCCTCTGTCTTCTTACATTCACTTTTTTTAAATTTTATTTTTTATTGAAATATAGTTCATGTACAATATTATATGACTGACAGATATGCAATATAGTGATTCACAATTTTTAAAGGTTATATTCCATTTGTAGTTATTATAAAATATTTGCTATACTTCTCATGTTGCAATACACACACACACACACACAAACACACACACACACATCTTCTTTATTCATTCACCTGTTGATGAAAATTTAGGTTGCTTCCTTAGCTTGGCAGTTATAAATAATGCTGCTATGAATGTTATGGGTATACATAGATATCTTTTTGAATTAGTATTTTTGTTTTTTTTCAGATGTATACCCAGGAGTGAAATTTCTGGGTCTTGTGGTATTTTTACTTTAGGTTTTTGAGAAACCTCCATATTGCTTTCCTCAGTGGCTGCACCAATATACATTCCCACCAATAGTGTACAAGTACTCCCTTTTCTCTACATCCTCACCAACATATATTATTTGACTTTTTTGGGGGGGATAATAGCAAAATCTCTGCAGTCCAGAAGAGAGTGGCACAATATATTTAACATGCTGGAAGGGAGAAATCTACAACCAAGAATACTCTACCCAGCGAGACTCTCATTCAGATTTGATGGAGAGATCAAAAGACTTACCAACAAACAAAAGCTAAAAGTTTAGCACCACCAAATCAGCTTTATAGTAAATGCTAAAGGAACTTCTCTAGGTGAACAAAGAAGGCCACACTAGAAAAATAATAATAACAAATTGACTTTTTAATTTAGGTTGTATATCCCATATCCTTCCGAAAGGCATTTAAACTGTCTTACTAGGTAAACATAAAATAAAATAGAGCAAGTAGGGATAAAACAATTTTAACCACACACCTGAACCCAAAGGCAAGAGGATATCATCCCTTGCTTGAAGTAAAAGGAGGTTGGGTTGGGCAGCACTGAGCTCCCCGTTTTCTGCGAGTTGGAAACTCCAATAGAAACATGTTGAACTGCATTCTTTTCTGACAAGCAAAAGTACACACAACTATCTCTGTAGTTTGTGTTACTTCCTGGAATGAAATTCAAGTAGGAATTTATAACATGAAACCTGTGGAAGACACAGCAAGTAACACACCACTTCAATTAAGTGATTATAGAATTATGTGATTACAAAAATTCCATTCAGACCACCCTTTGTGAAAACAGTATGCATCACCTTGAAGTATAATGTAATGAGAGCATTTGGGAGAGAAGTTAAGACAGTGTAGTCTAGAGCTTCACATTCTCAGGCTCTAAATTAAGCTGGGGGGTGATTTTCAATAGTGAAACAATGAACATGTCTGTTAGATCCTCTCAAATACCAGATTCCTTAGGTAACTCTGGCTGAGGCTAGATTACTGCCAGCTCACGATTAAATTCTCACAAGAAACTACAGGGTAAATATTCTCAGTTGTCAGTTAAAACTAAACCTCCTTGCTTTAGTTACTAGTCAAGACTTGCCATTTTTGTCAAAAACTGCATTTGTTCTCATCACAAACAAGTAGTCTCCCTACAGCAGGATGCCAGCTTAGGAACAATTGTTTTTTAAAGACTCTTTTCGAAGTGTTCTAATATGAGCAAAATAGTTTCACTCAGAAATATTTTTTAAAGCTTATGTGACTGTGTTTGCTTTGTTTTATGATTAGTTATTGTCAACTGTTGAAGAACCTCAGTGCCACACCTCTTAAAGATTAAGAATAACACTATCTGGGATTCCCTGGTGGTGCAATGGATAAGAATCTGCCTGCCAATGCAAGGGACACAGGTTCGATCCCTGATCTGGGAAGATTACACATACATAGGGCAACTAAGCTTGTATACCATAACTACTGAAGCCCACACACCTAGAGACTTTGCTCCCCAACAAGAGAAGACACCGCCATGAGGGGCCTGAATACCCATGCAAAGCATCGAAGACCCAGCATGGCCAGAAGTAAAGAACAAATAATACTGCCCCTAAAGATCTCATAATTATAAGTGAGCTGGAAAATGTACCCTTATATAACTACCCAAACCAACCTATTAGTTGGATTAATATTAATTAATTAAATATTAGTGAGTGTCCAGATTATTTCAATTTATATTTGATGCTGAGTTGTCCCTTTATGTAATGATTTGCTAATAGTCTATATCTTAAGATGCTTCCTGATTAAAATGAGTAATCTAGAACGTTGAGTTTTTCTTGGAGACTATATAGTAGAACATGCAACTAGCTCTCCTAAAAATTATCCAAATGAAATAAATTTCCATTAAGAGGGAATAAAAGTAATAATGTAAAGACATATAACTTATCTGCATTTTGCTCTAAGGTTTTATCTGTTAGATTTCCACTCCTGGCCATAATTTATTAATTTGAACCAAATCCCTTTCCCTAGAAAAACAATGAGAAATTTTACAAAATAACTCTTTGTAGATATTGGATGACATACAAGGCAGCACTGTGATACCTGAGAGAACAGCTAAAACAAAACAAAACAAAAAAGATGAGATGAGCCCTATAATCACTCTAGGTTGCTGCCTGGAGGCACTTTCCAAAATTTGATGCAGGGAAGGGGGTCCCATACAAGCACAGAAGGATCTCACAGTTCTCGGTAAATATGAATTTGAATATTTGTACTCACTATTTAATCCCAGCAGTTAAATTTTTAACTTTTATCAGGATCTA
>SJYQ01000434.1:357016-383700 GCA_006410935.1 Redunca redunca | reverse complement strand
GACTGAACTGAACTGAACTGAACTGTACAGCAGAAACTAACAGAACATTGTAAATAAACTATACTCCAATAAAAATTTTAACAAAAGAAATTTTAAAAGAAACATACATTCCCAAAGCATATAAATATTGGTCAGTTGCAGATAATTTAAAAAATATTAAGAAAAGGATTTAACATTTTGCCAAATTGAAAAAAGTTCCAAAAAGGATACAAGTTGTTGAAATTATTGAGAGTAATTGTCTTATAAACTAGCATGAAAAGATAAATTGGAATTTTTAAAAAATAATTTGGTAATATAGAATCATTAACATTTTCTACTATGGAAATTAGTACACTCCATGCAAAGAAATCTACCTTAAAAATTATTAAGCAATCTAAAGAAAAAAATGTGTTGAAAATATTTATTGCCTCAATATATAAAATGGAAATACCCTAAAGTCCAACAACAAGAGAATGGCACATTAAGTATAAAAAGTATTCAAATTGTAAAACATTACAGTCTGTCGGTGGGTTAAGCTAATTTTTATTTCTAGTGTCAACTGAAATCTTGACCCTGTGGAATGACTTTGCTACAAGTACTATTTAGGATCAAGGACCAGCTGGCCAAATTTCTGCTCTTCTAGGCAAGACCAGTTATGCTTTTTTTTTTTTCCCCCAATTTTAACAATCTCTGCTTAATGTAGGAATCTCTCTCAAACAGAAGAGTGATTTCAGCTTTTCTGGCCTTCTAAGGGTCTCCAGTCTCTTGCATATCTGGTCTCATCTGGCTTCTAGCTTTTCCTCAGATTATTCTCAGGGCTCTGGCATTCTCTGCAGTTGGGGATAGACACTGAGCTGAATCCCCAGAAAAGATCAGTAATGCATGATTTTTGGACTGTAGCCAAGGTAAGATTTACACATGATTCAATATGATTCAATGCCATAAAAATATTTTTAGATAGTTAGAAGAACACATACAGTGGTTCTATTCATAAAAGAAATCAATAAATATGTGGTGACATGCCATTGTGCCTAAAATATATTATCTAATAAAGTTTTGGGTTTTGCAATCCAGGCAAACATGACTTTCAGATCTGCCAATTGGAACAACATCCCATTTGTCATGATTCATAGATTAAATATGAAATTATTAAATAGGACCTACTTAAGTTTTGCAGTAGTTCTCAATGCAGGTTTAAGAATGTGTATATTAACTAGAAATATGAGCTCCATGGGACAAACGCGTCTTGTACAAGAAGTAAACCTAAAACTCAGTAATTGCTTTATGCTACCTTGTCAGCAACCAACAAAATGTGTAACATCATACAAAGGATTTCATTGCCTGGTATTTGAAAATATTACTATTGACTATTATTTCCTCAATAAGTAAAACCCACTTTTATTCAGCAAAAATTTATTAAGTATTCACCTTGGTTAGCACTATATTGGAGACTTGATAACATCTATAAGCATTTACTACAAAAATATATTAGAGAAAAGTAGGGAGGTAACACGAAATGCATTTTTTGTTTGTTCTTTATTTAAATTTATTAACATGTACATAGTGTCCAAAATCATTATAGCACTTGATTACAACTTTATGTTTGAATAAAAGCCTGTAAAATGACAAATGTAGTTTAATCTAATCTATGATCCAAGAAGTGGACCATAATGGATTTTTTTTTTTTTCTTTTAAACTTCAAATGTGAAAAGGAGTTAATCTTTTAAACTCCTTCCTTTCTGGCCTTTTGTCATCTTTACAAACTCCTCTCCTACATTATTTTGGACTTCCCTGGTGGCTTAGATGGTAAAGCGTCACCTACAATGCAGGAGACCCAGGTTCAATCCCTGGGTCAGGAAGATCTCCCAGAGAAGGAAATGGCAACCCACTCCAGTATTCTTGCCTGGAAAATCCCATGGACAAAGGAACCTGGCAGGCTATACTCCATGGGGTCACAAAGAGTCAGACACGACCAAGCAACTTCATTTTCTTTCTTTTCTTTCTCCTACATTATTTTAGTGTGTTTCCCCTGATCCTTATTTCCAAATCCATTCTCCCCCTTGGTCACTCACTATAATATAATTTAATACATGTCCTTAGTGTATATGCATCTCCAGAAATATATAGTATTTCTTGTGTGTGACACAATACACATGAGTTAAATTGCACTATAAGTATCAACACAGGTCTTTTTATTACATTCAATACTATACTTTAAAATGAGTCCATGCTCTATGTCTAATTTGTCCTCGTTTCATCTCTTACAGCCTTGTCAGTTCCATCATGTGCATACATTGCATTTTTCTATTCACATCCTTAGCTGTTAAGTCTCTGTTGCCTCCAACTTTTGTTCCTATAAGCAGGGCTAGAGTGAAAATCTTCCTATATGTTCCTTATGGACTAAAGTTCTTCCCTGACAGATACACCCAGGGATAGAAATGCTAGGGTAGTGTGCAAGCATATTAACTTTCCTAATTCCTGCCAGATTATTCATTAGAATAAGTGCAACAAATTACCATCTTACCACTGGGCACAAAAGGCCCCATTTCTACTCATTTTCTCAAACATCTGATAACATCCAACTTCTATTTTTGCAAATCTAATGAGACACAGAGGAATTCATTGTTATGACTTAATTTCTCTGGAATCTGAGGTTAAAGTACAGACGAACATTCCTTTACATACTTAGTCATTTGGGTTTCCCTTTCAACAATGGTCTAGTGTGAAGCTTGCCCACTAGCAGAGGTCTCAAGTAAGTTCCATGCATGAAGAACACACCTAACTCTTCCCTTCCACCTAGAGAGATCAAGAGGAAGCCCAATGTTATCTGAGTTGCACAAGCCTCCCCAGCTCTCTCTACCCCTTGGTGTGTCAATATAAACCTTCTCTCTCTGTGCGTCGCTCCTCTAATTGAGCCGTGGACCCCTTCAGAACACACTACAACCTCTGCAGCTTTCACAAGTGAAGGCTATTATTTCTTCTCAATCCTTGGTTCCAACATTTGGAGAAGGTATATCTTTCCTTTGGCCCTTGTTGCTGGTCCCAGGCCATTTTCTCCCTCCCTTCCCGGAAATCCTGCATCTCTGAATCCCAAGTCATCACAGTGCATCACACTAACTGCTCAGGGTTGCCATCCTCTACCAAAGCCTGTTCCTTCCATCACTCCAAGAGATGATGTGCTTGCATGCTATCCTCTTATATCTCTTCCCATTTTCACTTGTGATGGGCCTTGCTTTCTGTCTCTAAGACATTAGAACTTTCCAGAAGTCCCGCACCCTCTTCCACATCTACCCAACAGGTGAGCACACACTTAGTCTCCCCAGTCTTCTCTTCCTGAGTGGATGACCTCTCCAGGCTCCTGTGGAAGGCCCAGCCCTCCAGGTGCACTGAAGCCCCTCTTCATACCAGCTCAAGGAGAGCATTCTAGTAATTCTCTGTATTACTGAACATGCTCTCATACCATTAGTTCTCCAATGCTAAATCAAAACAAACAATACCACTTCACTTCTCTCTCCAGCTACATCCTACTTTCCTATTTCTAGTTAGTGCCAAACTCCTTGAAAGAGTGATCTGTGTTTCTCTCTCCCATCATCTCCCCCATTCCCTCTTAACCCATTCCAGGCAGATTAGCTCCACCACCACCCTAAGGTTTTTGTCACCACACTTTTGTTAAGGTCACCATGGCCTCTCTGTTGCCAAATTTCATATTCAAGCTTCAGTCTCCCTCTGATTTGAATGGTCAGTGACATTTTGCACAGTTGAGCATTTATTTCTAAAATAACTTGCTTTAATTTGATTCCAAGACATCACTCTTTTGGTTTCTCTCTTATCTCAATATTCCTTCCCAGGTTTTCAGTTAGTAATCTTTTCCCAACATCCCTGAAACAGTTCAGTTAATCTCTCTGAGCCTCAGTTGTGGTGTACCTTGCATAAATACAAGCAGGATTTGATGAAATAAAATATATCAGGAAGCAAGCATTAAGCCTGGATCATAGATATTTAATGAACAATGGTTATTAGTATTAGTAGGAGCAAACATAATATCCTGGGACCCATAACATAGTCCTGGGACAATTAAAATTCCTGGGTAAAGAATAGTAAAGAAGCTACCTATTGTTGAAAATTCTGAAAGAGATGGGACTACCAGGCCACCTTACCTGCCTCCTGAGAAATCTATATGCAGGTCAGGAAGCAACAGTTAGAACTGGGCAAAGAACAACAGACTGGTTCCAAACTGGGAAAGGAGTATGTCAAGGCTGTATATTGTCACCCTGCTTACTTCACATTTATGCATAGTGCATCATGCAAAATGCTGGGGTTGATGAAGCACAAGCTGGAATCAAGATTGCCAGGAGAAATACCAATAACCTCAGATATGCAGGTGATACAACCCTTATGGCAGAAAGCGAAGAAAAACTAAAGAGCCTCTTGATCAAGGTGAAAGAGGAGAGAGAAAAAGTTGGCTTAAAACTCAACATTCAGAAAACTAAGATCATGGCATCTGGTCCCACCACTTCATGGCAAATAGATGGGGAAACAACGGAAACAGTGAAAGACTTTATTTTGGGGGGCTCCAAAATTACTACAGATGGTGACTGAAACCATGAAATTAAAAGATGCTTGCTCCTTCAAAGAAAAGCTATGACCAACCAAGATAGTACATTAAAAAACAGAGCCATTACTTTGCCAACAAAGGTCTGTCTAGTCAAAACTATGATTTTTCCAGTAGTCATGTATAGATGTGAGAGTTGGACTATAAAGAAAGTTGAGCACCAAAGAATTGATGCTTTTGAACTGTGGTGTTGGAGAAGACTTTTGAGAGTCCCTTGGGCTGCAAGATCAAACCAGTCAATCCTAAAGGAAATCAGTCCTGAATATTCATTGAAAGGGCTGATGCTGAAGCTGAAACTCCAATACTTTGGCCACTTGATGCAAAGAACTGACTCCCTGGAAAAGACCCTCATGCTGGGAAATACTGAAGGAGAGAAGAGAAGGGGACGACAAAGGATGAGATGGTTGTATGGCATCACTGACTCGATGGACATGAGTTTGAGTAAGCTCCAGGAGTTGGTGATGGATAGGGAAACCTGGCATGCTGCAGTCTGTGGTGTCACAAAGAGTTGATCAAGATAGGGCAACTGAACTGACAGTGATTCCCAATCAGTTTTCCCTAGGAGTACATTAAAACAACAACAACAACAAAACTTAAGCTCCCAACTTTAACCTTTAAAAGAAATATATACCAATAAAATGTAGACTAATTTTATTCCTTGGTATGAAAATCCATTGTTATAGAACTTAAAGACAATTAAGAAACTGAAATGCAAAATGTTACCTTAAATAAGAAATGGAGAAGCCACGTATTTTAAAAATATAGACATATATTATACCAATATATAAGCCAATTTTAAGGGATTAAAACATAGGTTTCTGCGGGGTTACCTCACTAATGTCACATGTTACCGCACATGTGCTCTGGCTCACGTTGTTTTCACTTTAGGACCTTGGCTGATGGAACAATCACTATCTGGAACAGCGCCCATTACTCTAATGGGGAAAATATGTAGCAAGGCACACACTGGCTCTTAAAGCTGCCCCCTGGAGTGACACACATCACTTTCTTCACATCTCAAAGGCTAACCTCAATCATGTGATTACACATAACTGCAATTGGTCACAGTTGTGTATCCCTTTCAGGTTCTTAGAAGGAGAAAGCTGAATATTTCTGAACACTAATAGCTGCCACTCTTGAGTTTAATATTCAGAGTTCCATACCCAGTTCGTTTGATTCCCTGAATGGAAATAAACCCCTTAGCTACCTCAGTAATCTTTATAAACAGGCAGTGAGAACTCTGTCTGGAAACTGCAAGAGCTATCATACTTTCTGTAGCAAATCTGAACTTAGATCTGCAAAAGGAAAAGGTTCCTTTAAGGGAGCAAGGCTTACTGATACATGTACTGAACTAGGAACTGGTATTTCTATCTAGGTTTTACCACTGATATCTCTGTGGCTTAAGCCAAGTTGTTTAATAACACTACCCTTCGAGAAAATAAGGAGATGTGATGACTGATTGATGGTGGAACATTTCTGAGCAGAGTAAGGAGGTGGTTGAGATTAATAGTGAAATCTTCCCATCAGATGGAAGCCTAAACTACTCGATGACTGACAGTAAAGAAGCAAAACCCTGACATGCAAAGTGTTTCGAATCCTATGTGATGGGCTGTCTATATTGCAAAGAGTTCTTATATATGAGCATGTTGTATTCTTTCCTCTGTTTCACAGTTATGGAAAAATAAAATCTACATCTTCAAATACGGCTCTGAATTTTCCCCATAGTAACACAGGCATGACCAGGAACTAGTTACACAGCAGTACATTTATCCAAGTATTGGGATATTTACATATCCCAATGTGAATGACTTAGTTACCTGGTAAAGAGTCCCAAGAAGAGGGAGCAGACATAATTTCTATAAAGACAAACTATTTTCTAGCAATGTTGTAAATAATGGCAGGCAGGAAGCAGATATTGTTAGGAATAACTTAAGCATCAAAGTAATGATGCTTTAAGTGATCCTAACTCAAAAATGATCAAAATATTTGAACAATTATAAACTGCTTTAAATAAGACCTTTCAAAACACAGGCATTGTGCAGCACTGCACATTATTTTTTCTATGATTTACTTTCTCTGTTTTCTGTTTCTTTTGTTCAAACTACCTAAGTAATTGATAAATATTTTTGTCAGTGTAACAATTCAAATATAAAAACATACAGTACAAAACCTCAACTCCTTCTCCATTTACCTCACTCCCACAGATAGTGGTGGCCTCTAAGCTTGACAAGTCTCATATTATTTAAACAGTATTAAAGAATGCTTGCCAATGCAGGCTAGATGTAAGAGATGGCAGGTTCAATCCCTGGCTTGGGAAGATCCCCTGGACGTGGGCATGGCAAACCACTCTAGTATCTTTCCTGGAGAATCCCATGGACTGCAGGGCCTGGCGGGCTACAGTTCATAGGGTCACAAAGAGTTGGATACGACTGAGCAACTAAGCATGCATGCAATGCACTCGTATGCATAGACACATCTGTATAGTTTTTTCTACATAAATGATATGAAAGCCTATATATTAAAATACAATTTATAACCAACAAGGACCTCCAGTATAGCATAGGAAACTCTGCTCAAGTTTCTGTAATAACCTAAATGGGAAAATAATTTTAAAAAGAATAGATACAGGTATATGTACAACTGAACCACTTTGTTGTATGCCTGAAAATAACACAACATTGTTAATCAACTAAACCCCAATATAAAATAAGCATTCAAAAATAATAGAATATAATTAACTTTTTCACTTAACATTATGACTTACAGAGATTCCATGTAAATACATATAGCTTTATCCTATCTTTTAACTGGTTAATATAGTTAAGTGCTATTATTTAATGTCCCCTGCTGACAGTTACTGTGGACCATTTCCAAAATTTTATTACTAAAGATAAGGTACAGTTTTTTAAAATATACCCTTAGGTAGAATTTTAGCGGTGGAATTGCTGGGTCAATGGTATGCTTTTTTAGGTTTTATTGAATTTATTATAATATAGCTGTTTTTTAGCCATGAGGCATGTGAGATATAAGCTCCCTGACCAGGGATTGAACCCACACCCCTGCATTAGAAGGTGAAGTCTTAACCACTGTATAACCAGGGAAGTCCCCTTGGTACACTTTTTTACATTTTTAAGAGATACTATGACACTTTCCCAGTACTTCCAGCTTGCCCTTCACCCTCAACAGCTCATGCCAATCTAATGTGTAAAAACACATCAGTTGTTTAAGTTTCCCCTGATTAACAATATAAATGAGCATGTTTTCATTGAATTGCACATCAGTGAACTAAAACTCATGTTTGAAGACATCTTTTTACTGTGATTTCTGTATTTTTCTTAATCACTTATAGAAACAGTTTAGATATTCTGCATAACAAAATTATGTCTGTTAATTATGTTGTAAATATTTCTCCAGCTTAACACAAGTATAACTTTGTATTTTAGTGAATTTTGTCCTACTGAAATTTAAATCTTTTTGTATCCAAAAACATTTGCACCTTTGTGTTTGCTTAGGAAGACCTTTCTCTCCCTAAATTAATCCAATCTAGTATCCTATTCTTTCTCCAAACCCTTTCTTTTGAAACCAGATTGATTGAGGTATTATTTACAAGCAATAAAATTCATTCTTTTTATTTTTTTATTTTTTATTTTTACTGTATTTTACTTTACAATACTGTATTGGTTTTGTAAAGTAGTGCACAAGTTTTGACAAATGCAGGCAGATGATACCACTGCCACAATTTAAGAAACAGAACAGTTTCATCTCCCTAAAGAATTCCTTCAAGTCCCTTTTCTCAATCCTTAGCCCAGTACCCAGAGGCTAACAACTACTGATTTTTTTTTTTTCCTGTTTCTAAGGCTTTCTTTTTCATTGAGTCATAAAACTCAACATTAAAAAAAAGTTAAGATCATGGCATCAAGTCCCATCACTTCATGGCAAACAGAAAAGGAGAAAGCATTGACAGACTTTATTTTCTAGGGCTCCAAAATCACTACAGATGGTGACTGCAGCCATGGAATTCAAAGATGTTTGCTCCTTAGAAGAAAAACTATGACAAACATAGACAGCGTATTAAAAAGCAGAAACATCACTTTATCAACAAAGGTTAGTCAAAGCTATGGTTTTTCCAGTGGTCATGTATGGATGTGAGAACTGGACCATAAAGAAGACTGAGCACTGCAGATTTGATGCTTTCAAATTGTGGGGCTGGAGAAGGCTCTTGAAAGCCCCTTGGGCTGCAAAGAGGTCAAACCAGTCAATCCTGAAGGAAATCAGTCCTGAATATTCATTAGAAGGATTGAGGCTGAAGTTCCAATACTTTGGCCACCATGAGAAGAGCTGACTCATTGGAAAAGACCCTGATGCTGGGAAAGAGTGAGGCAAAAGCAGAAGAGAAGAGGCATAGGATGAGACGGTTGAATAGTATCACCGACTCAATGGACATGAATTTGAGCAAACTCTGGAAGGTAGGGGAGGACAAGAGAAGCCTGGCATGCTAGTCCATGGGGTCACAAGGAGTTGAACATGGCTTAGTGACTGAAAAACAGCAAATAGTTTTCTTTTGCATCAAGTTGTATAAATGATATCATATACCATGTAGACATTTTTTTAAATTTTTTTAATGAGGACTGTCAAGTCTTTATTGAATTTGTTACAATATTGTTTCAGTTTTATCTTTTGTTTTTTTTGGCCACCTGGCATATGGGATCTTAGTTCCTGGACCAGAGATGGAACCCCTACTCCCTACATTGGAAGGCTGAGTCTTAACAACTGTACTACCAGGGAAGTCCCACCATGTAGCCTTTTGAGTCTAGCATCTTTCACTTAGCATAATGTTCTTGAGATTCACCTCATTAGTTGAAGGTGTCAAGAAATGGTTACTTTTTATTGCTAAGTGTTGTTCTATTGTACAGATGACCACATTTTGTTTTACCACTGACCAGATGAAAAACATTTGGATAGGTTTCATCTGGCTGATAACAAATCACTATAAATTGTCACTATAAGATTTTTGGATATATGCTTTTATTTATCTTAGGTAAATCCTAGGAGTAAGAATATGAATTCATTTGGTAAATGAATATTTTTAAAAACTGAAATTGCATGGGAATTCCCCGGCAGCACCATGGTTAAGACTCAGTGCTTTCACTGCTGGGACAAGGGTTCAATCCCTGATCAGGCAACTAAGATACAACAAGTCATGCAAGGCAACCAAAAAAAGAAAAAAATCTTGCTAAAGTGTTTTGCAAAGGGAGTGTATAGTTCTGCATTCTTGCCAGTAGTGTATGAAAGTTCCAACTGCCTGTCATCAGCAGCAGCAACACTTGATATTATCAGGGTTTTGATTTTTTTTTCCTCTAGCCATTCTAAAAAGTGTGCAGTGATTAGCATGGTGGTTTTACCTTGTATTTCCTCTTTGATTAATGATGATAAGCATCTTGTCATGTGTTTGTAATTCCAATATCTTCTGAGGTGTAGTATCTGTTCAAATCTTGTGTCCATTTTCATTGGTTTATTTCTCATTGTATTTTGAACATTACTTATATAGTCTAGATACAAGTTCTTTATCAGATACGTAGTGTCTTACCTAAGAAATCTTTGTTAAATCCAGGGTCATAAAGATTTTCATCGTATACTTTCTTCCAAAAGTTATATGATGTAGGTTTTATATTTAAGCCTATAACTTATTTTGAGTTTTTTAAAAATTTTTTACAAAGCTGTCTTGATTTCTGCCATACGATATGACAATGTGAATCAGATATAATTATGCATATATCCCCTCTACTTGAACCTCCCTCCTGTCCCCACCAGCCCACCTCTCTAGGTCACAGAGTGCCAAGCTGGGCTCCCTGTGTTATATGGCGACTTTCCACTAACTATATTACACTTGATAAGGTATATATGTCAATGTTACTTTCTCCATTCGTTCCACTCTCTCTTTCCCTTATTTCGAGCTTTGAATTAGATTTACGAATTGGATTCATTTGCTAGGACTGACATAAGACTGGGTGGCTTAAACAGGCATTTATGTTCTCACAGTTTAAGAGGCCCCAAATCCACAATTAAGGCAGATTTGATTTCTTCTGAGACCTCCTTCTTTGGCTCACCTTCCTGCTGTGTCCTCATGTGGCCTTTCCACTGTGAGAAGGCAGAACTGATGTCTTTCTCTGTGTCCCAAGCTTCTCTTCTTATAAGAGCACCAGTCAGAGAAGGCACCACCCTTCTCAGTTCAGTTGCTCATCATGTCCAACTCTTTGCGACCCCATGGGCTGCAGCATGTGAGGCTTCCCCATCCATTATCAACTCCCAGAGCTTGCTCAAATTCATGTCCATAGAGTCAGTGATGCCATCCAACCATCTCATCCTCTGTCGTCCCCTTCTCCTCCTGCCTTCAATCTTTCCCAGTATCAGGGTCTTTTCAAATGAGTCAGTTCTTCACATCAGGTGGCCAAAGTATTGGAGTTTCAGCTTCAGCATCAGCCCTTTCAATGGGTATTCAGGACTGATTTCCTTTAGGATTGACTAGTTTGAACTCCTTGCAGTCCAAGGGACTTAAGAATCTTCTCCAACACCATAGTCCAAAAGCATCAATTCTTTGGCGCTCAGCTTTCTTTATAGTCCAACTCTCACATCCATACATGACTACTGGAAAAACCATAGCTTTGACTAGATGGACCTTTGTTGGCAAGGTAATATCTCTGCTTTTTAATATGCTCTCTAACTGGTCATTGATTCTAGTGATCTCATTTTAACTTGAGTCACCTCTTTTAAGGCCTTGTCTTCGAATACAGTCACATGCCCAGGTACTGGATTAGGATTTCAGCAATTTAAGTTGAGGGTGGAGGACACAATTCAGTCTATAACATGAATGAATCAAAATTCATTATGTGTTTGTTTGTGTGTGTGTCTGTGTGTGTGGATGTCCAATTGTTCCAGTACTCTTTGTTGAAAAGACCACTCTTTCTCCGTTGTTTTACAGTGAATCTATCTCCCCTCTGTCCTACAAATACATGTTACTGGCATCCTAACATTCCTTGGAGACTTTCCTTCCCCTAAATTTCTGGCTGCTTAGTTACTAAGAGACCTTATCTAGCTCTCATTCTTGAATTTCTTTATGAGTTTGAGACAAACAATGATTTCATAGATTTCCTGGCTGCTTCTTGCTGTTAGAATCGGAGACGCTCTTTTTCTAGCTTCATATCCTTTCAAAATCTCATAAAGCTATTTTAATTTTTCTATGTTTTATTCATTAAGATTTTCTTTTAGGTCTCTCAGTAAAGGTTCATATTTTTTCATAAAATTATTATATTTTACAAGGTTTATTTCCTGGTATTTTAGAAATTTTTATTTTGGCTATTTTACTTCCTTTAATGGGATCAATTACTTTTGTACTATTTTAAATTATATAGTATATAGAAAAACAAACTATTTTTATAAATTGATCTGACAGACACTGAATTTTATTAAATCTAATGAGAGTTTACCCATTGATTTCTCTTGACTTTTTTAGTCCATTTATTCCTGGGTTTTAGCTCCTAGAACGATTCTATTTCCATAGCAACATTCTCCTATGTGTTTTTACCTGTCATTTCATCTTATTTTTGCCCATAGGTCTCATCCGATCTGTTTTCTCTCTTTCAGAAATATAGAGCTTGCATATGGCACTCTTGTTTTCCTGTTGTATAGTTTGTTTTGTTCTTTTTTTTCAAAATCTTCTTTGTTATTTCATGAAGTACATTTACTCTATGTGGCAACCTGAACTCAGTCTTTGCTTTATTTTCAAATGCCCCTCCACTGACTTGATATTTTTCATGAGTAAAATTTGCTTGTAAATCAGGTATATTTCGGAGAATTACATACAGTTTCTGAAAACTAAATCATATTTTGAATATACTAAGTAAACTTAGCTTTTAATAACATCTTGAAAACGAGATAATTGTCAAGTACAAATTCAAAATTACCAAAAGAAAAAAAAAGTACCAATTCTGCCTTATTTTCATCAAGTTTTGGTATCAGGATAACTCTCAACTCATCCATTCATTGAGTTTAAAGTTTCATGTTGTTTTTGTTTTTTATTTCTGGAACATTTTACCTAATAAGGAAATGATATAGTCCTTGTAGGTTATTAGATCTTTCTAAGATAATTAATTTGCCCCGTTATCAATAATAGAAATCACTGTTTTAAATTTCTCCATAGCATTGGTCTATCCCAATGTCTTGGCTCTTCTTGAGCTAATGTTAACTTAGACAGTTATTTTATCTGTTTTCAAATTGCTCATGTAAGGCTTTTCATAGAATTCTTTCATAATTTTTAATTGCTTCAATTTCTGCAGTTATGTTTTCATTGTTCATGTTTTCTAAATCTTCTATCTTAGAGGTCTGTTCTATCAACAAAAAGATGTCTTTTAAAAATTATTTTCAATGTACCAGGTTCTCATTTTTAACATCTTTTTCAGAAGTTTCCTCCTTTTATTTCAACACTCATATTTAATAATTTCTACTTTGCTTGAATTTATTTTTCTGTAATAACTCCTTGAGTTGAGCACATTTCATTTATGATCATAATAAGTATATTTCAGACTCCAAGGCCTCTATTGTTTCTCTTTGACCACTTCTCACAGGTTTTTATGCATCCTTTGTCATTTAATTTTAAATTATTAGAGAACTGCATTCATGGGACAAGCACTTGCTAAAAGTAGAATTGGATGGCATGTGTGCACTCTTCTTTGCAAATATTTTTAATTAATTTTTTAAAAGAGTTTACATGGCTCCTTTGTTTTTAATTATTTCTCATTGCTAATTTGCT
This sequence comes from Redunca redunca, assembly GCA_006410935.1. Classification (NCBI taxonomy): domain Eukaryota; kingdom Metazoa; phylum Chordata; class Mammalia; order Artiodactyla; family Bovidae; genus Redunca; species Redunca redunca. The sequence continues at coordinate 370,303 of SJYQ01000434.1, read as the reverse complement.
AGAATTTGTTCACACTTTTGACAGTATTCCACCTATTTAATAATAAGTTATGGGACTTCCCTGATGATCTAGTGGTTAAGAATCTGCCTGCTAATTCAGGGACAGTGGTTGGATCCCTGGTCCGGGAAGATTCCACATGCAGTGGAGCAACTAAGTCCAGTAAGTCACAGCTACTGAGTTCACACACCACAACTACTGAAGCCCATGCTCCACAATAAGAGAAAATACCAAAATATGAACCCTGCGCACCAAGAGGAGCCCAACTAGAGAAAGACTGCACACAGCAACAAAGACCCAGCACAGCCAAAAATACATCAATAAATAAACCTTTAAAATATAAAACAAAAATAGTGAATTGGTGTCGAACATCTCTTAGAGTCATGAGAGGCAAATAATGGACAAGAGATTAAAAAACAAGCCTGACTCACCTGAGTATGTCTGAAAAACTCAGATAACCTCACGGGAAATCAAACAGCATGGCCAATGAGAAATCAGAGAAAAGGCCTGAAAAGTATTTTAAATACATTGGTGCTGCTGTTCTAGCCTTCACCCTCTTCAAATAGATATGAGCAAGATCGTGGCTTTTAATTTACTTTTTTAATTACCTTTGGATATTAAAATCCATAAGTCTTAGTTTTTACCACTTCTAGGTCTGGTGGCACAGGGAGCACTAGGAAAGCAAACACTTTAAAATTTATATGTGTGTGTGTGTGCGTGTGTGTGTATATAATTTGGCTGCACCAGGTCTTAGTTACAGCATATGGGATCTCCTTCCCTGACCTGGGGATCATAAATGAACCCTTAGTATTGGGACCATGAAATCTTAGCCACTGGACCACCAGAGAAATCCAAAAAGTAGACACTTTTGGCATAGGAGATAGAACCAATGCAAGAGTAGGAGATCATAGAGAATTTGTTGGGATCAAGTGATATTTATTTGGAAAATCATTTGCAATATTTGATAGCACAAGAGCTAAGCTACAAAAATGAATTAGTAAAGGCTCTACCATTGATTGATTTTTTTTTTTTTTAAACCATTAGTACATCAACAACAAGGCTTCCCTGGTGGCTCAGACAGTAGAAACATCTGCCTGCAGTGTAGAAAACATGGTTTCGATCCCTAGGTTGGGAAGATTCCCTAGAGAAGGAAATGGCAACCCATTCTAGTATTCTTGCTTGGAAAAATCCCATGAACAGAGGAACCTGGTGGGCTACAGTCCATGAGGTCACAAAGAGTTGGACAGGTCTTAGTGACTAAACACTTTCACTTTCACTTCATATCCAAAACAAATATAAACTGAATAAATGGGAAATTAGAAAATGCAAGTGGATTATCCCTATTTCTTATGAACAACCTAGACAGCATATTAAAAAGAAGAGACATTACTTTGCCAACAAAGGTCCATCTAGTCAAGGCTATGGTTTTTCTAGTGGTCATGTATGGATATGAGAGTTGGACTATAAAGAAAGCTGAGCACCAAAGAATTGATGCTTTTGAATGGTAGTGTTGGTGAAGACTCTTGAGTCCCTTGGACTGCAAGGAGATCCAACCAGTCCATCCTAAAGGAGATCAGTCCTGGATGTTCATTGGTAGGACTGATGTTCAAGCTGAAACTCCAATACTTTGGCCACCTGATGTGAAGAGCTGACTCATTCGAAAAGACCTTGATGCTGGGAAAGATTGAGGGCAGGAGGAAAAGGGACAGCAGAGGATGAGATGGCTGGATGGCATCACCGACTCAATGGACATGGGTTTGGATAGACTCCAGGAGTTGGTGGTGGACACGGAGGCCTGGCGTGCTGCAGTTCATAGGGTCACAAAGAGTCAGACATGACCGAGTAACTGAACTGAACTGAACTTCAGATCACATCAACCTACAGACAGAAAAAGTGTCTCAGTATTAGTAATAAACAGCATTATCCTGGATTTCATTCCCCAAAGTGTGAAGATCCTTTCAGTCCTCAAAGCCACATCACACTTGCTTCCAAGTCTCTAAGCACCAGCCCGTGTGGATTACAGCCCATCCTCTCAGCAGCTGCTAAGTCCACAGGCTCCAGCTGCTCCCAGTGGTACATGAAGCAGCCTCACCTGCTCTTCAGAAGGAAGAAGGCAATGGAATGACAAAGCCTGTGCCTCCCAGTTCCGTCAAGGCCCAATCTCCTCCCAGTACTGATGTGACACGGCTGAGGGCCCCTGTCACCACTGCACCTGGGTTACCTGAAGTGTCAGTTCACTCAAGCCAGAAATGTCCCTGGCCAAAGTGGAATTTGCATGCTTCCCCCTTTACTACTATTCTATTATCCTGACCACCAAAGCTGTCCTTTGCTCTCAACACAGCACAGAGATGTTGTGTAGAAAGATAACTCTCTTTTGCTTTTACCCATGCACCATTCAGAGAAGACAATGGCACCCCACTCCAGTCCTCTTGCCTGGAAAATCCCATCGACAGAGGAGCGTGGTAGGCTGCAGTCCATGGGGTCGCTAAGAGGTGGACACAACTGAGCGACTTCACTTTCACTTTTCACTTTCATGCATTGGAGAAGGAAATGGTAACCCACTCCAGTGTTCTTGCCTGGATAATCCCAGGGATGGGGGAGCTGCCGTCTATGGGGTCGCACAGAGTTGGACACGACTAAGTTGAAGCGACTTAGCAGCAGCAGCAGCTTGCACCGTTTTGCCCCTAAAACTCAAAGTGTGTACCTATGACCATTGTACTAGTGTTACAGGGGGCTTCCCTGGTGGCTCAGTGGTAAAGAATCTGCCTGCCAATGCAGGAGACATGGGTGCCATCCCAGGGTGGAGATCTTCTGGAGGAGGAAATGCAAACCACTCCAGTATTCTTGCTTAGAAAATCCCATGGACAGAGAAGCCTGGAGGGCTACAGTCCATGGAGTCACAAAGAACTGGACATGACTTATAATGCATTAGCCACCTTTTCCATTTGATGGCAAGGCGTGGCTCAATTTTAGACCAAGCTCATGTATGTACCCAATTCTTTCCCGTACAAGATAAGGTTTCCTTACAGAACCTCTCAATTTCTGATGCAGAGACTCCTGGCATCTACATCATATTCTGCCAGTGATACTAAAGTATTTCTGAACCCAAATGAATATGTAGCTCAGATAAACCAAAGCCCTCCCTATAAAATAGAGACTGTATTTAATCTCCTGGAAAATCAGCAAAGAAAATATGCCATAAGTAATAATCCTATTTGATATGCATTTGGTAGAAATTTACATAGAGCAGGGACCTGATGGTGCACAAAGCAGTGATTCATCGGCGAGGCTGGCTGATGTCATAAACCAGGAGAAGCGAAGAAGAGAAGTTTATGGGCAGTAGCATTTGCTGCCGAGTAAATTACGGCTGTGTATTCATTCTGGGACATTTACTACTTTCTCCCATAAATACAATTAATGTGCTGAATTTATTTTCAAAGCACAAAGCAGGGTTATAACTTATCTTAAAGTTTTCAGTGGAGAAGCTTATAAAACAACTTCAAAGGAAATTCTTTGGGACTGGCTTATTGAAGAATTGAACCAATGTCTTCATTTTCCTTTTGGAGACCATAAACAGAATTTCCTTTCAGGATGTGGCACGTTTTCAAAAGCAATAGGCAGAAAGTAGATGCTCAATTACTGTTTTCTCTTAACTTTGTCATTCCTGACTTTCCCCCAAAATCTGAATTTGACTTAAACATGAAGCTTTTATTTTTTGAAGGAGCTTGTCATCATGAATAAAACATGCTTATGAGTAACTGTAAGCCATGGAAAGTTACCTCAATTCATTTTCAATTATCTAAAAATACACAGTTAAAAGGAAACATTCACAGAGTTTACCTGAAGCCTACAGGAATTTTCCAACTTCTTTTAAAACTTTGGATAGCCACCAAGGGACCTAATTTGTACTGACTTCATATTCCATTCTCTTGGAAAAAAAGAAAACAGTGTTTTGTTTTGTTTTTTCCATCGATTGAAATGCTAAAAATACAATGAAAGAAATTTCTCCGAATCTCCCTTTCCCAACACACATTCTTTTTCCCTTGTCTTTCACACAATCTCAGTGTCCATTATATTATGTCCCACCAAGAAAGGGGAAAATATTGCAGGTGGAGACTGTGTCCATCAGGAAGGCAATGGAGAGTGCAAGCAGGCCACTGACCAAGTACTTGAGCATCCAGATGTAACCACATGGCCGTAAATTACTGTCATTACTTTCTGAAAGTTCCCTAGATGGTGCAGGATTACCCATGCAATCATAATTATAAAGCAAGCTGTAGCAATCATTAAACAAATACTGTAACTTCTGCAGTCCTAAGCAAAATGCTTGTTTTCCTAACTGATGCTCATACACAATCTAAAATTACCAAATGAGAGACAATAGCTCACCTTCAGTTACTAGGATTCAGAGAGAGAGTGATGCTCTCCATCAGCCATCATGATTCCCAGCAGAAATGATGTTTGGGAGGCTGATATTTCAAAGTATTGAAATAAGCAAGTATCACAGGTGGGGGTAGTGGTAAAGAACTCACCTGCCAATGCTGGAGACATAAGAGACACGGATTTGATCCCTAGGTTGGGAAGCTCTCCTGGAGGAGAGCATGACAACCCACTCCAATATTCTTGCCTGGAAAATCCCAGAAAGAGAGTAGCTACACAGTCCATGAGGTCAAAAACAGTCAGACATGACTGAAGTGACTTAGCGTGCATATATACAAGGTAGCTCCAACGACCATCTAGGAAAATTACTCAAGAAACTCAGGAAGTCAGTCCAGTTCATTTGCTCAGTCCTGTTCGACTCTTTATGACCCTATGGACTGCAGCATGCCAGGCTTCCTTGTCCATCACCAACTCCTGGGGCTTGCTCAAACTCATGGCCATCGAGTTGGTGATGCCATCCAGCCATCTCATCCTCTGTCATCCCTTTCTCCTGCCTTCAATCTTTCCCAGCATCTGGGTCTTTTTCAATGAGTCAGTTATTTGCATCAGGTGGCCGAAATACTGGAGTTTCAGCTTCAAAATCAGACCTTTCTATGAATATTCAGGACTGATTTCCTTTAGGATTGATTGGTTTGATCTCGTTGCAGTCCAATGGACTCTCAAGAGTCTTCTCCAACATCACAGTGCAAAAGCATTAACTCTTCAGCACTCAGCTTTCTTTATGGTCCAACTCTCACATCCATACGTGATTACTAGAAAAACTATAGCTTTTACTGTATGGACATTTGTCTGTAAAGTTATGTCTCTACTTTTTAACATGCTGTCTAGGTTTTTAATAGCTTTCCTTCTAAAGTAACCATCTTTTAATTTCATGGCTGCAGTCACTATCTGCGGTGAATTTGGAGCCCAAGTAAATAAAGTCGTTTGCTGTTTCCATTGTTTCCCCATTTATTTGCCATGAAGTGATGGGACCAGATGCCTTGATCTTAGTTTTTTGAATGTTGAGTTTTAAGCCAGCTTTTTCACATTCTTCTTTCACTTTCATCAAGAGGCTCTTTAATTTCTCTTCACTTTCTGCCACAAGGGTGATACCATCTGCATATCTGAGGTTATTGATATTTCTTCTGGCAATCTTGATTCCTACTTGTGGTCCATCCGGACCAGCATTTCATGTGATATACTCTGCATATAAGTTAAATAAGCAAAGGAACAGTGTACAGCCTTGACATACTCCTTTCCTGATTTGGATTCAGTCTGTTATTCAATGTCCAGTTCTAACTGTTGCTTCTTAACCTGCATACAGATTTCTCAGGAGGCGGGTAGGGTTGGCTGGTATTCCTATCTCTTTAAGAATTTTCCACAGTTTGTTGTGATTCACACAGTCAAAGGCTATAGCATAGTCAATAAAACAGAAGTTTTTCTGGAACTCTGTTGCTTTTTCTGTGATCCATCAGATGTTGGCAATTTGATCTCTGGTTCCTCTGCCTTTTCTAAATCCAGCTTGGACATCTGAAAGTTCTCAGTTCATGTACTCTTGTAGCTTAGCTTGGAGAATTTTGAGCATTGCTTTGCTAGCATGTGAGATGAGTACAGTTGTGAGCTGGTTTGAACATTCTTTGGCATTGCCTTTTAATGGGATTGGAATGAAAACTGACTTTTTTGAGTCCTGTGGTCACTGCTGCATTTTCCAAATTTGCTGGCATATTGAGTGCAGCACTTTCACAGCATCATCTTTGAGGACTGAAATAGCTCAACTGGTATTACATCACCTCCACTAGCTTTGCTCGTACTTTTGTTTTCTAAGGCCCACTTGACTTTGCACTCCAGGATTTCTGACTCTAAGTGAGTGATCACAACATCATTTTTATCTGGGTCATAAAGATCCTTTTGGTTGAAGTCTTCTGTGTATTCTTGCCACCTCTTCATAATCTCTTCTGCTTCTGTTAGGTCCATTTCTGTCCTTTATTGTGCCCATCTTTTTGTGAAATGTTCCCTTGATATCTCTAATTTTCTTGAAGAGATCTGTAGTCTTTCCCACTCTATTGTTTTCCTCTATTTCTTTGCATTGACCACTGAGGAAGGCTTTCTTATCTCTCCTTGCTATTCTTTGGAACTCTGCGTTCAGATGGGTAGATCTAGCTCCAAGGACCATCTAGGAAAATTACGAAGAAATTCAGTGAGTAATTCACAAGTTTGAGTCACCATTGAATGAAGTGTTTTCTATTTGGCACAGCCCCTTAGTAGGTGACATTTTACTTTTTCATTTAGAAAAGTCAGATTTGGAACTTGACACAAATGGGTACTTATCTGTGGCAGAATACAAAGCTTTCTTCATTTATTATCTCCTTTTAATATTTACCACAACCCTCTATATAAAACTGATCGATTGTCTCTATTTTATAGAAGAGTACAGTTAAGCTCAAAGTAGCATGATTATTTACCATTCTTCATCACTGGTTTGTGTCAGAAGCATGATTCAACCGGAGAAGTATCTGTTTCGAAAAGCCACACTACACCTACAACCCTGCACCAGTGATTAAAAAAAGCTGGGAGAACTTTTCTTAAGTTAAAAAAAAAAAAAATGCTTGGTGGCATTTTATCTAATATTTCCCTTTAAAGATGAGGCAATTTGCACAAGTCTGATAAAATTACAACTGTTATTATAGACAAAAGCCAGTCAATCAAGCCAAGAATACAGTGCAGATGTTTACCATAGGCAAAAGCAAAACTTAAGTTTAAACGTGACATTTATTTACACATCTTTATTGAGAGCTGATTTGCAAAATACTCTGTCAAATGTGGATGAAATAATGATGACTATAGCCTGGATCCACACTCATTGAGTTTGGAGGATGCTCAGGAAGATAATTAAAATACAAATGAACCAAGGCAGCAAGAAATACAATGGGTGGTATACTCCTCAGTTTCTCAAAAAGATAAACTCCTCCACTAACCTCATCTGCCTTGTACAACCCTGCTCCCCAAGAGATGAACAAGTAGCTCTAGTCCTTGTGAAAATGCCACATTGTGAGAGGCAGTAACAATCCATCTCCAGGTTCCAGGGTGGATCTAAAGCATCGTGGAAGAAGATGAGGATGGAAAAGACTAAGGATGTGTGTGTATGTGGTCAGTCATGTCCGACTCTTTGGGACCCCATGGACGGTAGCCCTCCAGACTCCTCAGTCCATGGCATTTTCCAGGCAAGAATATTGGAGTAGGAAATTCTTGGGGATTTTCTCTCCAGGGGATCTTCTCAACCCAGGGATCGAAGCCACATTTCTTGTGTTTTCTACATTGGCAGACGGATTCTTTATCACTGGGCCACCTGTGAATGATGAAGTGCACCTTCACAAGTGTTGCCTTAGATGCCAGCCTTCAGTAACACAACAATGCTCCTCAGAGTCAAATCTCTATTTATTCCATCCCAGATCAGCCCAGGCAGCAACGCCAGATTCATATGCTGGAGAAACCCAAGAAGCCATATACTGCAAATCCCACTTGGAGAAATAACTTTGAATTGTACTGAAACATAAATTTCGCCACTTCCAACCCCCTGCTAAGCCCTTGCTCCAAGATGCTATGACTCATGGATGCTTGGCCAGCTTCCCCTATCACTAACCACTGTACACCCTGCACTGTGGACCACCTTCAGTTTCTGGAGAAATTCACACAGTCCTCTATCTACCTGCATGCATGCCCTCCTACACTCATTTTCCTGTCTTAGTGCTTCAAAAAGAAGATCAGACATTTCCAGCTTTAGTAAAATTCGTCTAATTCCTTCAAAGGGGTGTATCTGTGTGATTGCATCCATGATATTATCCAAAATGGGCTTCCACAGTGGCTCAGCAGCAAAGAATCCACCTGCAATGTAGGAGACTCAGGAGACCCGAGTACCATCCCCAGGTTGAGAAGATCTGTTGGAGGAGGGCATGGTAACCCACTCCAGCATTCTTGCCAGGAAAATCCCATGGACAAAGGAGCCTAGTGGGCTACAGTCCATAGGTTCAAAAGACTGAAGTCCATAGGTTTCATGACTGAAGTGACTGAGCACACACATTATCCAAAATATGTTGATATAAACTGAGGATTCAGCAGTGCACAAAACAAGCAACTCTGCCTTCATAGAGTTTATATTATGAATGAATTATAGGATCATTCTAGATATTGGTAAGCACCATGAGAAGGTCAGTCAATCCTAAAGGAAATCAACCCTTGAATATTGCATCTACTTATGTTCAGTGGGGTTAGAAAACCTTCTGGAGGAAAAACAAAAGGCCTTCCACAAACAGCACTGATATTTGGACATACCAACCAGTCTAATGAATAAGGACCATGAGAACATTGAAAGAAAGCTTGCTCTCAGGGAGAAAAATCTGGCTTCCAGTCTCCAGCTAAGGAATGCAGGTCTAGTGGAGGTGGTAGTTTTGGGCCATGAAACTGTCCTCAGCCAACAACTTCAGAGCACTTGAGAGGAGGGGCTGGACACATGAGCTGCAAATACTGTTTCCCTGAACCCTACACTTAGTGACCAATATGCCCTTCTGGGGCAAAAGTACTTTCTTTGGAGCCAAAAGTAGCTTACTCTGTGGGAAAAAAGCTCCAGACCGGCCACAGTGACAACTCTGACATCAAGACACTGGCTGTGGAGATGTGGCTTACTGGGTGCCACATTAAGCAACAGGATGATTGCATTTGTCAAGAAACATTTGAGTCTCCTAAAAATGTCCTTGAAATTCTTGGAGATAGGCAACTGTACAAATTATATTTTTATAAGTTGTTTGTGTGTATATATATATACACACACACACACACACACACACATATATATATATATTTAAGTATTTTATACCCAAGTAAATATTGGATCAGGAGAAGAAGGGGGCAACAGAGGACAAGATGGTTGAGTGGCATTACCACTTCAGTGGACATGAGTTTGAGCAAACTCTGGGAGACAGTGAAAGATAGGGAAGTCTAGAGCGCTGTAGTCCATGGGGTTGCAAAGAGTTGCACATTACCTAGCCACTTAACAACATGTAAAGATTTGTGAACAATGAAGACAATGTTTAATCATGGCTCTGGAGAATCGCATGGATAGAGGAGCCTGGTGGGCTATAGTCAGTGGGGTCACAAAGAGTCAGACACGATTGAAGCAACTTAGCACACACACTGTAAAGGAATTAAATGAGGGCAGGATCAGTTGAACATAATCTAATTATTCCTAGACTACAACAAAGACGAGGTATTTCTTGTACTCTAGTTTACTATAGAGTTGAAATTTAGAGTCTTGTGATTTAAATGAAAGCTGGTGCTCATGGTCAGTCTCTAAGTCCTGTCTGACTCTTTTGTGACCCCATGGACTGTAGCCTGACAGTCTCTTCTGTCCATGGGCTTTCCCAGGGAAGAATATTGGAGTGAGTTGCCATCTCCTTCTCCAGGAGATTTTCCTGTCCCAGGGACTGAACCCATGTTTCCTGCACTAGCAGGGAAATTCTTTACCACTGAGCCACCAGGGAAGCCCTGATTTAAATGATTAATAAGAAGCTAATAGTTTCCTCATTCTAGATGAGGTATGTGTGGAAATATATCCAAATTACCTAGGAAGTTTTTCAAAATGTCTCCCTAGTATGTTTTCCTAGTTTTTTTCTCTGTGTATAATACTTACCCCCATGATTCTAATACACCCCATCTTCCCAAAGAGCTGAAACAGGATATATGTCTGTTTTCATAAAATCCCCCTAGATGATTCTGTTATATTCCTTCCCATCACCATCCATCCTCTGAATTGAGAACCACCCTAATCACACTTTAAAATAGTTGCCTCAGCCTAGGCTTTGACTAAAACTGTACAGTCAATTAGAGCTAGTGACATTAGTTATTCCCTGAAAACAGGTGAGTTGGTCACAATATTTCTGGCTGCAAATAATTTTTGAAAATTTGAAAATTACCTTAAAGCCTATGTATAATTGCAGATAGAAATAAATCTGAAGATAAGGTGGCTCTGAGCCAATACTATCAAGAATGAAGCCTCTACCATCTTCATTCATGCCCCTCCCCATAGCACATCTGTTCATCCTCTTGGGCTAGGCACCTCAGGGTTTCAAGATGGCTATTAGTGTTGCAGGAATCACAAGCAAATATAATATCATGCCAAGAAAGAAAGGTGTTTATTTCTTGTAATCTTATTGTTTAGAGAAATCAGTGCGAACAACCTTTCCAAGAACCCTCAGCTACATTTGTCTTAATGGCTAACTCAACCCCACCCTGCCAACATTTTATCAAAGCCCAGAACCAATCAGCAGAGTGGGACCTGAGAGGGAGAGGTGTGTAAGTCCCCCAGCCTTGTGATCCTAATTTGTAGCTAAGGCTGTGTCAATCATGATTTACCACTGATTGGTAAATGTCAATCATTTACCAGTGGTGACACTTACCACACCTCAAACCCCTGCCCACACATGCAGTAGGACAGTAAAAACAAGGCTAGGTTAAGAAAGAGGAAGGTTAAAATGGCTATCAGGCAGACCATAAAACATATCACAGGTAATCTGGGTTGTTCATAGAAAGAAGATTCATGAGAGGGGTGAGCAATTGATTTAACTTGAAGGATTAAAAAAAAAAAAAAAACTATTTTCCATTCAAATTCACATTTCACATTTTATTTACATTCCTGATAATTGATAAACCAAACATTTAAGGCTTCCCTTGTGGTACAGTGGATAATAAATCACCTGCCAATGCAGGGAACATGGGTTCCATCCCTGGTCCAGGAAGATCCCACAAACGTGGGGACAGCTAAGCCCAGGTGCCATAGCTATTGAGCTCATGCTCTAGAGCCCGGGAGCCACAACTGCTGAGCCCCTAAGCCACATCTTCAGAAGCCCACGTGCCTAGAACCTGTGCTCTGCAACAAGAGAAGCCACCACAATAAGAAGCCCGTGCACCACAATTAGAGAGTAGGCCCGCTCACTACAACTAGAGGAAAACCCGAGCAGCTTTAAAAGACATTTAACTGTCTCTGTGAAGGCTTCCTCCAAGTAAAATGTCCTAATCTTTCTCTTTGTAAAAATAAAGTCACACTTTGAAATGTTTAGTAATAGGTTTGATATCTGTTTCTGCCCCCTCTAGGAGATGACCTTATAACCACTATCTTGGTAACCTCTAGGGAAAGTATAAGTTTCCTCTTCACTCTCCCTGGGAGGCTCAGGGCAGATGGGCTAAAAGGGACTGCATGCACATACTACTCTAAGTCTATGTGGAAGCAGTCTCTCCCCCTTTTGGAAATCTCAGAACTGTGTCTTGCAAATTGCTTTTCCCTATAGAATCAGTAGAAAGAAGCCCATCCTACATAATCTGTACAAATTTCTGGCAAAAGAGACTTTCTGTTCTATTCTTTCTGTTCTCTTCTATTCCAAAGAATAGCCTGGTCTTGCTATTAACAGATCCTAGAGAGCTGAGATCTGTGTGAGGGCTCAGAGAGATTACCTCCAAGGCTACCCAGTTTTAGTTGCAACACTGAGGCCATCAGTAAGCTAATAAAGTCCTTCTGGATCCATATAATTTAGGCCAGCTTATCAGAGGTAAAGATCAACACTGGGGTTTGGAACCAAAACCTCCTTCACATGAACAACTTCTCACTTAGAAATGCTTCCAGAGTAAACCAGGTGTCAGTGTTACGGTAGGATTATGTTTGGAATCAGACTGATCACATGGACCACAGCCTTGTCTAACTCAATGAAACTATGAGCCATGCCGTGTAGGGCCAACCAAGATGGATGGGTCATGGTGGAGAGTTCTGACAAAATGTGGTCCACTGGAGAAGGGAATGGCAAACCACTTCAGTATTCTTCCCTTGAGAACCCCATGAACAGTATCAAAAAGAAAAAAGATAGGAAACTGAATGATAAACTACCCAGGTGAGTAGGAGTCCAACATGCTACTAGAGAAGAGTAGAGAAATAACTCCAGAAAGAATGAAGAGATGGAGCCAAAGCAAAAACAACACCCAGTTGTGTATGTGACAGGTAATGGAACTAAAGTCCAATGCGGTGAAGAACAATATTGCATAGGAATGTTAGGTTCATGAATCAAGGTAAATTGAAGGTGGTCAAACAGGAGATAGCAAGCATGAACACTGACATTTTAAGAATCAGTGAATGAAAATGGACTGGAATGGGAGAATTTAACTCAGATGACCATTATATCTCCTACTATAGGCAACAATCCCTTAGAAGAAATGAAATAGCCATCATAGTCAACAAAAGAGTCCAAACTTCAGCACTTGGATGCACTCTCAAAAATGACAGAATGATCTCTGTTCATTTCCAAGGCAAACCATTCAATATCAGAGTAATTCGAATATATGCCCTAACCAGTAATGCTGAAGAAGCTGAACAGTTGATGAACGGTTCTATGAAGACCTACAAGAACTTCTAGATATAACACTAAAAAAAAAGATGTCCTATTCAATATAGGGGACTGGAATGCAAAGTAGGAAGTCAAGAGATACCTGGAGTAACAGGCAAATTTGGCCTCAGAATACAAAATGAAGCAGGACAAAGGCTAACAGAGTTTTGCCAAGAGAATGCACTGATCATAGCAGACACCCTCTTCCAACAACACAAGAGAAGATTCTACACATGGACATCACCAGATAGTCAATATCACATTCAGACTGATTATATTTTTTGCAGTCAAAGATGGAGAAGCTCTATACAGTCAGCAAAAACAAGACTGGGAGCTGACTGTAGCTCAGACCATAAACTCGTTATTGCAAAATTTAAGAAAGTAGGGAAAACCACCAGACCATTCAGGTATGACCTGAATCAAATTCTTTATGATTATACAGTGGAAGTAA
>SJYQ01000434.1:295809-350762 GCA_006410935.1 Redunca redunca | reverse complement strand
ATTTTCTTGGCAAAACTCTATTAGTCTTTGCCCTGCTTCACTCCGCATTCCAAGGCCAAATTTGCCTGTTACTCCAGGTGTTTCTTGACTTCCTACTTTTGCATTCCAGTCCCCTATAATGAAAAGGACATCTTTTTTGGGTGTTAGTTCTAAAAGGTCTTGGAGGTCTTCATAAAACCGTTCAACTTCAGCTTCTTCAGCGTTACTGGTTGGGGTATAGACTTGGATAACTGTGATATTGAATGGTTTGCCTTGGAGACGAACAGAGATCATTCTGTCATTTTTGAGATTGCATCCAAGTATTGCATTTCAGACTCTTTTGTTGACCATGATGGCTACTCCATTTCTTCTAAGGGATTCCTGCCCGCAGTAGTAGATATAATGGTCATCTGAGTTAAATTCACCCATTCCAGTCCATTTTAGTTCACTGATTCCTCGAATGTCAATGTTCACTCTTGCTATCTCCTGTTTGACCACTTCCAATTTGCCTTGATTCATGGACCTGACATTCCAGGTTCCTATGCAATATTGCTCTTTACAGCATCAGACCTTGCTTCTATCACCAGTCACATCCACAACTGGGTATTGTTTTTGCTTTGGCTCCAATCCTTCATCCTTTCTGGAGTTATTTCTCCACTGATCTCCAGTACCATGTTGGACCTTGCTTCTATCACCAGTCACATCCACAGCTGGGTATTGTTTTTGCTTTGGCTCCAACCCTTCATCCTTTCTGGAGTTATTTCTCCATTGATCTCCAGTACCTACTGACCTGGGGAGTTCCTCTTTCAGTATCCTATCATTTTGCCTTTTCATACTGTTCATGGGGTTCTCAAGGCAAGAATACTGAAGTGGTTTGCCATTCTGTGTATTATTGCCACCTCTTCCTAATATCTTTTTCTTCTGTTAGGTCCATACCAGCCATTGTAGACAAGGGATATTTTCTATAATCAGAAATCAGAATATATGTAGAAAAAGCAAGAAAAATTAAAACCATACCCAATCTAACCCACTCAAAGAGGACCACCGTAGCATCTTGGTGAATAAGCCCCTAAACTCTCTATTCTGTCACACCATATGCAAATCAAACCCTATTGCTTTTGAAGCTGCTGTTTACATTTACCAGTATATTATGATCATCTCTCCATTTTAACAAATTCAAAAATTTTATAGCATAGTGGCTTATTGTTTGAAAGCACTATAGTTTGCTTAACCAACTGAGTGCTCTGTGATTTCCAGCTTTTGCTTTTTCAAAGTATACTCCAGTGAATACTCTGGAAGCTCAATCTTTCCCACATCCTTAGTTATGTCCTTGGGTACAATGCCCAATAGCAAAATTACCATGTCAAAAAGCTTGCACATTTTATGTCTTTCAATACACATTGCCAAATTGACTTCGAGAAAGGTTGCACTAAATTACTTGCCAATTCTCAACTAATGAGTGCGGCACTTTCCTCTTTTATTGTTGCTGCATATTATTTATTTATTTGGCTACTGTGAATTCTTCCTGGCTGAAGCCTCTTTTGTTCTGTACCTCTACAAAAAGAAGCCTTGAAGCACTCAGTGAGAGCACCTAAAAATCTCTTCTCATGAACAAGATTCAAGGACCATGCAAAGAAAATTGATAAAGCTCTTTCATTTAAATTCATTGACTCCTCAAAATTCAACCAACACCTGCAACTCCCTATTCCCATCTGTAAGAGCCCATCTTTATAATAAGCCACACATTGTTCTAAATCTTTCATGTGTGCAAGTCATTTAATCCCACAAAACCCTTCTAAGTGGAGATGGTATTATCATCTCTTCTCTGAAGAAGAGGAAACTGAGGCATATCTTTGTCCAAGATCATATTGGAAGTAAGAAAACTGATATTTGAACCCAGATAATCAATCTTTAAGTGAAAATAAAGGAAAATGGAAAGACAAAGAGGAAGAATGTGAAGACCTCCCTGGTTGTCCAGTGGTTGGAACTTTGCCTGCCACTGCAGGGGGTGCAGGTTCAACCCCTGCTTGGAGAACTAAGATCCCACATGCCTTGCCTTGCAGACAAAAAGCAAAACATAAAACAAGCAATACTGTAACAAATTCAATAAAGACTTTAAAACAGTCATCAAAAAATCTTAAAGAAAAAACAAGAAAAAGAAGGTAGAAAATGGGGGAAACAACAGGTGTTGTTTCAGAATATCAAATGGACAAATTTGAGAGTGTCAAAGGCGGTGAGCATCAGTATACTTTGTATCTGTTATTATTCCTAATAGAACATAAGGAAATGAAACTCTGGGATCCAAAGTAGGACTAGAAGCACTGCTCAGCTCATTTTTGTAGCACCATCCTTGGTCTTCCTGAGGAAGAAAACCAGGCCTCCCGGAGCTGGGGAACTTTGTGTCAGGATGTGTGCCTGCTGAAGCCCCAGCTTGTAAACAGAGCTGTTGCCTCTCTTTCTCCACCATTTATGGCTCTCTCACCATTTGTGCCTACCATTTAGTGGGCACCCTAAATCATTAAAAGCTCTGATGAACAAAACCTATTTTCTTGACCCCTCCTGTTTTCCAGCTCAGAAAAGAGAACAAAATAAGGCATAACAATTAAAAAAAAAAAAAAAAAAAACAATCCCAAACCTCAGACAAGTTATTATTTCTACATCTAGTCCATCCTAAAGGAGATCAGTCCTGGGTGTTCATTGGAAGGACTGATGCTGAAGCTGAAACTCCAATACTTTGGCCACCTCTTGCAGAGTTGATTCATTGGAAAAGACCCTGATGCTGGGAGGGATTGGGGGCAGGAGGAGAAGGGGACAACAGATGATGAGATGGCTGGATGGCATCACCGATTCGATGGACATGAGTTTGGGTAGACTCCAGAAGTTGGTTATGGACAGGGAGGCCTGGCGTGCTGCGGTTCATGGGGTCACAAAGAGTCAGACACGACTGAGCGACTGAACTGAACTGAATTAAACTGAAACTCTGGAGGAGATTGCACAAAATTGCTCATTAATTCTGGACAAAAAGGATACAGATTGTGCTAAGCCAATCATTGCTAACCTTTGGAAACCTGGATACATTTCTGATTAGAAGCACTTATTGAAAGAAAATAAGTGTCCTCATGTTGATATTTCATGGAGTTGTATACTGCTTAAGATTTGGGTTAAAGCTAACAGTATGATTCATTAAAGCAGTTAAGACCATTATCAGTCCTTGGCCAAAAGGGATTTTTATCCAGAAACAGCAGATGCTGTATGTGTTCCCTTTTTCATAGTTTGATTATTTTAGTCCTCACCCAATTTCAACACATATTTTCCCAACAGTACTGTTTGTCATTATCCTCTTCTTTTTTTCTTTTTTTCCAGAACTCTATCTTCTAAATTGGAAATTATTTTGTACCACTTGCTAATAACACAACATTATGACCTTGTTAACTAGATGTGTGGATGTTTAATAAAGTAAGAAGTAGAGAAAGGTGAACCTAGAGGCTATTACAGAGTGAAGTAAGTCAGAAAGAGGAAAACAAATATATTAACACATATATATGGAATCTAGAAAAATGGTACAGATGAACCTATTTGCAGGGAAGGAATGGAGATGCACACGCAGAGAATGGGCTTGTGGATGCAATGGCGGGGAGAGAGAGTGGGATGAATGAGGGAAATAGCATTAACATATATACACTGTCATATGTAAAGTGGATAGCTAGTGAGTTGCTGTATTACACAGGGAGTCCAGTCTGGTGCTCTGTGATGATGACCACCCAAGCGGTAGCTCATCGCTTTCTCACGGCCCATACATATCACGACTGGATGTGAAAGACAGTGAAGTCACTCAGTCGTGTTCGACTCTTTGCGACCCCACGGAGGACTGTAGCCTACCGGGCTCCTCCATCCATGGGAAGTTCCAGGCAAGAGTGCTAGAGCAGGTTGCCATTTGCTTCTGCCATTGGATGGGAAGCGAATGATTCATGTCCACCGTCATGGCAACTTTCTACTATGATAATGCTGCTGCTGCTGAGGGGATGTATGTATTACTATGGCTAATTCACATTGTTGTATGGCAGAAACCAACACAACATTTTAAAAATTTAAAAAATATATATATAAATTTTTGGAAAAGAAGTGGAGGGAGGAAGAGAGGTGAACAAAGGACCTAGATGTATCTTTTTCCTGAAATTAAATTTGCCTCAGGAGTATCCAGATCCTCCTCTCTTCTTAACAGTAACAGCGTTAGTCATTCAGTTCTGTCTTACTCTGTGCCACCCATGGACAACCCACCAGGCTCCTCTGCCCATGGGATTTCCCAGGCAAGAATACTGGAGGGGTTTGCCATTCCCTTCTCCAGGGGGTCTTTCTGACCCAGGAATCAAACCTGGGTCTCCTGCATTACAGGGAGATTCTCTACCATATGAGCTACCAGGGAAGCCTCTCTTCTCCTTAGGATTAACTCAGGAAGGCAGCAAGAGGGTAAGTAGGTAACAGAAGATGCTGGTCCTAATGCCTTCATTCTGGTGCAAGAAAGGGGCCATATATTTAGGCCCTGCTCCCAGAGAACATGCTCCCAAAATGCATAAGTCACTTTGTGAAGAGGGGTGTAAAGTCTTCTAACCTCCTCTGAAGGAGCTAGATCTTTCACTTTTTCTTCTATTACAGCCTATTCTTCCTCTTCAATCTGATTCTGAAACAACTTTTTTCTTTTTTTAATCCATGGTTTAATTTTCCTATTATGTTTTCAAGAGCCAGTAAAATTCTGAAGCAGACAGAAAATGCAAACCAGATGTCTGTTTAAGGCCACAGGCAACAGCATACAGTAGACTTTTTTTTTTTTCTGTAATTTATTTTTTTCTTGAAAGTAGCTACGGGTTAATAACCGATTCAAACAATAGCAACGGAAATGATGGAAGAGATGATAGGCAAGCATATTCAAATGCAACACCCTTCATTTCTTCCTTTTAGCTAAAGAAGTATCCCAGCTGGTTTTACTGTGAAATTTTTTCCTCAAAGGGACAAATAAATAAAAGCTAAAACCTCAGGTAAATTTTACTAGGATAGTTGGAAAAATGCCTCTGGATAGAAAAATAACCGAATATTGGAAACATGCTGAAGTGTTGTGCTCAAAGACTACGGTCCCATTGTAAGCTTTCCAAAGTAGTTATACTGTCTAACACAAGCCAGTCAATTCCCAGGATCGTATTATTTGCTTGTTGTTCTCACTAGAACCTGAAAATAAAACTGAAATGTACTATGACTACTAACTTTTCAGGAAGATATTTCCTGTCAAGAGTATTCCTTCAAAAGTATCTCTAAAGTTTATGAATCAGGTTTGATATGGCCCAGGAGAAGGAAATGGCAACCCACTCCAGTGTTCTTGCCTGGAGAATCCCAGGGACGGGGGAGCCTGGTGGCTGCCATCTCTGAGGTCGCACAGAGTCAGACATGACTGAAGCTACTTAGCAGCAGCAGCAGATCATATGTATCAAGTCTCTCTGAAACATCCAAAAGCTAGTTATGAAATACAGTAAGACTTCACTAACTCAACTGATTTGTACAAAGGGCTAACATGTTCAAATGATAAAGTTTTCATTGAAATTTAATTTTGTTACTATGAAACTATATGCATGGTTACTACCATATCAGAGTACCTCCAGATTTTACAAGGCCCATCTTTAATTATGTCATTATTTACTGGTTAGAGTTTGGGATCTGCCTTTCTCGTATATTACTTTCTCTCAAAGAATAAAACCTGTGGTTTAGCCTGAGTCACACTGATAGTCATCACTTTGTACATTAGAAGATTAAAAAATAGAAGTACATAAAAATATGGCCTCCAGCCAAAGGCTAATTTATTCCTATTCACTGATGGCCCTAGTATATTTCCAGTTGTATACTCTTGAATGCTAGTTACCTGGAAAGCATAAATTGGAGAAAGATGGAGATGCAGAGAAGATTATTAGAGTCTTCTCTGTCTCTTAGATGGGAGTGCTTTGAAGGGTATGTAGGTGAGGTAATTTTAGAATTCCAAAAGACTGTGATAATATTGAGAAGTAGTCAAATGCTGAAAGTGAATTTTCATAAGCAAGGTTCATGTATATCAAACATGATAACAAACAAACTTTGAAATAAAAATAGAATTTCTTTTGAATCACATTAAAATAAGCAATATTATGTGTGCACAACACACAGGTAAAAATGGAGACACTTTTCACATCTGTTTCTTGAAGCTAAAGTGACTGCTTGAAACCAAAGATCTTTTAGAATGAATGAAGTAAGACCAGTGCATGCTAAGTCACTTCATTCTTTGCAACCTATGGACTGTAGCCCACCAGACTCCTCTGTCCATGGGATTCTTCAGGCAAGAATACTGGAATGGGTTGCCTTGACCTCCTCCAGGGGATCTTCCCAACTCAGGGATCAAACCCTCCTCTCCTGCAGCTCCTATTGACAGGTGTGTTCTTTACCACTAGTACCACCTGGGAAGCCCAAGGATTAATGAAGTTCTTAAATCAATTAGGACACCATGTGATCTATAACAGAGTACAAACTATTGCCAAAGTGATTATTTCAAACCAGAAGAGAAATCAACACCCTAGTTCAGGTTACACCTGCCTTTCTGCAGTCATCGTATTAGGAGGCTGTTTGATAACTGCATCCGGTATCCAGCTAAAAGAATGTCAAGCTGCCTGACCTGCTCTGAGCTTCTCTGATGGGTGTATCTTTCAACGGTAATTCCCATAGACGGCCTTTTAGTTTCACAAGAGGAGACTTAAGACCCTAGGCAATTATAGTGCCATAATGTTGATCCTTGAGCATACATCAAACTTCCATTTATCTGAAAGAACATTTAAAGAAAAATTACAAACTCCTTAAAGAAAAGATGAGCTTAATCAAATTTTCAAAAATGTGTTCTTGAAATAAAACACATATAAAAAAGAACACTATAAATAAATGTGTTCATGGAAGGAATAAACAGAAACATGCCAATGTGTTGAGAGAAATTTTGCCCTTTCAAAAAGTACCAGTCAGGTATAAAAGAACCAAGGTTGACAGCAAGTGTATTTGTGCTCTGGAATAGCCAGAAACTAATTCTATTCTGGAACACTTTTATAGCTAAATAAAACTTTTTCAACTCTGATTCCCATTATCTTTGCCCCATTTCTTTAACTTAATTTCCGCCCACCCCCCACCTGCTCCCCGTCATTGGCCAAAGTTCAATCACTTACTGCCTTGAGAAAAATTTGGAACGTGTAACTGAGGTCCCTATTTGGAAAATAAATTGCGTGGGTAAAGGAGTCAAGAGAAAGATAATAGAGAAAATTCTCACCATTTTGGCCTCAACCTCATGGAACCTCGGGACTTACAACTTAGAAACCGCAAACCTACATACAAAGATATACTTGGTTGTGCTCTAAAACACTGTTTACCTCCCCGAGCATGTGACCAAGAATGACTACTGCCAACGTGTTTAGCACCAGAGAGTGGAAAATTTGTTAAAAAAGGGATGAATTTACCATAAAAATACTAATAGATATATATTTTATGAAGAAATGGAAAGCAGTACAGGTATATAGCAAATCCTTATTTATTCAATATTAGCAGGTACTCTGCCATGTATCTCATAACCAAAGCTCATTTGGTCATTTGAAAATAATATACAGTCTTTAAAATATTTATTTTATTTTGTTTATGTTTCTTAAGATCCTTGGCATTAATTGTTCTAAATAATATATCATACTTATAGGCTCCCAAAGAATAATATATATCCACAAAATACACTCTTGTTGTTGGAAGGACTTTTGTCTGTTTCTAATTGCTTTTCATCACCATATTAGCCAAATTGTCATCTCTCCTTTGCGATATGGAAAAAAGGTCAAACAGACTTTTTAAGGGTTTACTAGAATGACTTTTTCTCTAATTGGATACTCTAATATCCTGTAGTCTCAGAAACTAGATAAACAAGCTTGTTAAAGTCAACTTAAGCTAAACATAAATTCTAAGTGAGGATTTGTTGTTGTTGTTCTCGTTGTTGGCAAAGACTATAACATTTGGGCTAACCAAAAGTCTTTTTAATCCTTACTTTCAGATTCCTGACTATTTCCTAAACAGTAGAATATGGCATTTAAGCAGCTTTTACTTAAGTGAGGCATTGCATGGTATGCCTGTTTATAGGTTGTGTTGTTACTCAAAACAAATTTCATCATTCCAATCATTTTTAGTGTTAAATTTAGCAGGGGATTTTTCAACAGCTAAGATAGAACATATGTAATAGGGATGAAAGCAATGTTCTCACACCTTTAGAATAAACCACGGTAAATGCTTGACTTCAGGTCATATTCTGGCTTACTGTGTAAGCACTCCTGAGCAAGTTGAGGACACAAACACATTCACACCACATGCCCACACTCATGCACAGCCTGACCCTCAGATGCCTCAGTGGCTTGTTATTCCAGCAAGTAAATCCAGCTCCCTCTTTTAACCTGAGTTCACTAAAGGCTGACTCTCTTGACTTCTCCCATCCATATGTCTATGAATGGTCCTTTGCTCTTGGATGTTATTAGGAGAAGCAAGAGATTCTTGGGAGTAACAAATCAATGAGGCCCTCAAAGCATTTTGGCAAAATGAAAAAAGCAAAACAGAGCAGTGTTTCAAAAATATATATGGTTCCCTTGAAGAAAATTTAAAAATGTCACCCTAACAATCTTCATTTATTCCTCTACTCCTAGCAATGGCTTCTTTTTCACATTTCTGCCCCTCCTTCTTCTTTTTATAAAATTCTTTATATATTTTTTAACCATGAGAGCATCCTGCTCCTCTCTCACCAATATTGAAAGTAATTTCAGGCAATGGGATGATTAGAGGCTGCATCATTACTCTAGAGAAAAATGAAAAGCACTACACTAGCCATTATCATCATGCCAGAAAGGGAGAAAACACACTTAAATAACTGCTGAGTTAAGCCATAATCTTCATTGCTTAGATAGCTGCTGTCCAAGCGGAGAGTCTCTCATCTACTTCTCTTCAAATATATATTA
Organism: Redunca redunca; assembly: GCA_006410935.1. Lineage (NCBI taxonomy): Eukaryota > Metazoa > Chordata > Mammalia > Artiodactyla > Bovidae > Redunca > Redunca redunca. Next base: position 341,754 of record SJYQ01000434.1, on the reverse strand, counting down.
AAAGCTTAGTTTCATTTTCATTTTTGTAGATTATATCTAATCAGGACCCATCTTGGAGCACAGAGTGAAGATATAATGCTGATCATTCGGCTGGAATAGATCTACATCTCTCCCAAACTACCACTAAATATCTCTGTAACGAGGACAAGGAGACATCATCTCTACTAGTGAGAGGATGCACTGATTGAAAAAAGCTCCAAAATATTTGGGAACATTTAGAACTAACTCTGAGTTATCTATATTTTATTAATAATATTATTATAGATTTCAACTAGTCACATGCCTAAGACAGTGGTCCCCAACCATTTTGACACAAGGGGCAAGTTTCATGGATGAAGAATTTTCCACAGACTGGCAGTGGGGGATGATTCAAGAACATTACATGTATTATGCTGCAGCTGATCTGACAGGAGATGGAGCTCAGGCTATAATATAAGCGATGGGGAGAGGCTGTAAATACAGATGAAGCTTCTCTAGCTCACCTGCCCCTCACCTCCCATGTGTGGCCTGGTTTCTAACAGGCCATGGACCAGCCATGGACCAGTACTGGTCCATGGCCTGGGGATTGGGTCTCCCTGCCCTAAGAGATTTCACACCTGCACGTAGATATGACACACACTTGGGACTTTTCACTTCTCCCCATTTTCCCATTTCTGTCCCTTCACTCACTAACTCATTCGACTAAAACTTAGAAATTACATTCAAGGGCTTCAGTTTTAAACCTGAATTAAGAGAATTGCCATTTTCCCCAATATTCCTTTCATTCATCAAACACTCATTTGGAAAAAACACATACATTCAAGGAAAGGGCATAGAGATATTATACATTCTGCAGTAGCACACAGAAATAATCCAAAAATGGAATGGCTTTGGAAAAAGTTTCAGGAAAAGTGATATTCTTTTGTAGCCTTCTCTTGTCACCTCTTTTCTTTACATCCAACCACTATTTCTTCACCAAACAGTCTTAGGGAAACCCTGTGTTTCATGTAAAGCTTTTGTCCAATCATTTATTTAAAACCAATTATTATGTTCATCACCAACTGAAATTGCCTCTTCTTTTGCACCCCACATCTTTATTCTGTTCTCTTCCCTCCCTTTGGGCTTCCTTGGTGGCTTAGATGGTAAAGAATCTTCCTGCAGTGCAGGAGACCTGGGTTCAACTCCTGGGTTGGAAAGATCCCCAGGAGAAGGGAATAGCAACCCACTCCAGTATTCTTGCCTGGAAAATTCCATGGACAGAAGAGCCTGGCGGGTTACAGTCTGTGAGATCGCAAACAGTCGGACCTGACTGAACGACTCCCTGCCTTTCAGTCTTTCTTTCCTCGGTTTCTTCCTACTTCTTTATCTAATCCCTTTATTTCCTTCATATCTTTGTGAACAGGAAGCATCAGCACTTAGTGGGAAAATAATAAAGACTATTATAACAAGACTTAGAAAATAATAAAGAAGGGAGAAAGGGAGAGTGAACAGAAAGCAAGGAATTAGCTCAAACTCAACCTGATTTCCCCGGAGAAGGCAATGGCACTCCAGTACTCTTGCCTGGAAAATCCCGTGGATGGAGGAGCCTGGAAGGCTGCAGTCCATGGGGTCGCTGAGGGTCAGACACGACTGAGCAACTTCACTTTCACTTTTCACTTTCATCCATTGGAGAAGGGAATGGCAACCCACTCCAGTGTTCCTGCCTGGAGAATCCCAGGTACGGGGGAGCCTGGTGGGCTGCCGTCTCTGGGGTCGCACAGAGTCAGACACGACTGAAGCGACTTAGCAGCAGTAGCAGCAGCAGCAGCAACCTGATTTCCCAGCCTGGAATGCCTAAGCTTCCGGATCTTACTTCCAGTCCAGCTGTAGGACATGGGGAGTAGAAAAGGGAAGTGAGAGTGTTGAAAACACAGATTGGGGAGATGTTTTTATTTTCCACTCTTTTTCTTTCCGAGAAAACAGAAGACAGAGGTCATGATTGTTTGACTGAGTTCATTTTGTCAGCAGAATTTTAGAGCTGAAAGGGACCAGCTCCCATCAACTTGGGGCTAATTAACCCTTTTGGTTTCCATTTATGTGTGATCATCATTCATCATATTCTTCAATTCTTTGAGTTCAGATTCCTCTAATGTGACTTTTTTTTTTTTTTTCTATTTTGCAAAGAGCTGCCTTTTTCCTTGAGGCTGAAACCGGCCATACTCCAGGCCCAGCTGAGGTCCTCTATTCCAGATTCTTATCTCTGCAACCAGCATCCAGCGGAGGCCTACCTGTGCTGCCTTGGTCTGACAATGACTCAGTGGTACCTTCAGTGTCCAAGGCCTATCATACTACTTTCTCCTGCTCTTCTTCCCTTTTCTCAGAGTTGTTTGGTATCAAGAAAAAAAGCTGTTAACACAACCAATCATCTTAATGTACCTCATCAAGTTGAGGAAATCACACAGTATACTCTACCACTTCAAAAATAGAAATTATACAGTTTTGAGATAATATAGCTAACAATCACCTCAGCTTCAATTAAGGCATCCACTAAGAGAGGCATTTCTTTCTGCCTAACCATCTTTTCTTTGTATTAGCAAGCTATTTCTGGCAGGAAACCCAAGGATTATTAAGCTGCTACATTTCCTCACTTCATTTCTAAATAGTTCCACCTGGACTGGATTTGTGAAGATTCATACAAAAAAAGCCCAAAATATCTTGTCTCTCAACAAAATATTTGGACTCTGGAATCAACTGAATCTCTGAACACAGTATGAGAGAAACTGACCGTATGAGCTCAGTATATTTAGCGGTATATTCATTTTAATCTCTTCTAAGTCTAGTTACCAGAAACATCTTGGGAGCCAGTCCACTAGTCTTCCATGGTACCAGTGCAACTTAAAACTGATTCTACTGAATCTCATGCCACTCTGCTTCACCAGGGGAAGATAAAGGGCAAAACTGTCTCATCACTCAACTCCAAAAAAGAAAATCATTGATTAGAGAGATCATCTTGACTCTTCTAAGACATTGCTTCATCCTGTCATAATTTTTTCCTCCCAGAGCTAGTAATTATGGGCATTTATTAGTGATATTTTCGTTGATTGCTAATGATGCAGAGATTTAGTTTCTTAAATATTCTACCTGTGCTGCATTGTAAAATGTTGCTTGAGGGTTTCTTAAATCCTGAAATTAGAAATCACTCTGATTTGAATAAAGAACATCTCTGTTTAGTTCAGCAGTAACTCTTGTATCAAATCATATTTCCATTAGTATAGTAATAGAAACTTCAATATGAAGATTAATCAAAATAGATCCTCAGCTTTAAAATAAAAAGCATAAGCAAAAGAGGATTCTATTTACAACCACAGCCTTCTATCTCTCTGAAATATTACAAGAGAAGAAACTAGGTTAAGATGGCTGACTGAAGCCATTCAAATTTGTCAGAATATATAGAGGGTTAGCTAGACATTTAAATAAATTCATCTGAAAATATATGCATAACATCACCGCTAACCAGGAAATATTGTCAGTTGTGAATCAGAAACATGGATGAATCTGTGAAAAAATAGAAACCAGGATAAAGTTAAATTAAAGTAGAGAAAGCCACAGATCACACACATGCACAACTGTAGAAATGAGGGCATCTCTAGGGTTATCCAAGCTTTTTCATGGACTTGTGAGAGGCTCTCAATTCCCCAGGGGCTCAGTTGGTAAAGAATCTGCCTACCAAGCAGGAGATGTGGGTTCGATCCTTGGGTAAAAAAGATCCCTTGGAGAAGGGAATGGCAACCTCTCCCTTTATTCTTGCCTGGCAAATCCGATGGACAGAGGAGGCTGGAGGTCTACAGCTCATGGGGTTGCAAAAAAAGACTTAGCAACTAAACAACAACAACATGAGAGATCCCAGGGCAATAACTGGAAATAAGAAACTGTGTTATAAGCAAATATACCACTTCCACATTTGTGCTAAGAAAGTAGAAGCAGAAGCGTGTGTCCATTAAGAAGAGTAATAAGGATGGGAGTGCCTCACCTAGTTATGAAACACCAGAAGGCATACTATGGGTATAAGTCCCTCACTGCAACACTCACACACCCACCCCTATCACAGTCACACCAGATGATTTCTGGTTATCTGAATAACACCTAGAAAAAGGAGAATAAGAAATTTTCAAATGCAAAAATAAATACATGATGTGATTCAAGAAAAACACCATGAAAACATAAGCACAGATAACAGAAATAAATAAATAAATGAACCCCAGAGAACCCCAGAGTACCCTAGTGACTTAGTTGTTAGGACTCCAGACTTTCACTGCCCAAGGCCTGGTTTCAGTCCTTAGTCAGGGATCTAAGATTTCACAAGCTGCATGTCATGACCAAAACAAAACAGAAACTTCCCAGTTAAAAAAAAATATTGTAATAAAAAAAATCACAAAGTTCTAGAGAAATATACCTTCAGTTTATTTTTATTTTTTCTAATTTTTATTGGAGTATAGTTGATTTACCATGTTGTATTAGTTTCTGCTGAACAGCAAAGTCAATCATATATATATATATATATATATATATATATATATATGTATGTATATGTATATATCCTTTCTTTTTTAAATTCTTTCCCCATATAGGCCATTCAGTTCAGTTCAGTTTAGACGCTCAGTCATGTCCGACTCTTTGCCACCCCATGAATTGCAGCATGCCAGGCCTCCCTGTCCGTCACCAACTCCCAGAGTTCACTCAGACTTGAGTCCATTGAGTCAGTGATGCCATCCAGCCATCTCATCCTCAGTCGTCCCCTTCTTCTCCTGCTCCCAATCCCTCCCAACATCAAAGTCTTTTCCAATGAGTCAACTCTTCGCAAGAGGTGGCCAAAGTACAGGAGTTTCAGCTTCAACATCATTCCCTCCAAAGAAATCCCACGGTTGATCTCCTTCAGAATGGACTGGTTGGATCTCCTTGCAGTCCAAGGGACTCTCAAGAGTCTTCTCCAACACCACAGTTCAAAAGCATCCATTCTTCAGCGCTCAGCCTTCTTCACAGTCCAACTCTCACATCCATACATGACCACTGGAAAAACCATAGTTTGACCAGGTGGACCTTAGTTGGCAGAGTAATGTCTCTGCTCTTGAATATGCTATGTAGGTTGGTCATAACTTTTCTTCCAAGGAGTAAGCGTCTTTTAATTTCATGGCTGCAGTCACCATCTGCAGTGATTTTACAGAGTATTAATCAGAATTCCCTATGTTATACAGTAGCTCGTTATTAATTGTCTATTTTATATATAGTAGTGTGTACATGTTAATTCCAATCTCTTAGTTTAACCCTCTACCACCCTTAACCCCTGGTAACCATAAATTTGTTTTCTATATATGTGACTCTACTTCAGTTTTGTAAATGCTTTCATTTGCAGCTTGTCTTTAGTTTAAAACGGCCCAATAAGTTCCAAGAAGGATGTTTGGTAAACTGTTCCACCCTCCCCAAATGCCCTGAAATTTCAGAACACAGTAAAAACTGAGCATTCAACTTTCACAAAGGAGAGATTTTACCTGTCCAGAAATCTACACTACTCTTGAAAGTGAAAGTGAAGTCGCTCAGTCGTATCTGACTCTTTGCGACCCCATGGACTGTAGCCTACCAGGCTCCTCCGTCCATGGGATTTTCCAGGCAAGAGTACTGGAGTGGATTGCCATTTCCTTCTCCAGGGGATCTTCCCAACCCAGGGATTGAACTCAGGTCTCCCGCATTGTAGACAGACACTTTACCGTCTGACCCACCAGGGAAGTCTTAGAAATCAACAAATTGTGAAGACTAAAAAAAAAAAAAAAAAATAGTAAGTTACAGAAGATTTAGTTCAACAAAATAAGGTTGATTTAGTAAAGATTTATAGAAATCTCTCTTGAATATACTGAAAGGAAAATACATTCTAAGTTAAGAAAGAAATCAACAAAATTATATTTACTTTCTGAAGTTTTCAATAATTGCTAATGGTCTAATGCTATGCTCCCCAAAAGCTTAAAATGTAAATGAAACACAAAAAAAGCTTAAAATATAATTAGCATAATCCTAGAGAATATGGAAACAATGGAAAAAAACTTTACTCATAATCCAACATTTTAATAGCTTTTCTAGGGAAGAACACACACACATACCATACACACCACACATACCATACACACCACACACACACACACACACACACATACACACACACAATCTTTTCTAAAACATTTCTCATGAAATACGTTGTTCTCTTTGTCTTGATTCAGTTTCCTATATCTAAAGAGAATATTGCCACCACAAAAGTCCTACATAGACACAAAATATTTATGATAATGCAAGCCACTCAAAAAAATAGCCACACTCTCTGGTAAAAGTAGGAATGGAATAGAGGGTGATACTACAATTGATAAAACAAGTAGAATTTACAGCCATAAACTGCCCCAGAACAACTGCTTTGGACTCTTCCTCCACAGTAGCATTTGAAGTGGTTAGCTTTTATCAAAATTCCAGTTGTGCGAACCCCTATGGAGTCTAGTGGATATTAAAGGAGAAATTCACAGGGGCAGTTCGGAAATCAACAAGCCCAGGGCTCCAGCATTTTATATTAGGCCTCCTTGATTGGACTCCTTCTCTAGGCCTCCCTGGAGAAAATTGTTTTGCAGCTTTATAGGGCTTCTGCATTACAGGAAACAGAGACATTAAAATGTATGCAGTTCCAGAATGATCTAGCAGCCGGATCATTGATTTTATGTCAGTATGAGAGAGAAGGAATGGTATTCACAACAGAGGTGGCTGGAAGAGGTGGCCTGCTTCTAACTGCCCAGGTTCCTTGGCTTCCAGGGTTTTCACCAGCCAGATTGCCCCGACGAATCACAAATGCAGCATTTCTTGCTAAATCCCAGTTTTCAAAACAATAACCAATCCTCATATACTGGTCAGAGAGGTATGAATGGTATGCCTGAAAGCGATAGTTTTCTTACGGTGGTATCTTTTCTCACAAACTTACAGGGTAGTTACAGACACATTAGATTCTTTAATTCTCAAAAAATTAAAAATAAGAGATTAGTGAAAGTATTTTTAGAATTCTGAGATGATTCTAATATAGTGAATTGAAGGAGATCTATATAATATACATCTATGATATATTTGGGGCTTCCCTGGTAGCTCAGATGGTAAAGAACCTGCCTGCAATGCAGGAGACCTGGGTTTGACCCCTGGGTTGGGAATATCCCCTGGCGAGGGGAATGGTAACCCACTGCAGTATTCTTGCCTTAAGAATTCCACGGACACAGGTGCCTGGCCAACTATAGTTCATGGGGTCACAAAAAGTACAAACAGATGGAGCAGCTAACACACACACACATGATATATTTTAAACTAATATCATATATCATAGGTACATCATGTATATGATATCATAGAAACTTCACAGATATATGTGATATTATATACACATATGGGGCTTCACAGGTGGCTTAGTGGTAAATATATCACAGCTATATATGATATTATATATATATATATGCTTTGAAAAATTATATTGCAGAAATGACAGAAAAGGGCAATCTTGTTCATGAAGTTGATAGATTAATAGCAATACCAGATATTGCGGATTCTCACTGAGGTATCTTGAAGTGACAAGGTAAGTTTAGCCACACCAGAATGGACTCAGAAAAGCCATGTTACTTTTGCAACTGCACCAGCAGTTTTAAGAAAAACCTGAAAATTCTCACTAATTATAAATACACCTCTGGCTATTATAAACAGTGCTGCTTGAAATTTTCTGTACAAAATGCAGTTCCAAAGTCTTTAATTATTTACTACTAAAAATGTTTTTGAATAAGATTGTATGCAATATTGCACTATAAAAAAAAAATAAATACACCTCATTTTCCTTAATCATAAAATACATAGCAAATTCTCAAAGTCAATCTGAAATGAATTATAAGAAAAAAGTAGGAAAAATGCCAATAGATATTAAAACTAATAATGAAATATTATTAACTAAGCTAAGATCCTTAGGTCTAATCACCAAGGAATAACTACAAAGCCCTCTGAGCACTGTTGACCAGATAAGAGTGAAACACACTCACAGAATTGGTTTTTAATGGTGAAATGGTGATTTTATTGGTTTAAATTATATCAGAAAATGTTACTTTTTGTAATGTAAGGTAAACATATGAAATAATTTTTGTTTATTGTTCAGTTGCTAAGTCATGTCTGACTTTTTGTGACCACATGGACTGCAGCTCCCTATCCTTCACTATCTCCCAGAGTTTGCTCAAACTTATGTCCATAGAGTCAGTGATGCCATCCAATCATGTCATCTTCTGTTGCCCACTGCTCCTCCTGTTCTCAATCTTTCCAAGTATCAGAGTCTTTTCTGATGAGCTCACTCTTTATATCAGGTGTCCAAAGTATTGGAGCTTCAGTATCAGTCCTTCCAATGACTATTCAGGGGAGAACCCCATGGTCATTATAAAAAAGAATACTAATACTCAAAAAAGTAAAGATGAACTAAAGAGCCTCTTGATGAAAGTGAAAGAGGAAAATGAAAAAGTTGGCTTAAAGCTCAACATTCAGAAAATGAAGATCATGGCATCTGGTCCCATCACTTCATGGGAAATAGATGGGGAAATAGTGCAAACAGTAGCTGACTTTATTTTTGGGGCTCCAAAATCCCTGCAGATGGTGATTGCAGCCATGAAATTAAAAGATGCTTACCCTTTGGAAGGAAAGTTATACCCAACCTAGACAGCATATTAAAAAACACAGACATTACTTTGTCAACAAAAGTCTGTCTAGTCAAGGCTATGGTTTTTCCAGTGGTCATGTATGGATGTGAGAGTTGGACTATAAAGAAAGCTGAGTGCAACAGAATTGATGCTTTTGAACTGTGGTGTTGGAGAAGACTCTTGAGAGTCCATTGGACTGCAAGGAGATCCAACCAGTCCATCCTAAAGGAGATCAGTCCTGAGTGTTCATTGGAAAGACTGATGTTGAAGCTGAAACTCCAATACTTTGGCCACCTCATGCAAAGAGTTGACTCATTGGAAAAGACTCTGATGCTGGGAGGAATTGGGGGCAGAAGGAGAAGGGGATGACAGAGGATGAGATGGTTGGATGGCATCACTGACTCAATGGACATGGGTTTGGGTAGACTCTGGGAGTTGGTGATGGACAGGGAGGCCTGGCGTGCTGCGGTTCATCGGGTCACAAAGAGTTAGACATGACAGAGCGACTGAACTGAACTGAATAGTCAAATTTAGAGACTGACTAAAAAGGGAGACTGAATAAAGGTAGAAGTATGAAAAAACATACAATTGAAGACAAGATTTAAGTTACCAGCATCTCACAAAATCCATATTCAAGCATTTCAGCAAAAATAAAGCCCATAAATAAAATAAGAAAAAAAAATCACAAGATAAAAAAGGAATATCACTAAAGTGACAGAAATGTTTGACAAAATAATCAATACCAAGTGGAAAAACAATAGAAACCTATAAGTTGGTGTGCTAAAACTCAGCTACTGCAAAGGTCAGAAATCAGTATAAGGACAGTAACCTTGCACTGAAAAGAAAACTCTCACAAAAGGAAATTATTTGCTATCACCAGTGTAAAGTTGCATGCTACCAGCACAAGAAAGGTCTCAAAATAAGATTCTAACATTGCCTTTTCTATTTTCATCTTCCTGTGACCATTTAGTTTCACCTTAAAAGCTTGGTGATATATCATGACCATAAAAATTACAGTCCGTTTTCCCAGCAAGAAAAATGAACACTTGTTCTGCCTTGTAACTTACTCAGTCCCATGATAGGGAAAGAATGATCCAGCTGCTGCGAGTGTTCCAGTAGCTGCATGTCTTTTATCTATTTCACTTTCTTTCTCTCCTTCCTTTAATAAGAAGTGAAGATGAGGAAGGTCATCTGTCATCTTACCTTAGACATTTAGATGATTCCACTTATCAAACTTTCAACCTTCCTCCTCTCCCCACCAGTCACCCTCCCCCAACCCATCCCTGCAGGATGGTGTGCTCAATGTACCCTAAACATGTTTTACAAACACTCTTTATTCTTCAAACCATGTTCACTAGTGTTAAGAAATACAACTGTCTTCTTGTTGGGTCTCACCTGAGGCTCCAAGCCCAAAACTGGCATGATAAAATTTCCTTTTTAAAAGATGTGAGTTAGGAACAGAACAGAAAGCAATTATCACAGAAACTTGTCACCCTTGTACTTTCCTGGGAACGAACTGACATTCCCTTTACAGGGAGCTGCACTGATTCTGCCCACGCGTAGGGACCAGGCATTTGAGAAACCAAGGAACTGGCCAACTAATGGATAAGGGCTTGCTTTTGTTTACTTGGCAGAGTCAAAGGATTTCGCTGTCTTTTGGAAGAAGAAATCATCCACATTCATGTCTGGTATCTTACTTTTACTACAGGGATAAAGACTGGCAGTTAAGATAAGGTACAAGTAAATGTTGTGCTAAAGGCAAAAAACAAAGATGATCGCCACACAGTTTGCAATCTGAGGACCCAGCTTACACGTTTCTTCCTTTTTTTACTTAAACCCACTGCTGATAGCAGTGAGGCAGAGTGACTTACAGAGTAAAAAAAAAAGTATAATTCGTAAAGAAAATATTATCTAAAGCTTTTCTGGTTTAATTCAGAAAGATCTATTTTTCAGTGTAAACACCTGGGTGTCAAGGATTATGGAGGACGTTCTCCCCGGTATCTGGTAAATGTACCACTTTAAGCATTACACAGATCAACTTCAGTGTATTTTTCTTTTGATTAGGAGAAAGAGCTGTATTTGAAGAACTCTTTATGAAGCAATTTATTTTCAACTATGGCATGTGATATTGCTCCACATGGTTAAACTAATTAATACATTATTTCAACTTGGAAAGATTCACATTTATATCTAGCTTTCTGCATCCATATTTGTAAAGCTGAAAAATACTAAGGAAACTTCCCATCAAGAATGTCCTGCAATTTGCAGAGATGCAGAAGAAACCTAAGGAGAATAAAATAGGTGCAGTAGTGTTTTTGTGCTGTCTTCTCAGCCTATGGTAAGTCCCTTCTTCTGAGAACTAATTCCACCCACCAGGGAAGGATTTCAGTAGCCATGTTTAAAACACAGTGACTCTGCCATCCTGGCTCAGATGATTGGCTCAAAATAAACATCTGATCCAAATTGGGCCAATCAGATTCTGTCTTCCCTGGGAATGTGTATAGAAGGGATATAAACTAAGGAGAAGGGAACCAATCAGTCAGTCATCTTCCTCTTGCCATGTGCATGGAAAAGGAGATAAACCAGATCCTGGTAAAGAAGAATAAAAAACATGCATAGATTGAAACAAATGCATGAAACAGAGAGAAATAGAGAATACCATTTGGACTCATGATAGCCTTCCATCTTCTCCTGCTGAGAATCCTGCTTCCTTCAACCCCCACAGGTGTTGTTCGGAAACTTACTCCCGTTAAACTTCCTGTGTGTAATTTTCCATCTCAAAATCTGTTTCTGATAATATGAAAACACAGATTCACAGTCTTCCTGCTATTATTTTATCCACTACTTACTACAAAACACATAAAGATCAATGCTCAGAAGCTCTCCAAACTGGATATTATTATTATTACCTAGACTGTGTATTTCACATTACAAGTAAAGTTTCAATAACATAATAATCGTGATACCCTAGAACACTTTGAATCATTTTAGATTGATCAAAATCCAAAGGAGAATGCACAGCATTTACATTTTTTAAAATAACAAGAAATGTTACATCTGAACTTATTTTATTAGCCTAACCACATGTTGAAACACATATGAAACAACATCTGGTAAGGCTTTCCAAAAAACTAATCATCTATCTGTGAAACAATTACAGCAGAGAACATGGAGTTCCTGGCTTTATCTGAATGATAAAACACATTAAACAGCTTTGGGTTTTTAAGAGTGCAGAAATCTCATATTTTCTTTATTCTTCTCTTGGCAATTACAGTCTTTCCTGAAATCTGAGAGTTTGGAGAATTTACATATTTTCTATTTGAACCTTGAAAGTGTCCATTTGTGTCTCAGTGATAGAAATCTATTGTAACAGAAAATTCTCCTCCACTATTTAAACACATTTTTGTACAAGCAAAAGAAAATGTGTGTGTGTGTGTGTGTGTGTGTTCAGTTGTGTTTGTCACTTTTGTGACTCTAGGGACTGTAGTCAAACAAGCTCCTCTGTCCATGAAATTTTCCAGGCAAGAATACTGGAGTGGGTTACCATTTCCTGGGGCTTCCCTGATAGCTCAGTTGGTAAAGAATCTGCCTGACATGCAGGAGACCCTGGTTCGATTCCTGGGTCAGGAAGATCTGCTGGAGAAGGGATAGGCTACCCACTCCAGTATTCTTGGGCTTTCCTTGAGGTTCAGCTGGTAAAGAATCCACCTGCAACGTGGGAGATCTGGGTTCAATCCCTGGGTTAGGAAGATCCCCTGGTGAAGGGAAAGGCTATAGTCCATGGAGTCACAGAGTCAGACAGGACTGAGTGACTTTCACTTCTTTCACTTTCTCGAGGGGATCTTCCTGACCCAAGGATCAAACCCACATCTCCCGCATTGGCAGGCAAATTCTTTACCACTGTGCCACCTGAAAGAAGGCACTGCATTTGAATTCTTAAAAAATAATGAGATAGTTTACTAAATCTAAACGCACAATGGAGTATTACTCAGCCATTAAAAAGAATACATTTGAATCAGTTTTAAGGAGATGGATGGAACTGGAGCCGATTATACAGAGTGAAGCAAGCCAGAAAGAAAAACACCAATATAGTATACTAACGCATATATATGGAATTTAGAAAGATGGGGATGATGACCCTGTATGCGAGACAACAAAAGAGACTCAGATCTATAGAGTGAACTTTTGGACTCTGGGGGAGAGAGAGAGGGAGAGGGTGGGATGAGATGGGAGAATGGCATTGAAACATGTATACTATCATGTAAGAAACGAATCGCCAGTCGATATCCGATGCAGGATGCTTGGGACTGGTGCAAGGAGAGGACCCAGAGAGATGGTATGGGGTGGGAGGTGGGAAGGGATTCATGTTTGGGAACGCTTGTACACTCGTGGTGAATTCATGTTAATGTTTGGCAAAAGCAATACAGTAATGTAAAGTAAACTAAAGTTAAAATAAAAATTTAAAAAAATTTAAAAAAAAATAAATAAATAAACGTAAGTCAGTTTATTAGCCTAAGCACATGTTGAAACACACATGAAACATGGCATCTGGTTGTTGTTGTTGTTGTTCGGTCACTAAGTCGTGTCTGACTCTTTGTGACCCCATGGGCTGTAGCGTCACAGGTCCCCCTGTGCTGCACTATCTCCCGGAGTTTGTTCAAATACATGTCCACTGAGTCCGTGATGCTATCTATTCATCTTAGCCTCTGGTACCCGCTTCTCATATTGCCTTCAATCTCTCGCAGCATCAGGGTCTTTATCAATGAGTCAGCTCTTTGCATCAGGTAGCCAAACTATTGGAGCTTCAGCATCAGTCCTTTCAATTAATATTCAGGGTTGGTTTCCTTTAGGATTGACTGGTTTGATCTCCTTTCAGTCCAAAGGACTCTCAGAAGTCTTCTCCAATACCACAGTTTGAAAGTATCGATTCTTGGCACTCAGCCTTATTTATGGTCCAACTCTTCACATCTGTACATGCTACTAGAGAAACCATAGCTTTGACTATACAGACCTTTGTCAGCAAAGTGATGTCTCTGTTTTATAATATGCTGTCTAGGTTTGTCATAGCTTTCCTTCCAAGGAGCATGTGTCTTTTAAATTCATGGCTGCAGTCACTATCCACAGTCATTTGAGAGCCCAAGAAAATAAAATCTGTTACTGCTTCCACTTTTTCCCCTTCTATTTTCCAAGAAGTGATAGGGATGGATGCTATAATCTTAGTTTTTTTAATGCTGAGTTTTAAGCTGGCTTTTTCACTTTCCTCTTTCACCATCACCGAGTCTCTTTAGTTCCTCTTCACTTTCTGTCATTAAGGTGGTATCATCTGTATATCTGAGGTTGTTAATATTTCTGGCAATCTTGATTCTAATGTGTAACTCATCCACACCTGCATTTCACATAATATACTCTGCATATAAGTTAAATAAGCAGGGTGACAATATACAGCCTTGATGTACTTCTTTCCCAATTTTGAACCAGTTCTTTACTCCATGTCTGGTTGTAACTGTTTCTTCTTGACCCTCATACAGATGTCTCAGGAGACAGGTAAAATGATCTAGTATCCCAATCTCTTTAAGAATTTTCTACAGTTTTTTGTGATCTACATAGTCAAAGGCTTTCATGTAGTCAATGAAGCAGAAATAGTTGTTTTTCTGGACCTCTCTTCCTTTCTCTATGATCCAGCAAATGTAGACAATTTGATCTCTGGTTCCTCTGCCTTTTCTAAATATAGCTTGTATATCTGGAAGTTCTCAATTCATGTACTGCTGAAATCTAGCTTGAAGGATTTTGAGCACAACTCTACTAGCATGGAAAATGAGTGCAATTGTATAGTAATTTGAACATTCCTTGGGATTGCCCTTCTTTAACTGGCTTTTTCCAGTCCTGTGGCCACTGCTGATTTTTCCAAATTTGCTGACATATTCAGTGCAGCATTTTAACAGCACCATCTTTTAGGATTTTAAATAGCTCAGTTGGAATTCCATCACCTCCACTAGTTTTGCTCATGAATCACAGCCTTGGAGTGGCAAATGGGGCTTGTGCAACTAATGAAGCTATGGCATTTGGTAAAGCTTTCCAAAACACTAATCACTTATCTGTGAAAACATTACATCAGAGATCATGGAGTTCCTGGTTTTATCTGAATGATAAAACATGAATTAAACAACTTTGGGTTTTTAAGAGTGCAGAAAATCTCATATTTTCTTTGTTCTTCTCTTGGCAATTATAATCTTTCCTGAAATCTGAGAGCTTGGAGAATTAACATATTTTCAATTTGAACCTTGAAAACATCGATTTGTGTCTGAGTGGTAGAAATATATTGTAGCAGAAAATTCTCCTGCCTATTGAAATACATTTTGCATAAGCAGAGGAAAAAGTCTTTAGATTTTATTAAAAATTCATGCAGGGACTTCCCTGGTGGTCTGGTGGTTGAGAATCCACCTTCCAATGCAGGAGATGCAGGTTTGATCCCTGGTCAGGGATCAAACTAAAATCCATATGTCATGGGGCTACTGAATCTGTGTACCACAACCAGAGAGTCCACAAGCCACAACTAGAAAGAAGCCCCCTGAGTGCTGCAACTGAGGCCTGATGTAGTTATAAATAAATATTTTTTTAAACCTCTTGCAGTTAACCAAAAGTGATATGTTCATTTTTTATTACTAATCAGATGTACAATAATAAGACCCTAAATTGACTATGGTTATCACAAATACTTTGTCGTTTTTGCAACTTCTTTCTCCTTGAGGGCTCAAAGGACTTTTAACAGAATTAAAACCTTTACAGAGCTTTTAAAACAGCTGTGCTTTCCTTTAGGGGAAAAATACCATTTTAATACACAGTTCTTTGATATCACTGATGCCTTTGATAAGTGACATCACGGTAAAAGTTAAGAATATCACTTAAATTATTATTTTCCTTTTAGCATTTCATGGGATATAGGAATCTGATTAATATTTTATCATCGTAAATGTGAACATAATTCTTGAGAAACAATGTATTGTTCTCTTTAAATACATCTGCCCCTTATTATAACAGATTTGTGGCCAATACATATTTTTCCTATAACAAGTGTTCAAAACAAAAGAATGCCCTAAGTTGAAAAATATGAAGGAGAATTTAACAAAGGACATCATTTCAATGGTAGCTCAGACGATAAAGAATCTGCCTGCAATGTGGGAGACCTGTTTGATCCCTAGGTCAGGAAGATCCCTTAGAGAAGCAGATGGCACTTCAGTATCCTTGCCTGGAGAATCCCATGGACAGAGGAGCCTAGTGGGCTACAGTCTGTGGGGTCATAAAGAATTGGACACGACTGAGTGACTAACACACTTATATCTGAAATTTGTTAAAGCTAGGTATGATAAGCAGAAAAGTTATAGATTGTTCTGACGTTTTCAAAAGTCATTTTATTATTTGGAAAGCATATTAACCAATTTAACCTAATAATTGAAATGTTGATGCACTTTCAGCCTTTTACCTAAAGCAGTGCAATTATTGGTATTCAAAGGTTTATCACATCTTTGCAGTTTCCTGGCCTTTAAGCCTGTATCTGTATCGGTTTCTGAATGAGGTATCGTTTTAATACTTATGAGGCCCATTTAACAATGCCTTCTTCCCTCTCCTTCCTGGCCTGTAGAGTTTTGTTTTGTTTTGTTTTTAACTTGCTGCCTTGGGTTGAGAAAAACACCACTCTTGGCAAGATTTGGAATTCTCAAGCACCATCCTTATTGCCATGTCCTTTTGCCATTTGGATGGCTTATCCTAGGGATAAATTTATATGCCAATCTTGCTCTATCTTGGATCCCAACACTATCCTGACCAGTACTTGACAACAAACCAGAAGTTAATTACCATGATCAAGACAGAATATATAGAGCCTCCATCTGTTTCTACACTGAGTCAACATTGGTCCTTGCAACCGGAACTGACCCGTATGTGATTAATTCTTTAAGAAATGAGAGGTTTGAATATTGCAGATATACTTCCCTGATTTGAGGATCGTAAATAATGATCTGTCTCGAGAACTCCAAAGTCTGAACCTCTTCCATAATGAGCCAATAAGCCAATCTTTCATTTCACTCATTTCATGCCATTTTATTAATACATTTCTATAAGATTAAAAAACAGCAGGTGTTTGTTTTTTTCTTCCCTTTAGAACCCTGCCCACACACACACACACACACACACACACAAGGTATATAAAGGCCAAAGAAAAAGGAATTTGATTTTTGCCTGTTACGTGTGTGTGCGTAATGTATATATTACATATATATATAGTATGCATTTTTAAATTTTATAAGTACAACTTTTCCACTACTTTTTCTTTAAAAGATATCCCTTGAAGTTCAGTTGTCATTCGTCCTTGACTCCTTTCTTATTGTCAGAAAATTTAAAATTCAATTTAATATGGAAATTTTCTTCCTGCCTTTCAGTGAAATACCAAATTTACGAAACTTTCAGATGTCTCACCAAATTCACCCACAGGCTTTCTGTGAGTGTTTGAACACTTACTGGCTACATGGATGTCCGAATGAAACAGAAGGAGAGTTCTCCCCACTGAGAGAGTGATGGCCCGTCCCCTGCACATCAAAAAAAAGAAAAGAAACAGTATATTCAGCCTGCTGGCTCTTCTATTTTTCTATTATGTCATGTTTCACTTTCTATCTTGTTTTCTTTAGAGAAAAATGAAATGAGTGGAGAAACTATTATTTCTCATCAACCTCTTTGGAAAAGCAGACATTTAAAATGGTTTCACTGACTAGGAGCATTTGTTTACTTCTGTCAAATTTACAGACTTTATAAAATGGTTTTTTGAGCATGATATGAAGCCTTGGAGGCTTGTGCTCAGATGAAACATCTGCTCCTGGTCGAAAGAGCCTCTTATTCTCTACATTTCTACCATTGCTCCTGGGCAGAGAATCAGTGAGCATAGCCTCCTGCATATATGTGGGGTTAGGTCTTCCTTTCACCACTAGAGTATAACTGGCAAAACCCATTTATCCTAAAGTTCAACAATGTTTTTCAATTTCACAATCATCCCCCACCCTTTTTTTCATAGACACTAAAAAACAAAACAAACAAACAAAAAACTATAGTACAAATGTTTGGGGAAAAAAAGATAAGTGTAAAAGTAAAACATCACCAATAACTCCCAACCCAAAGATGACCATTGTGGTTCACAACCTCAGGTTTATCCTTCCAGAAATAAAATACAAAGGAATAAAAATGTTTATTATTAAAACTGACATTAGACTATACCACAGCTTTGAAAAATACTTTTGTTCATTTAATGTGTTTTTGCTTGTCTATGAGATTTTAGTGTCCATGTCATCACTGTACAGACCTCCCTTAATTCCTTTAAACATTCCCTTATTTTTGGACGTTTAAGTTTTCCTGAATCACTTGCTTTTATAGACAGAGCGGAACTAATGCTACAGTTTGGAAGTTCCTTTTACATATCCCTTCATAGCTTTTAAGTACAAAGGATAAAACTAGGCTTTATAACTTTAAAGATGATTTTTGCCAAATTGGTTTGTGATTAATGGCAATTTTTATTCGACTTGCTTATGTATGCAATATTGTACACATGAATCTTTGGAGAAAGTGAAAGAAGTCAAAAGATGGAGGGAGAGAAGGAAGGAAAAGAGAAGAAAGGGCCAGCAATGAGTGCTTCATTTCTACCACATTCTGCTAAAAGCTTTCAACACTAACATTCATTTAACCTGTACTGTAAGCCTGCCCATTCTAACTATGATCAATTTAAGAAAAGAGGCATTAAGAGGATCACAGATTACACATCACTTGAATACTTTTATGGCAAGAAGCTGTGTGACTTTGGAACATTTGCCTAACTTCTCAGAAACTTATCTCATTTATAAAATAAATAAGATGTTCAGATCTCTTTCTTCAATAGAAAGAACGCTGCTGATACCTTGAGGTATCTCCAAATTCCAATCTGAAGATACAAAACCACTTAGGTAAGACTTATCTGCGTGCATGCTAAGGCACTTCAATCATGTCCAACTCTGTGTGACCCTACGGACTGTACTGTACCAGGCTCCTCTGTCCCTAGGCTTCTCCAGGCAAGAATACTGGAGTGGGTTGCCATTTCCTTCTCCAATGCATGAAAGTGAAAAGTGAAAGTGAAGTCACTCTGTCACGCCCGACTCTTAGCGACCCCATGGACTGCAGCCTACCAGGCTCCTCCATCCATGGGATTTTCCAGGCAAGAGTCCTGGAGTGGGTTGCCATTGCCTTCTCCACAAGATTTATCTAGGAGGGGCCAAAAACATGTTCTGTCTGGTCAGCCAACACCCACTCTGAACGTTTAACCAGACAGATGAAGGTTGAAGAGGGCAAAACAGTCTTACTGGAGAAAGTCATTGATGTGCTGTGGCCGTACACCTCACATACCCTCTCCTCTCCCCACCATGGCTGTTCCTGCTGGGCAGGGCAGAGGAAAGAAGTCCTTTCCCTTGACCTTCAGCTACTTTCCGGGAGCTTCCTAGGGATAGTGCAGAACCGCTCTTTGAAATTTAGGATTTACGGTAAAATGGTGTCTCATTTTTTAAAAGGCCCTAACTGAAATAATTTGTAGCAATGATGAAAAGGCAGTATTTGGGAAATGCCTGCATTACCACTGAGAGCGATCAAAGGCCTGTGTATCTGTTTCCCCAAATCCAAGTGTGAAGCCTACTTGTATGGTCAGGCCACTCAAGATGGTCGTTCTCTTGCTCTCTGTACATTCCCTGCCTGACCAGTACCTGCTTCACCAACTCCCTACTCACATGACTGACCTTCTGACATACTTGCCCCAGGCCCCAGCTGGTGATTGTTCTTATCAAAGAGGTAGAGAGGGGTATGCCAGCTCTGCTGGTTCCTGTGGTAACTAATGAGCCAACCTGATATCAATTCCCCCTATAACTGGTAACCTCCCCTGCTCCCAATGTAGTGACTATTGCTGCCATGTCCTGCCCACCGCCTGCCCCCTGCAGTGGAGTGTCACTCCAAGACTTTGCTTCAGATGTGTAAGAGTTTCTTATCCACTAAACCACTGATGTCTCTGTTGCTGACTCTGGGCTTTTGTCTTCAGTCTTGAAGCTGGGCAAGTAAGGGGCTTCCATGCCTGTGGAGTACAGCCTAGCACTACAGTAGAGCAGTCTGCCAGGCATGGCCAGGGTAAGGCTTTCTCAGCAGAGAGAGACCAGATCGGGGGTGGGAGTGGAAGGATGGTATAAGCAGCCATTGGCAGGGGAGGTTCGTACCACACCAAGTGATTAGACTGGAGCTCAGGAAAGATATTCAGGATACCACAGGAAAAACTTCAGCTTTGAGCACCTGCCAAGGCCAAGAGGAACCAGTGCCAGATTTCTTTAGTGCTAACCCTACCCCTTGGACTTCCCAGGTGGCTCGGCGGTAAAGAATCCACCTGCAATGCAAGAGACTTGGGTTTGATCCCTGAGTTGGGAAGATCCCCTAGAGAAGGAAATGGCAACCCATTTTAATATTCTTGCCTGGGAAAGCCCATGGACAGAGGAGCCTGGCAGGCTACAGTCCATGCGGTCAGCAAAAGAGTCAGACAGGACTTGGCCACTAAACAGCAACATCAAAATCTTGCCCCTCACCTCTCCTCCCTACCTGCTTCCAATCTTGGAGAGTCAGGGAAGCCTTCTGAGTGAGGGAGAGGCTGTCACTCAACAAGGAAATAGAGAAGACGCTGGCCATGTGCGCACTGCCCAGCAGGCTTGTAGCCACAGCCATACCAAGTTGGAGAAACAGAATGACATTTGGAGTTTGGATTTTTGTAGGGGACTGAACATGTTAAATACTGAACTAAAGTTATCTTAGAACTTCATTGGTGGTTCAGTGGTTAAGAATCTGCCCTTGCAATGCAGAGAGCACGGGTTTCATCCTTGGTTGGGGAACTGAGAGCCCACATGCCCATGGATTAACTAAGCCCACTCGTGGCAACTGCTGAGCCTGTGGGCCACAACTAGGGAGTCCATGAGTCCTACTGAAGATCCCAAATGATAAAGCTAGACCTAATGCAGCCAAATAAATACATATATAAAATTATCTTTTAAAATTATCTTAATATACACATATGACTGGAAGATATTCTCTTATCCGAGAGTGATGAGAAAAGTCTCTAAATTTACCCAGCTTTTTACATAAAGAATTGTGGGGGGGTGGGGAACTAGTGCCCTGAGCAGATTAAAAGAGATAGATGGTAGAAAAATAAAGACGCTTTACTGTGTTACCCTATGGAGTCCCACCTATTTCCCCAAATAGGTTTGATTTAGAAGGTGGCAAATGGTGCAAAGCTCTCCTCAGCTTGAGCATAACTATATCTACTGCTAGTTTCAAACAGGCCTGGACACGCTTGGGGGAGTGGTGGAGTAGGCCTGCTGGCATCTCTTTATTAGGATATTTTTAGGAAGACAAAACATCTTGAAATGGGAAAATAGGCTTGACTTAGTGACAGAGCTCTATGCCTCATGGTGAAGAGGTGATTCTGATATATTTATCAAAGGGATTCTTTTGCTGCCCTCTAGACTCCTAAAGAGAATGAAACTGAAGGCTGTATAAAAAATGAGATTTATCTTCAAAAATTTCTTTCCTTCCTCTCCTCTCCATGGTTCACTATGACTGGAGTAGATACTTCTTGGCCACATGACTTGTTTGGACCAATAGGCAGATGGAAGTTAAAATGTTTTCTGTGGTGGTAGAAGGTATCATGCCTTTCCTGAGTACTTGAGCTTTTGCCATTTCCATAAGAACATATACATGAATGCAACCTGCAGCCTAAGCCCAGGCAACTCTACCCAAACCCAGCAGAGCCATGGCCAACCCATGAACCCATATGTCAAAATTAAATGCTAGTGACTGTAAGCCACACATATGTTGGTGTTACTTGTTGGGCAGCATTGTCACTGTGGAAAACAAAATTGATTAAGACAAGCAGTTTTGATTAAAATGCTGTTTGACATCAGGGCACATAGAACACTGGCATTCGAAGGAAATAGTCACCCTTGATTTTGCTACTGAACAAGGTACTGTAGCACCTTGAATGATTCAGGGCAACAGAAGTGACAGGAGGAACAGTGCCTGCTGCCTGGGAACAAGTGGCAATGGCCTTCGTGGGTACTGAGTGACAGTAGTGGTGGGAACTTGTGTGTGGAGATGCCTAATAGGCACACAGGAGGGGCAAAAGGGAAAAACAGCTTCACAGATCCACACTGTAGCTGATTCTACTGTGCATGACCAGGTGTGACACAAGTCCTGTTACCTCCCCAAAAGATATGTGGTCCAACACTGCCAGTCAGAGAAAGAAGCAAAGAAATCTAGGTTACAAGTCCATCACTGCAATGGACTTTCATTGAAAGAATCAAATCCTCAATAAAAGGTAAAAAAAAATCCCCCCAAAGTGGTAGGAAAATTGATATTTTTGATGATAGGCTAGAGATTCAAATTTTCAAAAAAAACATGGGATAGAATTGACAAAATGAAATGTATGAGGTAAAATGTAAAACTTTGCATTGCAATTCAGGAAAAACAATGCTCAGATTCAGGTAAAGGAATGGAGATTAAGAGGAAAAGGTCAGGACATGTTATATTAGAAGGCCATGTGATTTATAATAAAGCTAATGCAATCTTAAATTGTATTAATAAAAGTATAATGTCCAGATGAAAAATGGGGATAGTTTCTCTGGACTTGGTCCTGGAGGTAATATATGGGGTTCAGTTACATTAAATTCTGTCAGCATTTATCCTGCTGCTTTGTGAGTGTCATTTAGCTGGATATGGCATTTTGAGAATACACAGTGTCAAAACAGATGACTCCAAAGCACTGCAATGAGAAAGGTAAGGGGTCTGGAAGCTGCAACAAAAAAGACGTTGCTGAAGGAAAAGGAGGTGTCTAGCCTGGCAAGAGATGACTACGTGAAATAAATGAGAGTTATTTTCAAATATTCGAAATACTATTCTTTGAAAGAATGAATCAGCTTATGTTGTGAGACTCCAGAGAATAAAGCCAAGGCCAATGAATGGATGTTACAGAATCGCATTTTGATGCAATGTAAAGGGAACATTTACAATTAGGACTATTGAAAAAATAAAATTGGCCCTCTCACAGAGGAACAAGGCTTACATTCCTCTAAGTATATAAGCAGAGGTGTAAAGGGGTCATACTGAAGAGACCTGTTTAGGGAAGTGGGGTGGTCTCTCTCTCTCTCTCTCTCTCTCTCTCTCTCTCTCTCTCCAAACTCTGCCAGTCTGTGAAGCCTTCTGATAGTTTCCCACTTACCCAGCAGTAAAACAATCTTCAATGAATCCCTCTGCTTTATCATCCAGAGGGGCTTATATGAAAAGCCATCCATATAAGAATTTTCTCACATTTCCAAAATCACTTAACTTGCCCACAGGATATTTTCTTACTTGTCTCTTGGAAGAATGAGCTCAGAGACAGGCGAGGTAATGTTTGAGAGTATGTGTATGTCAGCTTGCCCTTGCTCAAATATTTGTGAAATTGTGTAGATGGTTGGCTGAGTTGATAAATAGAGACAGATGGAGAGCAAGAGGAACAAGAAAAGAGAGTGCAGCAGAAAAAGAGGATATAGAGAGAGAATGTAATCAAGAGGGTAAAAATTGCCATTTAAATCTGCCCATAACTAGGGTCCCTGTCTTCTAGGGGAATAGAATAATTTTTCTCCCTTTGGCACACTGCATTCAAAAAAATCCTTCCTACATATAAAAAATGAAGTGCTCAGGCACAGTTCTTCAGCCAGATATGTTAAACAAAGGATACTGAATCATTTAGCAGAGGATATGTTAGAAGAAGTTTAAGCGTCAATGGCTGGGACATACATGATGAAGGGGCTAAGAAGGAAGAAGAGAAGGTCCAGCAAGATGACTGGATACAGTGGCTGCCCACCTCTGGGGGTGAGGCTGGGGAGGTAAGCAGAGGGCAGGAAGGACTAAGAGGTAGTTGGGGGTGGAGATGAAATAATTATCCATGAGCTAACTCCCAAAACACAGCATCAGTTGGCTATCTCCTGAGGATGAGCCTTTTGAAGGTGAAATAACCTGGGTGGTGTGTGGGTCAGTGTAGGTATGAAAGTAACAGAATGCCTGAGAGTGGGGAGCTTGACCAACACCAAAAAGCAGAGCAAGAGGAGACAATGATAAATTGAAATCTGACAAAGATCCCCTATCTCTTAAGATGGAACAGAATCTCTCACAGTTTCCTAGTCTTGTGATGGAAGTTGAAGCAGTTTTATTTAAATCCTGTTGGTTAAGGTCATCCCTGCAGACTAGAAAGTTTGGAACTGGCAAAGGTGATTAATTATAGGAAAAAAACAAGAGGCACCACTATCTTCAAATGGGCTGAGTCCTTCCTAAACTAAATATGTGAGTGAACAGTAAAGAACCAAAGTAATCAGCATCTCCTTTGAAATAGTTTGCAAACCTAAATTTATTGTTAATGTATTATTAGTAACAACAACAAGTAAATAAAGACAACCCAAATAATCCCATTTTTATTTTTTAGGACTATATTTTGCTCTTTTGGTTTAGAGAGTCATTAAAAAAAAAAGATGAAAATTGGTGCAGACATTAGGGAAAACAGTATAGAGTTTGATAAAAATATTAAAAGGACAATTACCATATGATCCAGCATTTCCAATTTTTGGTTCATCTGAAAGAAAGGAAAATTGTAACAAAAAGATGCATGCACCCCCAGTTTATAATAGTACTACTTATACCACATTATTATTTATAGTGGCCAAGACATGGAAGTAATCTAAGTGTCTACTGATGAATAATGGATAAAGAAAATTTGTGTGTGTGTGTGTGTGTGTGTGTCTGTGTATATTTCAGTTTCAGTCCAATAGCTCAGTCGTGTCAGACTCTTTGAACTCTTTGGACTGCAGCACACCAGGCTTCTCTGTCCATCACCAACTCCTGGAGCTTACTCAAACTCATGTTGATCAAGTGAGTAATGCTATTCAACCATCTCATCCTCTGTTATCCCCTTCTCCTCCTGCCTTCAATCTTTCCCAGCATCAGGGTCTTTTCCAATAAGTCGTTCTTCTCATCAGGAGGCCAAAGTATTGGTTTTTAGCTTCAGCATCAGAGCTTCCAATGAATAATCAGGACTGATTTCCTTTAGGATTGACTGGTTGGATATCCTTACAGTCCAAGGTACTCTCAAGTCTTCTCCAACACAACAGTTAAAAAGCATCAATTATTCGGCACTCCTGGCTCAGACGGTAAAGCGTCTACCTACAATGTGGGAGACCAGGGTTCAATCCCTGGGTCGGGAAGGTCTCCTGGAGAAGGAAATGGCAACCCACTCCAGTATTCTTGCCTGGAAAATCCCATGGATGGAGGAGCCTGGTAGGCTACAGTCCATGGGGTCGCAAAGAGTCGGACACAACTGAGCGACTTCACTCACTCACTCACAGCTTTCTTTATAGTCCAACTCTCACATCCATATGTGACTACTGGGAAAAACCATAGCTTTGACAAGACAGACCTTTGTTGACAAGGAAATGTCTCTGCTTTTTAATATGCTGTCTAGGTTGCTCATAGCTTTTCTTCCAAGGAGCAGGCATCTTTTAATTTCATGGCTGAAGTCACCATCTGCAGTGATTTTAGAACCCCCCAAAATAAAGGCTCTCACTGTTTCCATTGTTTCCCCATCTATTTGCCATGAAGTGATGGGAACAGCATCATAATCTTAGTTTTCTGAATGTTGAGTTTTAAGCCAACTTTTTCACTCTCCTTTTTCACTTCCATTAAGAGGGTCTTGAGTTCTTCTTTGCTTTCTGCCACAAGGGTGGTGTATTCTGCATATCTGAGGTTATTGATATTTCTCCCAGAAATCTTGATTCCAGCTTGTGCTTCATCCAGCCTGGCATTTCACATGCTACATCATGCATATAATTTATATAAGCAGGGTGACAATATACAGCATTGACGTACTCCTTTCCCAATTTGGAACCAGTCTGTTGTTCCATGTCCAGTTCTAACTGTTTCTTCTTGACCTCCATACGGATTTCTCAGGAAGCAAGTAAGGCAGTCTGGTATTCCCATCTGTTGAAGAATTTCCCACAGTTTATTGTGATCCACACAGTCAAAGGCTTTGGCATAGTCAATAAAGCAAAAGTAGATGTTCTTCTGGAACTCTCTTGCTTTTTTGATGATCCAGCAGATGCTGGCAGTTTGATCTCTGGTTCCTCTGCCTTTTCTAAATCCAGCTTGAACATCTGAAATTTCTTGGTTCATGTATTGTTGAAGCCTGGCTTGGAGAATTTTGAGCATTACTTTACTAGCAGATGAGATGAGTGCAATTGTGCAGAAGCTTACACATTTTTTGGCATTGCCTTTTAATGGAATTGGAATGAAAACTGACCTTTTCCAGTCCTATGGCCATTGCTGAGTTTTCCAAATTTGCTAGCATATTGAGAGCAGCGCTTTCACAGCATCATCTTTTAGGATTTGAAATAGCTCAACTGGAATTCCATCACCTCCACTAGCTTTGTTCATAGTGATGCTTTCTAAGGCCCACTTGACTTCACATTCCAGGATGTTGGCTCTAGGTGAATGATCACACATGGTTATCTAGGTCATGAAGATCTTTTTTGTATAGTTTTTCTGTGCATTGTTGCCAACTCTTCGTAATTGCTTCTGTTAGGTCCATACCCTTTGTCCTTAATTGTGCCATCTTTGCATAAAACATCCCCTTGATATCACTAATTTTCCTAAAGAGATATCTAGTCTTTCCCATTCTATTGTTTTCCCTCTATTTCTTTGAATTGATCACTGAGGAAGGCTTTCTTATATCTCCTTCCTATTCTTTGGAACTCTGCATTCAAATGGGTATATCTTTCCATTTCTCCTTTGCCTTTAGCGTCTCTTCTTTTCTCAGCTACTTTTAAAGCCTCCTAGACAACCATTTGCCTTTTGCAATATTTTTTTCCCTTGGGGATGGTCTTGATCACTGCCTTTTGTACAGTGTCATGAGCCTCCATCCATAATTCTTCAGGCACTCTGTCTATCAAATCTAATCCCTTGAATCTGTTTGTCACTTCCACTGTATATTCGTAAGGGATTTGATTTAGGTCATACCTGAATGGTCTGGTGGTTTTCCCTACTTTCTTCAATTTAAGTCTGAATTTGGCAACAAGGAGTTCATGATCTGAGCCATAGTCAGTTCCCAGTCTTGCTTTTGCTGACTGTATAGAATTCTCTATCTTTGGCTGCAAAGAATATAATCAGATTTTTGTACTGACCATCTGGTGATATCCATGTGTAGAGTGTTCTCTTGTGTTGTTGGGAGAGGGTGTTTGCTATGACCAGTGCATTCTCTTGGCAAAACTCTATTAGCCTTTGTCCTGCTTCATTTTGTACTCTGAGGCCAAATTTGCCTGTTATTCCAAGTATCTCTTGATTTCCTACTTTTGCATTCCAGTCCCCCGTGATGAAAAGGACATCTTTTTTTGATGTTAGTTCTAGAAGGTCTTATAGGTCTTCATAGAACCATTCAACTTCAGCTTCTTTACATTACTGGTTGGGGCATATATTTGGATTATTCTGATACTGAATGGTTTTCCTTGGAAACGAACAGAGATCATTCTGTCATTTTTGAGATTGCATCCAAGTACTGCATTTTGAACTCTTTTGTTGACTATGAGGGTTACTGCATTTCTTCTAAGGGATTCTTGACCACAGTAGTAGATATAATGGTCATCTGAGTTAAATTCACCCATTCCAGTCCATTTTAGTTCAGTAATTCCTAAAATGTCACTGTTTACTCTTGCCATCTCCTGTCTGACCACTTCCAATTTACCTTGATTCATAAACCTTATGTTCCAGGTTCGTATGCAATATTGTTCTTTACCGCATTGGATTTTACTTCCATCACTAGTCACATCCACACCTGGGTATTGTTTTTGCTTTGGCTCCATCTCTTCATTCTTTCTGGAGTTATTCTCCACTCAAGTAGCATATTGGGCACCTACCGACCTGGGTAGTTTCCCATCTTTTTG
Organism: Redunca redunca; assembly: GCA_006410935.1. Lineage (NCBI taxonomy): Eukaryota > Metazoa > Chordata > Mammalia > Artiodactyla > Bovidae > Redunca > Redunca redunca. The sequence goes on along the minus strand of SJYQ01000434.1, from coordinate 314,009 downwards.
CCTTTCATACTGTTCATGTGGTTCTCAAGGCAACAATACTGGAGTGATTTGCCATTCTCTTCTCTGGTGGGCCATGTTTTGTCAGAACTTTCCACCATACACATACATTTAAAATCACATGGAATTTTTATGTATATACACATATATACAAATTCACATGGAATACTATTCAACCATCAAAATGAAGGCAATCTTGCCACTGTGACAACATAAATAGATTTGAAGGGCATTATGCTTCACTAAATTAGTCAGACACAGAAAGACAAATGCTGTATTCTCTCACTTACATGTGGAATTAAAACAAACAAACAAACTCATAAATACAGAGAATAAATAGGTGCTTGCCAGAGATGAGACCAGAGACTGAGAGATGGACAAAATGGGTGAACAGAAGCAAAAGGCACAACTTCAGTTGTAAAATAAATAAGTTATGGGAATGTAATATACAGTATGGTGACTACAGTTAATAATACTGAATATTTGATTGCCAAGAGACTATATCTTAAAAGTTCTCCTTATAAGAGAAATAGATTTGGAACTACATGAGGTAACAGATGTTGTCTAGACTGATTATTGTAATCATTTAACAATATATACAGATATAGAATAATTGTGCTGTACACTTGAAACTAACATAATATTATATGTCAATTATATATCAATAAAAAATAAAATTTTTAGTGAAGGTGAAGGTGAAGTCACTCAGTCGTGTCCGACTCTTTGCGACCCCATGGACTGTAACCAACTAGGTTTCTCTATCCATGGGATTCTCCAGGCAAGAATACTGGAGTGGATTGCCATTTCCTTCTCCAGGGGATCTTCCCGACCCAGGGATTGAACCCGGGTCTCCCGCATTGGAGGCAGACACTTTAACCTTTGAGCCACCAGGGAAGCAGGAAATTTTTAGTAAATATACAAATAAATAATAAGTTGAATTCTCTTATGGATAACTATGTTTTTCCCAATTATTGATAGTATTTACAGATATTCAGGATTATTTTGATTGCTCCTGAATATTTTTTATCTAATTAATAGTAATCATATATGAAAATGTTTTGTATATCTTGTATTAGGATCCTTTTTCTTTTCTTGAAGACATTTTTGACATTTATCCCAAGTCTACCATTTTATAGATGAATAAGAACACATGCACAATCTCATAGCACCAGCAGTCTCATTTGCCTTGGTGCCCGTTGCAGAATTTGATATTGTAGACTTTTTCTTTTCTTTAATATAAATTTATTTATTTTAATTAGAGGCTAATTACTTTACAGTATTGTAGTGGTTTTGCTATACATTGACATGAATCTGCCATGGGTGTACATGTGTTCCCCATCCTGAACCCCCCCTCCCACCTCCCTCCCAATCCCATCCCTCTGTGTCAATAATTTTTTCATTTTTCTTATTGAAGTACAGTAAAACAAACATAATAATTTACAAAAGAAGCACTTCTCTTTGTAGGTTATAATGTTGCTCTCCAAAGAGTTTTAACTTCTATTTTATAAATTATCTTTCTACTCAGTTTATTTTACAAATAATTCTTATGATAATCCTATATTATAAATCTTAAATTAGAAGCAAGTGTAAAATGTAAAACAAATGTGAGATTTCAAGTACTGAAGCAGTAGATGAAATTCTACTAGTGTCTATGTAGATATATCATTTGGTTTATCTTTATTTTCAATGTCCTTTTCACATTGAAGTATTTATGGCTAATGTGATACTATGCCTAGGATTTTCTTTACAATACTCCAGGAAAAAAAATTTTTTTAAAGGCACACAAATGGAAGTTAATGCAGAACGTTGTTGGTTAATGTATTAAGGTGAGGGGTACCTGAATATTCACTGCACTCTTCTCTGTCTTGGATATGTTCAGAATACAGTTTAAAAAAATAGAAAAATAAATATATCTGTATATATGATGTAGACTCTTCCTCTGTGCTTTACTAATTACTGCAAACCAAAGCTTGTTTAGTAAATATATCAAAATCCCTTTTGCTGGCACTCACCACCTTAAACAGCACTTCCACTATTTTTAAATACTTGAGGATAAGAGATTTTGTGCAGATTTCTTTGCAGCACTCGGAATTTGTTATAGATAAAAATTAGAGTAAAATGGGATCTATTTTTTGCTTTTAAAAAGCTTTCCAAAACCAGTATGAGAAACCCCTACAGTAGTCCTAGATCCCTGAGAGCTCAAAGAACTGAGCAGAGGAACACATCTGGCTCAGAGCATCTTTTTTATATTTATTGACTTACTTAGCTGTACCAGGTCTTAGTTGCACCATGTGCAGGCTTCTCTAGTTGTGATGCATAGGCTCCAGAGAACACAGGTTCAGCAGTCATGGCACACCAGCTTAGTTGCCCCCCGGCATGTGGGATCTTAGTTTCATGACCAGGGATCCAACCCACATTCCATGCATTGAAACACAGATTCTTAACTGCTGGACCACCAGGGAAATCCCTGACTCAGAGCATCTCATAAAACTTGATTGGTCTCATAACATTCATCAGAGTGTGGAAACAGACAACTTGATGGTCTTTTTCCTATGTCAGAGACTTTCTTAAGCCAAAACCTTCTCTCTCATTGCAAGATTTGGCCACCCTCCCTGATATCTGGCCTATTACTCACGACCCCTACATTGCATGATCATCAATAGGCACATTATAAGGACAAAGAAAGCTTGCATACCAGTATAAGCTGCTCCAGGAAGTTGGAACTGTGTTTCTGTGGTCTCTCTCAAGGGCTTTTGTGATATATGTTGTATCAGTTGATTTATTGCCAAATATCAATCCTCAGCTGAGGCAAGGCTTCCGTCCTTCTTTCCTCTACAAATAAAAAACTTATTTGACAAGATTCAAACAAAAAGAACCATATATTGAAAAAAGGAGAATCTCTTATTCTGTCCACCTCATCTCACCCCAGAGGTAATCATGCTGTATTTAGAATCTACCTGGAATCCCTCCATATCATCTCAATTCAAGCTGCTGTAACAAAATTCTCCAGACTGGAAGGCTTAAGGACTTCCCAAGTGGTACACTGGTAAAGAATCTGTCTGCCAGTGCAGGAGATGAGGCATGTTCGATCCCAGAGTTGGGAAGATCCTCTGGAGAAGGGAATGGGAATCCAGTCCAGTTTTCTTGCCTGGAGAATTCCATGGACAGAAGAGCCTGGAGAGCTATATCTGACTCTTTGGGGTCACAAAGAGTCAGATGCGACTGAGCATGCATGGATGCATGGAAGGCTAAACAACAGATAGATACTTATCAAAGTTCTGAAAGGCTGGGAAGTCTAAGTTCAGGATGCCAGCATGGCTCATTTCTGGCGAGTGCTGTCTTACTCGTTTGCAGATGGCCACCTTCTTGCTGTTTCCTCATATGACAGAGGGTGAGGGAGGCATGAGTTCTGATCTCTTTTCTAAAAACGCTAATGCCATCATGATCAGACTTGTTGTTCAGTCACTAAGTCCTGTCTGACTGTTTATGACCCCATGGACAGCAGCCCACCAAGCTCCCCTGTTGTGCACTATCTCCTGGAGTTTGCTCGAATTCATGTCCACTGAGTTGGTGGTGCTAACTAATCATCTCATCATCTGCCGCCCCCTTCTCCTGTTGCCTTCAATCATTCCCAGAATCAGGGTTTTTCCTAATGAGATGGCTCTTCACATCAGGTGGCCAAAGTATTAAAGCTTCACTCTTGTGACCTCACCTAAATCTAATTACTTCCCAAAGGCCTCACCTTCAAATGCCATCAAATTGGAGATTAGGGTTTCAAACTACAAATTTTGAAAGGACAATAACTCAATCCTCAATACATATCTTCTGTATACTTACACATATAAATAAATCAATACCAGTTTTTACAATAGAAATATGCTGTATATTTTCTTTTAAGTAAGTTTTTTAACTTAAAAATAGATCACGGATATCCTTGCATATCAGTCCTTGTGGATCAATCTGACTTTTTAAAATAGTATATGATAGTCCATAGTGTGGCATTTCCAAAATGTATTTAACTATTTTCTATTGAATGACACTTAGGTCATTTTCATTTTTCTCTACTAATCTTTCAGTTAGCATATACAATCCTATGAGCATGTTATAATATTTCTACAGGATAGATAGAGTCTTCGAAGAAGAATGAGGTTGGGCTGAGTAGTCATAAAACACATGCATTTAGGACATTGAGAGCCACTACCAAATGGTCCTCTGTCCCATTTTTTTCATTCTCATCCACAAGCCTTTTACTCACATCCTTGTATTAACAATCCTGTGTTTCAAATGTTTATCTTATTTCCTGATACTCTGCAAATGCTCAAGCAATAGTATTTTTTAATTAATTTATTTCTTTTAATTGGAGGATAATTACTTTACAATATTTTGGTGGTTTTTGCCATACATTTACATGAATCAGCCATGAGTGCACATGTGTCCTTCCACCCTGAACCTCCCTCCCACATCCCTCCCTACCCCATCTCTCTGGGTTGTCCCAGAGCACCAGCTTTGAGTGCCCTGCTTCATGCATTGAACTTGCACTGGTCATCTATTTTATATATGGTAATATACATGTTTAAATGCTATTCTTTCAAATCATCCCACCCTCACCTTCTCCCATAGTCCAAAAGTCTGTTCCTTACAACTGTGTCTCTTTTGCTGCCTTGCATATAGAATTGTTGTTACTATCTTTCTAAATTCCATATATGTGTGTTAATATACTGTACTGGTGTTTCTCTTTCTGACTTACTTCACTCTGTATAATGGGCTCCAACTTTATCCACCTCATTAGAACTGACTCAAATGTGTTCTTTTTTATAGCTGAGTAATACTCCATTCTGTACATGTACCACAACTTCCTTATCCATTCATCTGCTGATGGACATCAAGGTTGCTTCCATGTACTAGCTATTGTAAGAAAGGCTGCAATGAACATTGGGGTACATGTGTCTCTTTCAATTCTGGTTTCCTCAACGTGTATGCCCAGCAGTGAGATTGCTGGGTTGTATGACAGCTATATTTCCAGTTTTTTAAGGAATCTCCACACTATTCACCATAGTTTGTACCCCACCAGTTTGCATTCCCACCAGCAGAGTAGAAGGTTCCCTTTTCTCCACACCCTCTCCAGCATTTATTGTTTGTAGACTTTTTTTCATTGTAGTCATTCTGACTGGTGTGAGATGATACCTCATTGCAGTTTTGATTTGCTTTTCTCTAATAATGGGTGATGTTGAGCATCTTTTCATGTGTTTATTAGCCATCTGAATGTCTTTTTTGGAGAAATGTCTGCTAGTTCCTTGGCCCAATTTTTTATTTTTTTTTCTTTTATTGAGCTGCATGAGCAAGCAATAGTACTTTTATGATGAAAAATTGATATAGACTGGGTGTATACCCAGAAAAGTTGAAAACTCAAATTTGAAAAGATACATGAACCCCAGTGTTCACAGAAGCACTATTTACAATAGCCAAGATGTGGAAGTAACTTAGGTGTCCATCAACAGATGAATGGATAAAGAAGAAGTGGTACATTATACAATGGAATACTACTCAGCCACACAAAGGATGAAATCATACTATATGAAGCAACATGGATGGACCTAGAGATTATCATACTAAGTGAAGTGAGAGAGAGAGAAGAATATCATATCACTTATATGTGGAACCTAAAAATATATATAAATGAACTACCTTATTTACAAAACAGAAACAGACTCACAGACATAGAAAACAAACTTATGGTTACCAAATGAAAATTGGGGGGTAAGAAGGATAAATTAGGAGTTTGGGATTAGCAAAAACACACTAGTATATATATGAAATAGATAAAACACAAGGACCTACTGTATAGTACAGGGAACTATATTCAATATCTTGTAATAAACTATGATAGAAATGAATCTGTAAAAGATAAATAGATAACTAGATTGATAGATAGATGTAGCTGAATTGCTTCATTGCCCACCTGAAACTAACATAACATTACAAATCAACTGCATTTCAATTTTAAAAATTAATATAGATTTTCAATTTATAATGCATCAAGTTAGTTAATATTTTGCTTTATGATTAGCCAAAAAGTCCTATGTTAAATGACTCTATGCATGTGAGTGCTTATTATATTATTACATGACATCACACTAACTATTAATAACATGCTGTAACTCTCAAAATCCCCAAGGCACATTGGTAGAATGAGAAAGTCAGGGAGAGTTGGAGGTTACCAACAAGGTCTCCACACTTCAGAACCAGCAGCAGCACAAAAACACCAGTCCCTTCACATATTTCTAACATCTCCACAGCTAAGGGAGGCAATACACCAAATTAATTCTGAAGGCAAAAAATGAGTGTCACTGGCGGAATAAAACTGGGAAAAAATTATTAGCATGAAAGAGCATCTGCTGCCATCACAATGAAATACAAGCACATAGACCATTTTAAAGTGACAAGATTCACAACAATGAAACTAATGTATGGACAGAAAACCCAGTAACTGCCTCTGTGCACCGTGCCCTCTAGCTGCTTGCTAACATCTTTATCCCAGACCTGTGAATCACTAAAACGACTGCAAAAATTGCCAAAATAACCTCTGAGAAGCAGATGGTTATGAAGGCTTCTGTCCAGATGCCAGAATCCCATATGCTTGCCAATCTGTGTTTCCAGCATGCACCATTATATTTAAAATTATATTTTTCCTTTTCCTGCCATGTTCACTCTACCATAATTAACAAGGTTCTAATACTTTTCCAGAAAACAAGATACAACACAGCCTGTTTGCCTTCCTTCTATAAATAGAAATGTTAAAAGCAAGGGTTGGACACCCTCAAACATTCAACTTAGGTTGCAACTCAACTATTTGGGACTCACATTAGTGGTCTTCATAGAGTCTTTTATACCATTTTTCATTTCAACCGAGTCATTGTCTCCACTAAGCTCTCCCAACACCACGGTACTAAGAAGGCTGCTCCTTAATTCTTTTCCAAGTCTACTAGTAAAAAAAAAGAACAGTTTCTTGTTATGGGATTTTTATTATACAAACCAAGAAGGGGATCAGTAAGAAGCAAATTCTCTAGTTTAGAACCATGTGCGGAGTTCTCAAGCCAGTGATGCCTGGCTCACATACCCCACACATCATGACAGCCAGACCTTTGGCACCATCTCAGAGGCTGAGCTTTTAGATACCAAAACAAAGCACTTTGATCAGCACCCAAGGTTTCATGTCACAGTGAGAACTGAAATATTTCCCAAATCCAACTTGACCCTTTGAGGAGCTCAGCAATACAACATCATTGTTCAGAGGTCAGTCTTCCCAACAATCAGTTTTTCTATTGACTTGTTTACTTGCCTCTAGACCAGAATACCCACCCCCTCCAGGGTCTGGCATCACTGGATGTGGAAAATGTCCAGAATTTCACAAATTGTCTATTTTCACAACAGTCAGTTTGGCATATTTACATGTTCCAATGTAGAGCTTTGAAACTACCAATCATTATAAACAGCATTCTCTCACATTTCTCTTATGTTATTTTCCCAGAAATCTCTTACATTATTTTCCCTGTGTACCATACCTATAATATTGGAAAAGAAATATCCTTAAACATTCAACCTTTCCACAACAACAAAAAGAAGCTTAAATTTATTTCGGTGAATATTTTGGAGTTGTAGAACAGTATGTTAATTTTATTAGCAAATCTGAAACAATATTGCTGTTTTATTTGTCTGTTTGGTGCAGGGAAGCCGATGTTTTTGAAAAATTTAGATTACATTAAGATATGTGAATCTGAATCAGCAATTTAAAAAGTAAGTATTATGACATTTTAATTACATGTTAATGGTTAAACCTTGGAAGTGATGCTGATTTAAGTCAAAATAACTTTTGAGAGTGTTTTTCTTGCCTGCAGCTATCTGGATACCTGACAGGAAGGAAATGGGAAAAGAGAATAAAAAGAGAATAAGTTCTAACTAAAAAATCTAATGAGTTATGGGTCTGGGTTTTTTTGTTGTTTATTTGCATTAGGGTTGACAATAGCAATGGAAAGGTGTAGTGCAGTAGGCAACGTTTGGACGTGTGAGCATGCAGGCTACTATGGTTGCACTTGTTTTATAAAAGTGTCAACCTTGAGGATGAAAAATTAATGACCACCATTGTAATGCACAATTTCCGTCTACATGTATGCCATTGCTTCCACTGTCACGTGATCTTATATTTAGGTTCTGTTGAACTCCAGAGGAAGGAAGGAAAAAAGGAAAGGAGGGAGGGAGGGAGGGAGGGAGGGAAGAAGAAGCTGAGAAATTCAGTAAGATTAGATGCAAACACCAAAATCCCAGAACATCTTTTTCTCAGTATTTCTTCCTCTGAAGGAGAGAGAGGAAAACTACAGAAACAGATAAGAATATTTACTTTGAGAAACTAACAATAATGGGTTAAAGGCAAAGATTCATTAAAATTTTGTACTTAAGTATACTGATCTTCTATAAGAAAATCATAAAGGCCTAAAATAAGGCCACATATGGATAATCTAAAACAAATTGAAATGGATAAATATTATTAATATGTTTCTGTTGGAGAGCGGTGTTTTATTTACAGTAATTTTTTTCATTGATTTTGCTCTGGACTTCCTAATAATGTTTGTAACTATTTTTTCTTAAACTTAAAGCTCCAACCACACTAAAATCTTTGCATTTAATAAAGCACTTGCCTCATGGCCCTATGGTTTTGCACAGGCTATTGTTCTGTGGAGAATATGCATTTTCTACAATCCCTGAAATACAGAAAAGTAGCCAACAAGGGAGTTTTTTGTTCATATGAACAAAAGAGAATCCAGATACAGATATAAAAAAAAGAAAAAGAAAAGTGAAGTCACTCAGTCGTGTCCAACTCTTTGCGACCCCATGGACACCAGGCTTCTCCGTCCATGGGATTTTAGGAGTGAGATAATTTTTTATATTATAAAGGTGACAATTCAAATCAGTGAGTTAATTATTTTGTCTACAACAAGCAATGGAAGAATTTGCAAATTATTTAGAAAGTAAGTAAACCTAGACCCCTGCCTCATGGTTTATTCAAAACCAGATTCCAGAACTTTAGTAGTTTGAAAATTAAAATAAAACTATATAACTATTAGAATATCATTTATAAAAATAATTTTTCTAAAAATCAGCTACAGTGTGCAAAGTTATGGAAAAAAAGCAAGTAACTAAACATAGAATACAAATAATTATTAATATATATGATGATAAACTCAATAACGATTAGATAAGTATAAATCAAAATATCTAGTCTATATATCTTATCACTTATCAGAATATCTTATAAATATGTGAGGGGGATGAAAAAAGTCATTCTCAAATGTGAGTGGAATTCAAAATATGGATTTTAAAGGACATTTAGACAATAATTCCAAATTCCAAATGTGCATATATGTCAATCCAGAAACTTTAGTTTTGAGGAATTTGTCTTATAGTTACATTCTTACATGCATACAAAGACACACAAACACGTACACACAGTCATTGTAGTATCATTTGCTATAGCAACAACATGGAGATAACAAAAGTGCATCAACAGGAGATTGGTTAAATCAATTAGAACTCAACCATACAACAACAAATTTAGGCTACCATTAAAAAGCATAAAGTGTGTCTATACTAACCAAGTTGGACAAATGTTCATGATATGCTTTGAAGTCAAAACAAACTGTTTAAGAACAATATGCATTGAAAACTTATACATACAAATTTAAAAATTAATGTTATAGATACACATGATGTAATTATACATGCATGCTTCAACCTACTTATGAGTCATCTCCTTTTGAACCTTTCTCAGTTTCCTTGTGAATATGAGATCCACCTCTCAAATTCATACTTTATGAAGACAACTACAGTTCCACTACCATCACACCCTTGTAGCTTCTGATCAAATAAAGATTAAAATGCTTCTCAGAGGAAAAAAAAATGAAAATAAACTTATTTACAAAAGAGAAATAGACCTAGAGACATATAAAACAAATGTATGGGTATCAGAAGGGAAGATAGAGAGAAGGGATAAATTAGGAGGCTGGGATTAACATATATTAATACACATTTCTATATGCAAAATAGATTATCAACAAGGATCTACTGTAAAACACAGGGAACTAGACTTAATTTGGTAATAATCTGCAGGAGAAAATACTCTGAAAAAGAATACCTATCTATCTGTCTGTCAGAATCACTGTGCTGTACATACAGCTGAAACTAATGCAACATTGTAAATTAACTATACTTCAATAAAAAATAAAAGTTAAAAAAAAACGAGATGTTTTTCAGTAGACATAGGGTACTGAACTTTCACAAATATATGCTAATTTGCCATGCCCCAGATAACAAAAACCATGCTGGGAAAAAAAAAAAAATCAGAGGCAATCTTCCAATGAAAGCTTGAAGCCTCAACTGTTTGCCTAGTCTGTCTCCAGACAAAACAAGACATGGAGATAATGTGCCATGAGACCCCATGATGGTGACACTTCCCGCCGAAATCAGACAGACTGCTAGGCGGAGAACTGGAGGCATCGCTCTGCTAAGAGGCCTGCCCCTTGTAAGGGTCATTTTCTTTTTCAGATTCTGCCATTTTCAAAAGGGTCTGTCATTTCCAAATTCCTATCAAGGGTGGGCAGGTGGGAGCCAGAGCAGAGAGTGGGAGCCCTTTTAAGTCTCCACCAGCCCACAAGGAAGAATGGGTGGCTCAGACAGATACTCCACAGCTATTCACCCAACATCTTCTCCCAGCAACCCATTTTCCAGACAGGGTTTTAAGATTGGGAAATTTCCCTGGTGGTACAGTGGCTGAGAATCTGCCTGGCAATGCAGGGGTCATGGGTTAGATCCCTGTTCTAGGATATTCTCACATGCTCCAGGGCAACCATTGAGCCTTCACTCTAGAGTCCCTGAGCCAAAACTACGGAGCCCAAGTGCTGCAATATTGAAACCCACGCATCTAGAGCTCATGCTTCTGCAACAAGAGAAGCCACTGCTAGGAAGAGCCCGTGCACAACAAAGAAGAGCCCCAACTCAGTGCTACTAGAGAAAGCATATGCACAGCGATAAAGACCTAGGGCAACCAAAAATAAATAATGAAAAGAAAAGATTGAATTGAAGAAGTCTAAGGTGTATAGTTTAAGGGAAAGACACCCAAATATGTTGGTGAGTCAAACCAAAGTATTCACATTTAACTAATTTTATCATTTTAAAATATTGTTAATCTCAAATATTAGAACATCTCAGTGCTAAAGTATTTTTGGAAAAGTACAGAACAAATCAAGATATCTGATATGTTTGAGATCTCTTATGAATTTTTCTTACCTTTTTGTCTGCAAAAGCCAATAGCAAGTCACTAAAATCAACCTGGGGGTGGGGGAACTGTGGTATTTAATCCTCAGAGATTTATTCCCAATCCTTTTCTAACCAAACCATTCTGTCCAAAAGCTATATTTTAATAAGTCATAGAGATAAATGGATAGATATAAAACCATATATGTTTTAGATATACGTAACATATGTTTGTTGGAATGTAAAACAATGTGTAAATATTTGCATATTGTATCTTAGAGTGATGTCACGGTTTTTTTTTTTCTGATAAGTTACACAGGAAAAAAAAAATCTTGTCATATGTAAAGGCAGAAAAAGGCAGAAAAAGGCAGAAAAATCTTTTCTCAAAATCTCTTAAGCATCTTCTAATGCAATAGTTCTCAAAATAGGGCCCCTAGATAGCAGTATCAATGTTTCCTGGGAACTTGCTAGAAAATCTGAGGGTAGGGCCCAGCATTATGGATTGAATGAGCCCTCGGGTGAGTCTGATGACCATTCAGGCTTGGGAACTAGTCTAACCATTATGGTCTTGTACACTCTAATAAGCTCAACATGGCACAGAAACTATGTGTGTTACTCAACGTCTTTCATAGGAATTTTGCATTGGGCATACTGGGCTTACTCAGTATTTGAGAGGGAATCAATTGGTCACTCTGTTGCTGTTCAGCCACCAGATCATGTATATAGCCATATCTAAATGAAAACTGGACAGCATCTATTAGTATAAAAGAAAGTGATTGTAACATAGCTCTTCTTTGACTTCAACTCTGCTTCTATTACCCTTTTTCTCTGTCACAGTAGTCAGATGATTACATTCCTTGATGTCCTCCAACTACTTACAGCCTTATATGGAGTGAGCATTTCATTCATGATGCAGATGAAAACCCAGCACCTTCTTATAACAAGGATATGGGGAACAATAATCTTCTTCTTGTCATAGCATAGAATAAATTTTCAGCCTCCAAACTTTCTAAATCTTCAATGAATTTTATTCTTCAAATAATTCAAACAAAGTTAATTCAAAGGTGGATTCTTTGGTGCTGAACCACTAGGGAAGACCAATTATTCAACATACAATTCTTGACTCAATAACATGGGAAAGGCCTCTCAATCCTTTTTGCGATTGTACGTGGCAACAATTTTCGGACTTTTTAAGAATGAGAATCTCCTTTTAAGTAAACAAACAAAAACACCTGTTAAGGAGTGATTTCCAAAAAAAAGAAAGGCATAATAATATACATGTAAGTTATGAATGAGGTTTCCCAGGCGGCTCAGTGGTAAATAATCCATCTGCAATGCAGGAGACATGGGTTTGATCCCTCGGTCTGGAAGATCCCTAGAGAAAGAAATGGCAATGCACTCCAGTATTCTTACCTGGGAAATCCTATGGACAGAGGAGCCTGGCAGGCTATGGTCCAGAGAGTTGCAAAGAGTTGGACACAACTTAGCAACTGAACAACAACAGATTATGAGTATTTGCCATTGAATCTAACCAAATTTGAAATCACAAATAGCCATCCCCTCCTACCTCTTCCTGCCACACACATGCACACACACATATACCAGCGAAGTCTTCCCTAGATAACACTGTAGCCTTGATTATGGAAGAAATTGTTTTTATTCTATTAGCTTCAAATTCTATTGTAACTTATTTGAAATGAGTCAGAAGTTCAGATGATTGCATAGAGAAGCAAATAAATTAACAAAAAAAATTCTATAATTAAAAAGTGTCTAGAACATCATGGAGAAGGCAATGGCACCCCACTCTAGTACTCTTGCCTGGAAAATCCCATGGATGGAGGAACCTGGTGGGCTACAGTCCATGGGGTCGCTAAGAGTCAGATACGACTGAGCGACTTCACTTTCACTTTTCACTTTCATGCATTGGGAGAAGGAAATGGCAACCCACTCCAGTGTTCTTGCCTGGAGAATCCCAAGAACGGGGGAGCCTGGTGGGCTGCCGTCTATGGGGTCACACAGAGTCAGACACAACTGAAGTGACTTAACAGCAGAACATCATTAATTTATTCTTATTTCTGATTTGCCTTAAATCCCTGCATTAATATTATTAATTCTAAAATGAAGGCCATGTAAATATAATAGGCCATTCTCATAGCTCTCTGTGTTTTAATTTATTGTTTATTATGTCTTTTCAATTTAGTCTTTTAACATATATAAAACAAGCGGTAAGTATTACAGGCTCTGGGTTAAACCCTTCATTAAATTCCTATACACACATAATATGCCTTTAACAATTCAATTAATTACAATTTTTATATTTAAAATTAAATAATTTAGTCATTACAATTAAAGTTTCTTTCAGCTGATCTCTCAACTTAAATGGCAAGCCAAAATTAATATTCATTTAGGAAAAGATAAAACATATTAAAGTGTTCGGCATGATTAGGGATTACATAGAGACTTGAATTCCTCCATCCCAAAAGGTATACAAATGATGCCACCATATGAATATATATCTTATTTTTGAGGGGGAAGGGAGAGGTGGCAAATAATTTTAAAATAGTATTTAATGTCTTTCTTATCAGCCTCACTATTCTTCCTCTTTCTGATTCAGCAATGCCAGTGGTGGAAACTGGTAGCAGTAAAAAGAAAAAGCTGCCTTTGCAATTTGTTTCTCCTCTCGGCTCCTCCTTGCTGGTGAGCCTGACATAAGTTGCAGTTGTCTCCAGCAGCCTAGGTAGCAGACAGAAACCCCAGCCTGTTTTGAGACCTTGCCAAGAGCAGCAATTGTTCAGCCCCAGTGGGTGCAGGAGTGCGCCTGGCACTTCCATCTGAGCATTCTGAGTCCAAAGACAAACCTCTATTAATGATGCATACTAATGATCTTTATATTTTAATTAGAAATGCTTGAGTTAAGATCACTCGCTGAAACCTTAATGAGCAAAGGAAGGCTTACCTCCTGTTCCTTTGCTTTTAGACTACAAGAAAAAGCAATAAGCTGACCTGAATCAGGTCAGAGCAAATATCAAGAAAACTCATTAGAAATCTGTGATTTAGTCCAAGCTGGAAATGCCAGATATTTCCACTTCAAAGCCAAGGAAACATGAGGTTAGCAAAGGGAATCTTCCACAAAAGTCTCTTCTCTCTCTTTCCTTTTTCTTCTCACTCACACACACGCATACATTTTTATTTTACTTTGCCATAGCCAATCCCTTCAATATTGCAGAAACCAAAAGCCACATGCCTATATCAATGGCAAGAGGCTCTATCAAGTTTGAATGTTTTCCTAAGCAATTTGAAGGTTTTGTTTACTTTCTTTGTCTAAAAGTCACCAAATATTATACTAAATGGACTCAAATATCTTGATTATCACAATAAAAAAGTAGATTTTATACTTCTGAAAATGTTTTTAGAAAGCTTCCTTTAAACTTAGAAGACAAATGTGTGCCTTTTGAAAACAAAGACAAGATATAAATAGTTTTAAAGGTAATTTTATTGAGAAAAAAAGTCCTATGAGGTTCTGTGTCCCTGCTCCCAATGACTTCTAAAGCATCATCATCACCGTGGAAGATTCCAGACTTCGACACTTAGTACATAAGTCCTCAAATATGGAAAAGGAAGGATTAAATCCAAGCTCAGTTCCAGGGAATGGCTTTGAGTCTCACCTCCAATGAAAACGGGGTGGAGGTAAGCCGTTTCTCAGCCGATTCATCTATATGATTTCACTTCAGATGTTGTCTCAACTTTCTATCCTCAAATTCGGGAGCAGGGTTTCCTGAAGTGAGGTTTCCAGGCAGCTGGTGGTCCACAGTTGTCACTCAAGTGGTCTTAGATAACATGGAAACTTTAAAAGAAAAAGCAATGAAATGATTATGCTAACAGAAATGAGGTGAAATGTAAAATGATCTGATTTTCAGAGAAATGTTGTCGCACATCTAATAATCATCTTTTGAAAAGTTTTGTAGGTTCTGTGAGTGTATTGATCAATTCTTCTTGCCTGTTCTTCAGTTAACAGAGCATATTTTTGTCTTTGCTGATGATTTTTTCCATCGCTTATGATATGTTTTTCATAATTGTGAATTTAATATTTTCTACTGGAGATACCATGCTGAGTTAATGCCTCGGTTTGAAAACTTAGCTCAATGGCTTGAAAAGGGTTCAATGATGCATGAAAATAATAATGGCAATAATAATACTTTCTGCAACTCAGAAGGTCATACAAATAAGAAAAGAACTCCAGTGCCAATATAAAATGTGAATTTGTATATATTCAAATGTGGGAATCTGCTAGCTTTTCATAATCATCTGAAAAAGGAAAGTAAATATCTGGAAATGGTAATTTTGAAAGAACAGCAAAATTATTGGAATCCAACCCAATTCTATTTTCTATTTTGAAACTTTTTCCAAATAATGACATAACACATAGAAGCTTCATTGCTAAAGATAACAAAGTGACTTCTTATAGAAACAACTTGAGCTAACACAGTGCACATATTTAATAATACTTTTAAATATAAAATTAATTTTGTTTCCTGGGCAAAAAGGGACCAGAAACAGAGCGGTATCATTGACAGTGGTCCCTCTCATAAGCCTAGAGTTTCCATTCTAATTATCCATTTGTCTTGCTGATCTTAAATGTTTCTGGTTTAACTTTATGGTTTTCTATGTAAAGTCATTGTGTCATCTATAGATAATGACCATTGTTTCTTACTCTCCAACAGTTCCTCTCCTTTTCTTATTGAACTTACTATTTGGGTTTATTCCTCTGGCAGTGTTGAAGAGCTTCAGTGATTGTTAGTATCTTTGTTTTATTCCTGACTTTAAGAATTCTTCAGTAGCTACACCATTTTCTCAGACACTTGCTGTGGATAGGATACCTATTAGCACGTTAAGGAACTTCCCTTCTGTTCCAAGTAAAGAGTTTTAAATAGTAATTGGTATTATATTTTTAAACTGTTTTTGAAGGACATCAATTAAGATAATTATATGGTATTTCCCCCTTCTTTCTACAGAGCATTACATTAGATCTCTTGATGAAAACACTGAATTTCTGAGATAATCCCTACTTAGCCATACCTTCAATATTCCGCTTCAATTTCCTTGCTAATAACTTACTTTGAATTTTTGCATCTATGTTTATAATCAGAATACTATTAGAAATTTTCCTTTTTGTATTAATATCATACTCTAAAACTAGCTGTGGAAAATTACTTAGTTTTCCAACTTTTTTAATCATCTGGAAGAATTTCTAAAACATCAGAATTAGCTCTTACTTTATATTTCTATGAAACAGAGTAAACGGTCTGGCACGAGTTCTTCCTTTGAGGATGATTTTCTGACTACATTTGCCGTTTCTTCTGTGGTTATTCACAGCTTCAAAGTTTTCTACTTCTTTTTGAGTCATTGCTATTTGTTTACAACTTCTTAGAAAAACAATTTTTTTCTTGTAGAATTGCAAATGTGTTTGGTCCAAAATGCTAAAAAGCATTTTCTTCAAATTCATTAATTTCCACAGCTCTAGTTAGCAGTCCTATTTCCTCTTTTCTATTACTATATTATTATCCATTTCTTTTCCCCCCTCAATCAGAATTAGCAAATGCTTATCAATTTTGCTTGCTTTTATTGATTAATAAGACTTTTATTCTGTCTGTATATATTTCAAGTTTTATCTACATTAATTCCTTCTTCATATTTTATTAGTCATTCACTTATTCACCTAANCTAAGATGTAAGAATTGGGGCATAATTTCAGTTTGTCCAATTGTTAGTGATATTCGCTTTGATCCCTTAATTAAATGGGATCTAAATATCCTGTTTCTCATCAAGATTTTAGTTTATTTATTTATTTAATTATATCATTGTAGATTCATGGTTTCCTACTTTGCCAATGTCTTATAATTCATTAAAATCATTCATTGTTTCAATACTCAAATTCTACTTGGTTTGGTTACTGGGAACCTCTCCAAGAAGACTTCTGAGTGCTTTCTTCTGCCATAAATAACACAGGCTTCTCAAACTTCTCCACTCCAGCCCTGAAAGCAGCATTTCTCAAAGGAGACCTGGATCTTTTTGTGGAGAATGGTGGTTTCAGAGGCTCTCACTAGAGAGAGGTAGGGAATATATGTGAGTATACACATAACACATTCACAGACATATGTGTGCATCAATATTCAGTGTATTTACAAACACATCAATTCAATTCAGTTCAGTCACTCAGTCATGTCCGACTTATTGTGACACCATGGACTGTAGTACACCAGGCTTTCTTCCCTGTCCATCACCAACTCCTGGAGCTTACCCAAACTTATGTCTATAGAGTCTGTGATGCCATCCAACTATCTCATCCTCTGTTGTCCCCTTCTCCTCCTGCCCTCAATCTTTCCCAGCATCAGGGTCTTTTCCAGAGTCAGTTCTTTGCATCACATAGCCAAAGTATTAGAGTTTCAGCTTCAGCATCAGTCCAAACAATGAACACCCCGGAATGATCTCCTTTAGGATTATCTGGTTTGATCTCTAAATATATTTAATTCTATCTTGCTCAGTCTATACTAAACACCATGAATTCTCACACCTACTGTTGAATCAGAACCACAGAGTTCATTCCAGTTTTCTCCCTTGCTATACTTGTAATGCCCTTTCCAACCATAAGAAACTGATCAGTTCAGTTCAGTTCAGTCGCTCAGTCATGTCCTACTCTTTGCGACCCCATGAATTGCAGCACGCCAGGCCTCCCTGTCCATCAGCAACTCCCAGAGTTAACTCAGACTCGCATCCATCGAGTCAGTGATGCCATTCAGCCATCTCATCCTCTGTCGTCCCCTTCTCCTCCTGCCCCCAATCCCTCCCAGCATCAGAGTCTTTTCCAATGAGTCAACTCTTCGCATGAGGTGGCCAAAGTA
>SJYQ01000434.1:262118-293737 GCA_006410935.1 Redunca redunca | reverse complement strand
GTATGGTTTCAGTGTGTCTACCCTCTGATGCCCTCTTGCAACACCTACCATCTTACTTGGGTTTCTTTTACCTTGGGCGTGGGGTATCTCTTCACGGCTGCTCCAGCAAAGCACAGCCGCTGCTCCTTACCTTGGATGACTGGTATCTCCTCCCACTGCCCTTCCTGACCTTCAATGTGGGATGGCTCCTCTAGGCTCTCCTGTGCCAGCATAGCCACCACTCCTTGGGCATGGGGTTGCTCCTCCCTGTCGCTGCCCTGGCCTCGGGCGTGGGGTTGCTCTTCCAGGCCGCCGTCCCTGGCCTCGGGCACCACCCATCATCTTTAGAATACTTATTGATTTGAACATTTTCTTCATGTGCATAAGTGCATCCGTGCTCAGGTGTTTCCAACTTTTTGTAACCCTAAGGACTGTGACTCTATGTCTGACTCTACATAGTCAATATTCCACTTTTGGATAGTCTCATCCAAAAACTCAAAAAGCAAGCTTGGATGTCCACTCCAGCCTGCTCAGCCTCTGTCTCTCCATGGCATCTGTCCACCCTGTCTGTGAATACAAGAATACCTCTTCACTTGCTTATACTCTGACATGCTACACAATACCACCTATCCACATGAATTTCTCTCTCCTCCAGCTCAGTTTTTTTTTTTTAATATATTTATTTATTTTGGCTGAACTGGGTCTTCTTTGTGGCACATGGGCTCTTCATGGCGGCACACGGGCTCTTTGTTGTGGCACATGGGCTTTCTCTAGTTGCAGTACGTGGGCTTCTCTGGTTGTCGAGCACGGGCTTTAGAGTGCATGGACTTCAGCAGTTGTGATGCAGGGGTTCAGTAGTTGTGGTACATGGGCTTAGTTGCCTTGCAGCATGTGAGATCTTAGTTCCCTGACCAGGATCTAACCCATGTCCTCTGCATTGGAAGGCAGATTCTTAACCACTGGATGACTTCAGTGAAATCACCCTGCTCAGGTTTTGACTAAACATACTGAGCCACCCTGAGATGATGTAGGTGACCTTCTGACCCTGTGAAACCTCTGACTGCCAGCTCACTCTGGGCCCTCCTGGCTTCCCATTTCCAATGCCATGGATACCTTTGTCAATCCTATTTGAATTATTTAAGGAGGAAAGAGAAGCAGGAATAAGAATAAAAAAAAAAAAACTGTAGTCTGTGCTGCATTGAGCTTTTCTAAGATTTATTTAAGGCCCAGGAAAACTTTTTACAAGGGTAACTATTTATTAACATTTGTTCATATCGATCAATCAACAAACATTTATTGAACACCTGCTGTGTGCTCAGCTGAGGCATTAGGAATCTGAAAAGGTTTCTGTCACACTTCTACTTGAAATTACATGGGATACTAAACAAAGAATAGAATAAAGGCTCACTATATTTCCATAACAATAGAAACACAAAAAGGAAAATAGGTAACTATTAGATTCTCGAATTGTCATAATACCTAGTTTGCTTAGAAGTAACCTTTCCCCTCCTTGATATCTAATGTTTTTCCTTCCAGCACCATTGGAGCTCCCTTTAGCTCCAAGCTTTTTATTAATGCTTCAGAATGGTTGATGGTAAGCTTTCCTCTGTTAAATTACTAGAACAGACACCATTATTATTTTGGAATGCTGTCATCATAACTAAACCACAATAATGAAAGTCACAGTATAATGTAAAAAGAAAAATCATCACTTGAAAAGGTAAAAGGAAAAGAAGAAAGATATATTACAGAGTCATTCTTAAAATGGACTTGCTGTAGGTTGGTCTGACTCAGATATGCAATTTATATTTTAAACTTCATGTTCGTAAAGGTCTACATTTCATGGGAAAAGTGTCAAGCATAAAGCGTGGCTCCGTGTACTGCCTGGAAGTGTGGAGGTTGTGAGTGTAGAGCTGAGCAGTATCTATAGCAGACATAAAAGCAGCCCAAGGATCCATGGGGAGAGGAGAAGGCAAGGAGCCAGTGATGACAAAGGAAGACAGCAATCCTGCTGGGAGCCCTGGAGGAGTGCAGGGGAAAGGAAGTAGCTACCATCACCACAGCTATCATCATTTTTGATGGTTCAAAGGGAGCTGATATTTGTGTCTTGTTCTACATGGATCTAAAAAAAAAAAAAGTGATTAGATGGCTGAGAGGATAGTGTCACAGCTGAAGGCCAGATACTGACTAATGCCCACAGCAAGAAAGGACAACTATTATTAAAATCATTAATTTTTGTCCCCGATACTGCTTTTCTCAAGATAAATGGGCAGAAATGATTATGTAAGTGATTATTCCTGCCTTTACATTTCGCCACTGTCTTTGCACTTCATTCTCTTGCTTTCTATAGGAGTGGCTGAGACTCAGTGCTTCTAAGTAATGCCACTTATGATCCAAGCAGAGCTTTTATTAAGGTACAAAATACTTCCCTCCATTAACCTAAAAGGAGATGAAAACTGACTCCTGAGTATTCTGGAATGTTCCTTTCCTGCAACAGACCAAAGCCCCTTCATGGTCCTCACTTTCTGCAAATTTGGTTGGTCCTACATTCTTTAAATGAGATCTTTGTGAACACTGCTTAGGCTCTGTCCTCTCTAACCCCTGTCCAGCAGTTAACTTGGAGGTTAAAGAAGAAAAGGGTGGCAGAGGATGAGATGATTGGTTTGCATCACCGATTTAATGGACATGAACTTGGGCAAACTCTGGGAGATAGTGAGGGACAGTGAGGCCTGGCATGCTGCAGTCAATAGGGTTGCAAAGAATTGGACACAGCTTAATGACTGAACAATAGCAGTTACCCTCTAGGACCCTACTCCCTTTGCCTAAGTTGTTCAATTAAGGTAAACATTGATCCAAGCTGGATTACTGAGATCCTCCCACCTGTGAGTTTATTGTTAAGACTCAGAGATTCTGGTCACTTACCTGATGACACTGAATTTTTAAGGACATATAAATGATGTGCTTCATATTGGTACTTGTAATTCTGACATGAAGAAGTAGAGAAAAATGATCTTTAAAGAAGCAGAAGGTGAAGCAGACAGACTGAAACAAATAGAGGCAGTCAAGGGAGAAGTGGAAGGACCTCTGTTTTTGACCTTTTAGCTCTGGATCCACGGTCTGCCCTTCCATTTGGCAAAGTTCCACTGTTTTTTTTTGTAAACGTCCCTTACCTTCTCACTTCCTTTTACTTTAATCGGTTAGGACTGGACAGGCTTGAGGAAACATTTTGTTCTGTGCTCAATTTACCTGTCAGTGCTTTACAAGTCTTACCTCTGACTCTGTGACCCTTTGTTTTACCCAGTGGCAATATGTACACAGAAATACCACTGACATTTTTTATATACCTAGAGGTGGTTACTAATGGATTACTGAACACCCAGCATCACAGACTCATTGGTTAAGGCCACTTTTCCACCCACATTCAGTCCTATCAGTCTTGGGGCAGGTAATCCAAGAAACAGGGGCCCTAGATTGGGAAGTTCTTTCAACAGCTCACAATATCTCCAATTAAGATACTTATTAGAAATTTCAGTGTGTGTTTCTTATACAGGTCCTGAAAAAGCCCAGCTGATCTTATTAATGCTATATGTGCATGCTAAGTTGCTTCAGTCCTGTCCAACTCTGTGTCTCTATGGACTGTAACCTGTCAGGCTCTTCTGTTCATGGGATTCTCCAGGCAAGAATACTGGAGTTGATTGCCATTTCTGACTCCAGGGGACCTTTCTGACCCACGTCTCTTACTTCCCCTGCATTGGCAAATGGGTTCTTTACTACTAGAGTCACCTGGGAACTCCATTAATGCTATGGAATATGCTAATTAATTCATCTGTGCTCTCAAAGAATTGCCATAATGGCCACTGGTTTAATTATGTCAGAGACACTGCAAATGCTTTTAATGTTCCCTTATAGTAAATGTACAAGAGAGTCAGTAAATGTACAAGAGAGTACCTTAATTAAGCTAAACTTCCTAGCTTTCTTTTTATCTTCTACCCTTTATTATTTGGCTTTAATCATTTCATTTTTGGAGAAGGCAATGGCACCCCACTCCAGTACTCTTGCCTGGAAAATCCCATGGACAGAGGAGCCTGGTGGGCTGTAGTCCATGGGGTCAATAAGAGTCGGACACAACTGAGTGACTTCACTTTCACTTTTCACTTTCATGCATTGGAGAAGGAAATGGCAACCCACTCCAGTGTTCTTGCCTGGAGAATCCCAGGGACAGGGGAGCTTTGTGGGTTGCCATCTATGGTGTCACACAGAGTCGGACACGACTGAAGTGCCTTAGCAGCAGCAGCAACAGCAGCAGCATTTAATTTTGCTTTTTGTGTTTGTTTTTGTTGTTTTTTGTTGTTGTTGCTGTTGTTTTGTCTAATTTTTATTAAATGTTTCATTGTTGTTGGTTTTGTTCTGTATAGTTTTATTGTTTCTGTATCTTTTATGATGAATGTACTCTTGAATAAAAGAATAAAAGCAACAATGAAGTCAACTCTGAGAAGAGAAAATAATTTTCAGGTTCATCCACTTGGCCAATAAATCTTCCAGATGTATAGAGGCACCATGAAATGAAACATCACTCAGACTAGGAGCTCCTGGACTCTTTTACAAGAATAATGACACCATGTGCTTTATGCTCTCAGGCCTTCTTCAGGGCCTTCTACTCATGTTTGTAATTACTGAGCATTTACTCTCCCTGCAGGAAACAAAGTTAAAGGAGAAATATTTCTATCACTTGAGGAATTTACAGTTGATAGGACATCAACTGTAGATAGACTGTAAGATAGACATGAAGTTAGCTGACAGGGATATAAGAAAGCGATATCCATCAACAGATGAATGGGTAAATGTTAGTTGCTCAGTCCTGTCCAACTCTTTTGTAACCCAAGTGACTGTAGCCCTCCAGACTCCTCTGTCCTTGGAATTCTCCAGACAAGAATGTTGGAGTGGATACCCATTCCCTTTTCCAGGGGATCTTCCCAACCCAGGGACTGAATCCAGATCTCCTGCATTGCAGGCAGCTTCTTTACCATCAAAGCCAACAGGGAAACACATTATGAATGGGTAAAAATGCACTATATACATATATAACAGAATATTACTCAGCCATAAGAAAAAATGAAATCATGCCATTTGCAGCAACATGGATGGAACTAGAGATTGTCATAGTAAGTAAAATAAGTCAGAAAGAGAAAGACAGATATCACATGATATCACTTATATGTGGAATCTAAAAAGTGATACAAAAAGACTTATTTACAAAACAGAAATAGACTCACAGACATGGAAAACAAGCTTATGATTCCTAAAGAAGAAAGTGGGGATTGGGGATGGAGATAAATTTGGAGTTTGGGATTAACATATAGTCTCTACTGTAAGTAAACACCAAAGATCTACCGTATCACACAGGGAACTGTACTTAGTACCTTATAATAATCTACAATGGAAAGAATCTGAAAAAGAATCAGTTCAGTTCAGTTCAGTCACTCAGTCGTGTCCGACTCTTTGTGACCCCATGAATTGCAGCACGCCAGGCCTCCCTGTCCATCACCAACTCCCGGAGTTCACTCAGACTCACGTCCACGGAGTCCGTGATGCCATCCAGCCATCTCATCCTCGGTCGTCCCCTTCTCCTCCTGCCCCCAATCCCTCCCAGCATCAGAGTCTTTTCCAGTGAGTCAACTCTTCGCATGAGGTGGCCAAAATACTGGAGTTTCAGCTTTAGCATCATTCCTCCCAAAGAAATCCCAGGGCTGATCTCCTTCAGAATGGACTGGTTGGATCTCCTTGCAGTCCAAGGGACTCTCAAGAGTCTTCAACACCACAGTTCAAAAGCATCAATTCTTCAACGCTCAGCTTTCTTCACATTCCAACTTTTACATCCATACATGACTATTAGAAAAACCATAGCCTTGACTAGACGAGCCTTAGTCANTTTCAGCTTTAGCATCATTCCTCCCAAAGAAATCCCAGGGCTGATCTCCTTCAGAATGGACTGGTTGGATCTCCTTGCAGTCCAAGGGACTCTCAAGAGTCTTCAACACCACAGTTCAAAAGCATCAATTCTTCAACGCTCAGCTTTCTTCACATTCCAACTTTTACATCCATACATGACTATTAGAAAAACCATAGCCTTGACTAGACGAACCTTAGTCAGCAAATTAATGTCTCTGCTTTTGAATATACTATCTAGGTTGGTCATAACTTTTCTTCCAAGGAGTAAGTGTCTTTTAATTTCATGGCTACAATCACCATCTACAGTGATTTTGGAGCCCTAAAAAATAACGTCTGACACTGTTTCCACTGTTTCTCCATCTATTTCCCATGAAATGATGGGACCAGATGTCATGATCTTCATTTTCTGAATGTTGAGGTTTAAGCCAACTTTTTCACTCTCCTCTTTTACTTTCATCAAGAGGCTTTTTAGTTCCTCTTCACTTTCCGCCATAAGGGTGGTGTCATCTGTGTATCTGAGGTTATTGATATTTCCCCCAGAAATCTTGATTCCAGTTTGTGTTTCTTCCAGTCCAGCGTTTCTCATAATGTACTCTGCATATAAGTTAAATAAGCAGGGTGACAATATACAGCCTTGACGTACTCCTTTCCTATTTGGAACCAGTCTGTTGTTCCATGTCCAGTTCTAACTGTTGCTTTCTGACCTGCATACAGATTTCTCAAGAGGCAGGTCAGGTGGTCTGGGATTCCCATCTCTTTCAGAATTTTGCACAGTTGATTGTGGTCCACATAGTCAAAGGCTTTGGCATAGTCAATAAAGCAGAAATAGATGTTTTCTGGAACTCTCTTGCTTTTTCCATGATCCAGCGGATGTTGGCAATTTGATCTCCGGTTCCTCTGCCTTTTCTAAAACTAGCTTGAACATCAGGAAGTTCACAGTTCACTTATTGCTGAAGCCTGGCTTGGAGAATTTTGAGCATTACTTTACTAGCGTGTGAGATGAGTGCAATTGTGCGGTAGTTTGAGCATTCTTTGGCATTGCCTTTCTTTGAGATAGGAATGAAAACTGACCTTTTCCAGTCCTGTGGCCACTGAAAAAGTATATATATATGTATGTATATCTGAATCACTTTGCTGTATACTTGAAACCAACACAACATTATAAATTAGCTTTGCTTCAATTTAAAAAAAAAGGAATATTAGAACAAAATAGCCTCTAAGAAGGTAGGCCCATTCGCATGATAAGATAGAGGAAAGATTATCCATGAAGGGAAAAAATAGATTGAGAGAAACCAAGAAGACATCAGGATGTCCCCAACCAAAGGGCTGCACTGGCCAAAGGGCAGACTGTTTCATCTTGTGTTTGTGAGACAGTGAAAAGCCAATCAGAAAAATCTTGATTGTTAGCATCTGGAAAGCCACATTTGGGCATTCAGATTTCAGATATATCAGATAAAGAACATTTCATGCATAAGGCTAAGCTTTTATCATATCAAATGCTGACCAAATAAAAAATAATCTAAAAGAGAAGAAATAAGAAATCTTGAGCTGAGATTGATGGGAATAGAGGCAGAGTGAATATTCTATGGACATAAGCACTGTAACCTGTTGTTATTATTGTTGTTAGGAGCATGGACTCAACAATGAGTTGAACAGTTTCATGTTCATAGTCTACCACCTGAGCCAGCCTGTTGAAACCTGTTTTTAAGTTTTCTTCATTTAGTTAGTTTTGGCTGCACTGGGTCTTTGTTGGTGCATGCAGGCTTTTTTCTAGTTGTAGCAAACGGGAGCTACTTTCCAGCTGCAGGGTGCTGGCTTCTTGTTGCAGTGGCTTCTCTTGTACAGCACAGGTTCTCGGCATGTGGGCTTCAGCAGCTGCAGTACTTGGGCTCAGTAGTTGTGGCACACAGGCTTAGTTGCTCCGCAGCATGTGGAATCTTCCAAGACCAGGGATCAAAACTGCAACCCTTGCATTGGCAGGTGGATTCATAACCATTTGACCACCAGGGACGTCTATAATCCATTTTTAAAATTCTATTCTATTCCTCACAAAACTATGCTTGAGATCAGATGCCTCCAAGGTAACTGACCTCCTCCATACCAGATGGTCAGTGTATGTCTATACCAGCATCACCCTGTGATCCTTCATGTTTGGAGTCACATACCATCGTGAACTTCCTTCAGTAGAGCGGAGCATGTATAAATTTGGTGCCATAAGTGAGGTTGGTCTTACCACATCCTTATTTTTACTAGTATTTTATGGCGAAAGTGAAAGTGACGTCGCT
Organism: Redunca redunca; assembly: GCA_006410935.1. Classification (NCBI taxonomy): domain Eukaryota; kingdom Metazoa; phylum Chordata; class Mammalia; order Artiodactyla; family Bovidae; genus Redunca; species Redunca redunca. The sequence continues at coordinate 285,524 of SJYQ01000434.1, read as the reverse complement.
CAGTCGTGTCCGACTCTGCGATCCCATGGACTGTAGCCTATCATCAGGCTCCTCCGTCCATGGGATTTTCCAGGCAAGAGTGCTGGAGTGGATTGCCATTTCCTTCTCCAGGGGATCTTCCCAACCCAGGAATCGAACCCCGGTCTCCCGCATTGCAGGCAGACACTTTACCGTCTGAGCCACCAGGGAAGCCCTATTTTATTTTATTTATTTTTTTGTATGCAGTTACCTATTTTATGGTAACTGCATACAACGGAAGGATAAATTTTCAAAGTTATTAAATCATTCATTAGTTTTCTGCTTAAAACACTTTGTTTTTTTATAAACTAAGTATTAAAACATTTTTTCATCACCTAGAAATGGTTCTTGATCCAACATGCAAAAATAATTTATAGCTTTTACCCCAAGAGCTATTTCTTTCTTTTTCCCATAGGATTTATATTTAGCAAACTACACTGCTTCTTGTCAGTGTGTGACAATATGGTACAAGAAGACACATAACTAAAACTGTCAAAATTAAGCTACTGATGGCACATTTGTGTGAAAGGGCAAATCTAGGTTGAGTTACTGTGATAACAAAGGCAACACAGTCAGTCAAAGGGCCATGGGGCAACAATGCTAACATGCAAAAGTTTGGCATCTTACAGGAGCCCAAGGCAATCTGTACATGTCGAGAAGAACACGTGATTTAAAGGGAGATTATGCGAGGGCCTTCAGTTCAGTTCAGTCGCTCAGTCAGGTCTGACTCTGTGACCCCATAGAGTGCAGCGTGCTAGGCCTCCCTGTCCGTCACCAACTCCCGGAGTTTACTCAAACTTATCTCCATTGAGTCAGTGATGCTATCCAACAATCTCATCCTCTGTCATCCCCTTCTCCTCCTGCCTTCAATCTTTCCCAGCATCAGGGTCTTTTCATATGAGTCAGTTCTTCCCATTAGGTGGCCAGAGTATTAGAGTTTCAGTGTTAGCATCAGTCCTTCCAATGAATATTCAGGACTGATTTCTTTTAGGATGGACTGGTTGGATCTCTTTGCAGTCCAAGGGACTCTCAAGAGTCTTCTCCAACACCAGAGTTCAAAAGCATCAATTTTTCACATGTATTCATTTAAAGTATTGCTGTTGTTTGGTCACTAAGTTGTGACTGACTCTTTTGTGATTCCATGGACTGTAGCCCGCCAGGCCCCCCTGCCCATGGGATTTCCCAGGCAAGAATACTGGAGTGGGTTACCATTTCCTTCTCCAAGGGATCTTCCTGACCCAGGGATGGAATCCAGGTCTCCTGCATTGGCAGGCGGGCTCTTTGCCACTGAGCCACCTGGACACCTTATAATAATAGATAAGGGAAGACATGGTAGAGCAGTAAGAGGGGCGGAGAGCAGAATCCCACTGTCAACCAAATGCAAAGACTCGATAATAAATTCATTGCAAAGGCATTTGCTTTTCAATCATCTCATACCATCTTCCGAGGCCTTTTCTCCCACTGCAGCCACAGAGAGCACAAGAAAAATCAGATCAAGTATAACCAAGCTCCAGGAATGTCTTATTAATTTTCATCATGTATTTTGTTTTGGAGACCACAGTAAAACAACAAACATCATCTTATCTACTGGAAATCAGTGTCACCTTCCCCCTTTCTTAGCACCCTCACTTGTGCAGCTGTCTTTGATCTCCTGGCTTAATATTCTCCATCAGGAGACTTCAGGGAAATTGATTACTAAAACATTTGAAGGAAGACATGAAGAATTACCAGTTCTTACCAAGAAAGCATGTGGTGACACATTTACGATGCACCCTTACAGAGAAGAAAGTTCTCTCCAGCCAGGCAGAGGTTGGAACAAGATAAAAACATAACTTCATAACAACATCCTGGGAGGCCCACTGTTCTCCTGCCAACTGGGCTACTCATTTCTCCCGTGGAGGAGGCAAACATCGGCTGAGTGGTTAAGCTTCAGGAGTCCTGTTGAGGGCCTGGCTATAGTGGAGCAGGGAAGAAAGGGCCCTGCCTGCTGTCAAGTGTGCTCTCAGGGTCACTAGGCTGTGTGGGAATCGCCCACCCATGATTGTCACCTCAGAGACTGTCCAAGGGTAAATTAAAAAAGAAAATAATCCACTCACAATCTATTATTTACAGGCCTGGGGCTTTTTCAAGTTTATCGCTGGAGGCACCAGATGCTCCCTTAACCCCCTTATCTCTGAGCTCGTCCATAGACAGTAAAGGGGCCAACCAGCAAACAGCACTAAGTGTATAACCATCACGGCATGATGACATCCGACAGTCAAATTTCCAGCTACTCAACTACTGGAAACAGCCTCATACTTGTGTTAAACAAGAAGAGGTTTCTAAATGACAAGGAAAGACATATTCCCTTTTTATAAGGGAGGGCCAGGAGAGCTTTAATAAACATTCCTTTGACGACAAGCTGTTGATTTAGAATTGTACATAAAATTAAGGTTATTGATTTACTAAGTTAGACTATATTTACTCTCAACATCCTAACTCTGCCTTAACAAACAGAGGAACCCACAGGAGAGATGGCAAATGTCTATTGAAGCAGAACCGATTGAAGTAGGAACAAATAGCCGAGAAGTAGAGAGGAAAGAGGATAAACAGCCCAGCTTAGTAGAAAGAATGTATGGTCCCAAACCAGATTTTCTGGGTTCAAATATGGTTTGCCTACTGGTGGCTTTATGAGTTGAACAAGGCACTTCACTTCTCTGTGCCTCAGTTTACCCAGTTATAAAATGGGAATAATAGTGGTGCATTCCTCTGTGGGTTGTGTTGAATGAGTTTAAGTGAATTAGTTCTTGTGAAGTGCACAGAACAGTATTTGGTACAGAATAAGCCCCCAGAGTCTGTAACTGTTAGTGAAAGTGGTATAGGAAGGCACAACAGTTATGAGGATTTGAGTGAGAACAAAGGCTCTTCCATATCAGGATGGATCCAGAGGGGATCACTTGTTTTAGTCTATGACAACTAATAGACTTATCAAGTATCAAACTGCACATAGTGTTTTGTAATCCTTCATAATCTGCTTTTTGCAGTAGTGTTTAGTGGATACTTTCCTATGAAATTAAGCATACAATTCATCCTATAGCCATATCTCTCAGTTGTCACTGTCTTATCACACACTTAAGTAAGTTTCAATGTAGTGAGAAAAATATTAATATTAATATTTAAAACAAACAAAAAACATTAACCATCACTATTTCCATATACCAATGGAGATGGACCTTTGTTTAGGAAAATATCTGGAAAAGCCTCTTAGGGAATGAGGAACACCAATCCATTCATGGTCTGAAGGAAGAAGAAATTATAAAGAGGAAAGTGAACTGGAATATCTAAATTATTAATGGCGTTTTCCACAGAACTAGAAAAAATTTTACAACTTGTATGGAAGGACAAAAGACCCTAAATAGCCAAAGCAGTCTTGAGAAACAAACGAAGCTGGAAGAATCAAGGTCCCTGACTTTGGACTATACTACAAAACTATGAAGCTGACTATAAAACCGCCTCCTGCAATGCAAGAGAGCCAGGTTCGATTCCTGGGTGGGGAAGATCCCCTGGAGAAGGAAATGGCAACACACTCCAGTATTCTTGTCTGGAGAATGTCATGGACACAGGAGCCTGGCAGGCTACAGTCTATGGGGTCACAAGAGTTGGACACGACTAAACGACTAAGCACACACATGCACACACAAAGCTATAGTAATCAAGACAATATGGTACTGGCATAAAAACAGAAATATAGCTCAAAGGGAAAGGATAGAAAACCCATATATAAGCCCACCCACTTATGGGTACCTTATCATTGACAAAGGAGGCAAGAATACGCAATGGAAAAAAGACAGCCTCTTCAATAAGTGATACTGGGTAAACTGGACAGCTACATGTAAAAGAATGAAATTAGAACACAAAAATAAAATTAAAGTGGATTGAAGACCTAATGTAAGGCCAAACACCATTAGGTCCTCAATCCACTTTGACTTTATCTTTGTGTTCTAATTTCATTCTTTTACATGTAGCTGTCCATCGACAAGCAGCTGTTTAGAGTAGCCAGCTTCATGGATTGTTTTAGCTATATGGTCTGGATACCTTGCTGCAGCTTCTGCATCAGCACCTGCTGATTCATCTTGTAATTTTATGTTACAGAAATAGCTTCTTTACTTAAACGTCATGAACCAACCTCTGCTAGCTTTAAGCTTTTCTTCTGCATCTTCTCTATCTCTCTCAGCCTTCACAGAATTCAAGAGCATTAAGATCTTGCTCTCAATTAGGCTTTGGCTTAAGGAAATGTGACTGGTTTGATCTTCTATCCAGGCCACTAAAATTTTCTCCATATCAGCAATATCTGTCTTAACTTTCTTATAACTCATATGTTCACTGGAGTAGTGCTTCTAATTTCCTTCAAGAACTTTTCCTTTGCATTCACAACTTGGCTAACTGGTATAAGAATCCCGATTTTCAGCCTGTCTTGGCTTTTGACATGCTTCTCTCACTAAGTTTAATCATTTCTAGCTTCTGATTTAAAGTGAAAGATATACAATTGTTCTTGTCACATGAACACTTAGAGACAGTCTCTATGTTTAATTGGCCTCAATTCAAGATTGGAGTAGAGTTGACTTACAACACTGTGTTAGTTTCAGTTGCATAGCAAAGTGAATCAGTTATGTATTAGATATAAATCCATTTATTCAGATTCTTTTCCCACCTAGGTTATTACAGAAAATTGAGTAGGGTTCCCTGTGCTATACAGCAGGTCCTTATTTATCTATTTTGTATATAGTAGTGTATATATGTTTATCCCACTATCTTAATTTATCACTTTCCCCCACATTTCTCCTTTGGTAACCAAGAGTTTGATTTCAAGATCTGTGAGTCTATATGTTTTATAAATAAGTTTATGTGTATCACATTTTACTGGATTCTATATTTAAGTGGTATCATATGATATTTGTCTTTGTCTTACTTCACTTAGTATGATAATCTTTTGATCCATCCATGTTGCTGCAAATGGCATTTTTTCATTCTTTTTAAAATTTATTTATTTTTGAGGGATAATTGTTTTACAATATTGTATTGCTTTCATCCATACATCAACATAGGTATACATATGTCCCAACCCTTTTGAACTTCCTTCCCACCTCCCACCCTATTCTACCCCTCTAGGTTGTCACAGAGCAAAAGTTTGAGCTCCCTGAGTCATACCACAATTCCACTGCCTATCTGTTTTACATATGATAATGTATATGTAATACACAGTAGATAATGCAACTGTATATTATCAGTATACTACTGTATATTATCCTTTTATCCATCCTCTCTTTCTCCCAAGTCCACAAGTCTGGTCTCTATGTCTGTCTACATCTCCATTGCTGCCCTGCAAATAGGTTCATCAATACTATCTTTCTAGATTCCATATGCATAAATTAACATATGATATCTATTTATCTCTTTCTGACTTACTTCACTCTGTATAATAGCATCTAGGTTTGTCCACCTCATTAGAACTGACTCAAATGCATTCCTTTTTTATAGCTGAGTTATATTCTATGTGTATTTGTACCACAACTTCTTTATCCATCTGTCAAGGGACATCCAAGTTGATTCCATGTCCTAGCTATTGTAAATAGTGATGCAATGAACATTGGGGTACATGTGTCTTTCTTAATTATGGTTTCCTCAAGGTATATGCCCAGTAGTGGGATTGTGGGATCATATGGTAGTTTTATTCCTAGCTTTTTAAGGAATCTCCATACTGTTCTCCACAGTGGCTGTATCAACTTGTATTCCCATCAACAGTGCAAGAGGGTTCCCTTTTCTCCACACCCTCTCAGCATTTATTGTTTTTTATAGCTGAGTAAAATCCCTTTGTGTATATGTACATCTTCCTTATCCACTCTTCTGTCAATGGACATTTAGGTTGCTTCCACGTGATGGCTATTATAAATAGTGCCACAATGAAGACTGGAGGGCATGTATCATTTTGAATTATGGTTTTCTCCAGATATATGCCCAGGAGTGGGGTTGCAGGATCATATTGGTAGCTCTAATTTTAGTTTTATAAGGAATTGCCATACTATTCTCCATAGCAGCTGTATCAATTTACATTCCCAACAGTGTAGGAGGGCTCCTTTTTCTCCACACCCTCTCTAGCACTCATTGTTTGTAGATGATGGCCATTCTGACCAGTGTGAGGTGATACCTCATTGTAGTTTTATTTGCATTTCTCTAATAATTAGTAATGTTGAGCATATATTAATGTCTTTCCTGGACATCTGTATGTCTTTTTTGNGTCTGTGTATTTTGAGATTAATCCCTAAGTTGGTTGCTTTGTTTGCAAATATTTTCTCCTGTTCTGTGGTTGTCTTTTGTTTTGTTTATGGTTTCCTTTGCTGGGGAAAAGTTTTTAAGTTTCATTAAATCCCATTTATTTATTTCTGTTTTTATTGGCACTACTCTAGGAGGTGGATCAAAAAAGATCTTGCTGCAGTTTATGTCAGAGAGTGATTTGCCTGTTTCCTTCTAAGAGCTCTACAGTATCTGGTCTTAGATTTAGGTATTTAATTCATTTTGAGTTTATTTTTGTGTATGTTGTTAGGGAGTTTTTGAATTTAATTGTTTTATATGTAGCTGTACAGTTTTTCCAGCACCACATATTGAAGAGACCATCTCTTCTCCATTTCATATTCTTGCCTCCTTTGCCACAGATTAGGTGTGTGGGTTTATCTCCGAATTTTCTGTCCCATTCCATTGATCTATATTCCTACTTTTGTGCCAATACCATACTGTTCTGAAAAATGTAGCTTTGTAGAATAGCCTGAAGTCAAGAAATCTGATCCCTGCAGGTCAGTTTTTTCTTTCTTGAGATTGCTTTGGTTAATCAGGGTCTTTTGTGTTTTCAAAGAAATGTAAGATTTTTTTTATTGATTTCTGTTAATAATGCCATTGATAATTTGATAAGGATTTCATTCAATCAGCAGACCGCTTTGAGTAGTAGTCAGAATTGACTCCAATTTTGAAAGAAATTCTACTGTGGTTAAAATGCTGCCAACAGCATTGCATGCTACAGAGAAATTATTCACAAATGGAAGAGTCATTTAATGCAGCAAGCTTCACTGCTGTTTCATTTTAAGAAATTACCACAGCTACTCTACTTCAGCAACTAACACCCTAACCAGTCAGCATCCATCAGTATTGAGGCAAGACCCTCCACCAGCAAAAAGATTACAACTTTATGAAGGCTCAGATGATAGTTAGCATTCTTTAGCAATAAATTATTTTTTCATTATGGTATACATTTTTCATACATATGCTACTACACACTTAATAGACTATAATACAATGTAAACATAAATTTGCTATGCACTGGGAAACCAAAAAAAACAAAAAAATTCACATGATTGTGGCAAAATTCACTTTATTGCAGTAGTCTGGAACCAAACCTGAAATATCTCTGAGGTCTACCCAGGTATCTTTTCAAATTCCTTTCTCTAGAGAAGTATCCATGTTAGATAAACATTATAAAAATAAAGAATAGACTCCAAGCAAAGACTACTCACATTCTACACACTTTGTGTCTGTATCCCTTGGTTACACAGGTTATTTTTGCAGCAAAGCAAAAATTACACCAAAGAAGACTCCTAGACTTTCTAGGTCTATATCTAATTTTAATTGTCTTTAAAATGGGGTTTTTACTAATAAATATTAAGGGTAATGTTGAATTATATAAAGCATATTCAATTTAATAAGGCAGATAAGTAGGTTATCCTTTAAAAGAGCTTATTCAAAAGTAAATGCATATATATATTTTAAAGAATAAATTTCACTTGTTTGGGGAAGTTGGCTACCTAGAATAATTTATCCTCTAAAAGTACCAGCTAATTTAAGTTCTAGTTTACTACTACTCTGAGATTTCTGCATTTCACTCTATTAGACCTGAAACAACAACTTGTGAAAAGTTTTCTTTTTTTTTTTTAACCATATAGTCTTTCACTGGCTACAAGTATTCATTTATCCACTCATTATGGGCCAACAGATGTTTATTGTGTAGCTGCTATGTGCCAGAGACTGGGCACTGGGTCAGGACACGATCTAATTTCAGGGTATTTTATTTAACTAAACATGAGTTTACGAATATACACTGCCATCCTTTGGTTGTACAGCGTGTTCCTTTTTTCTTGCCAGTTGTCATGAAGGAGGACTGGGGAAGAGTTTCACAACATCATTTTGTATAGGCTAAGAAAAAGATTACAGTGGGGACATGTGTAGCAAACCTAGGTTTACAAGAGAAGAGAAGGCAAAGCCTCCATCCTTTTGTCATCCGGCAGATTGACGTGCCTCGACGTGCCATGGGTGAAGGTTCCAGGAGAGGGCCTGTGCCACTGTATGTGTCTGCCTTCTTATAAGGTGATCATAAAAACAGCTCAGTGTGTGTGTGCATCTAAAAGAGAGAAAGAGGATGTGGGTAGGTGTGAAAAGAAAATTTTAGAAGTGAGAATGTAGAAATGAGAATCAGAATACTGGGAAACCAGGCAGGTTGGGTAAAGCTCTAGAAGTCTCTGTAGTCATCTGGGAAAGTAAAATCATATAGCTCTAAGAGCTCATGGGAAGTTTCAATCAAGTTCAGACACTCTTGCCAGCGCCCCTTGTGCCCCAGTCCTGTGGGTTACGCAGCGTGGGTGCAATATCTTCCATGGAGAAAAGGAATAGTCTCCCCTCTCATCTGGCTCCTTTACCAAGGAAACAAAAACCTTCAGGGTAATTTTCAGACAATTTGAGGCTCTCCTGTATGCCATAGTTTATGCTAGGTATCAAGAATATAAGAATAAATAAATTGGATAAAAGTGCTGGCTGTCAAGTAACTTGTAGTCTAGTGGGAGATACAAGCTAGTACAATTAAGGCTACCATATTAAATACTATCTGAACATAATATCAGTGTTGTCCAAGATGCACAAGAAAAAATTTTACATTTCTTACTGTGTACTAGGAAAATCCAGTGCATCAAATTCTTTAAAATATTGCTTTGAGATAAGGCCCAGGAAGCATAAGTTTAAAAATGGGAGTGGGAAATACTACTTGTTAGAACATGATTAAGTAAATAGTAATATACACAGAACCCAGATATAACATTCAAAATTGCTCACATGGTATATGAATAGCTAAAGTTTGAGAAACACCACTTCCAGACACTGAATTCTCACAAAATCCTATGCACTATTCACTCATATATATTGCTGCCAGAAATTAGACTCAGAAAAAACTAGAACATTATCCAGTCCCTCAGGAACTGATGGATGGACTGCCTGGTTCTGCAGCTCATATTCCCTCATGGTGCTGCCTTGATGTCAGGAAGGCCAGAGATCATCAAAAATTCTAATTCATGCAGGGTTTTCCCAAACTCTAACCCTATGTAATCAACTCTCTCTTCTACAGAGCAATCTAGAACTACCATGCTGTGGGTCATGAAAGGAGTTGCAACTTGCTTTTTCCCTCCAGGAGTCAATAACTTACTGTTAGTAGCATTTGCTCTGCCTGTGCTTTTGCAGCCCAAAAGCCTGTAGGCAGTTCCCTCAAAATTCAAGAAAATATCTACTGATAATAGGTGACCCCATGGGGAGGTTTCTCTCCATAGGAAAAATCAAAGAGAAGAGGAACTAAAGATGAAGAGAGAGAAAACTGCTGAGCTGGCTTCTGCTGTGGAAGTCATTAACCAAGTTGGATTAGTAAACTCTTCCAAAGCTACATCTGCCCTATTAAAGATTGAAGGGCCATATGCCAAAGTGAAAATTAAATAAAGCAACAAAAAGACTGTGCCCAATGAATTTGGTTTTAGTTTTACTACACAGAGTGAGGCTCTGCACAATAAAGCAACCACAGAGAAACTTTGCCAAGTCGTGGTGGTTTCTTAGAGTACATTAAAAACTCAGGAAGTCTCTACCATCTCTACTAATGATGTTTGCTACTGGATCATAAAAGGACTTCTATTCTCACTTCTAAGGGAAAACTCATTTACTGAAAATTTCATCAAGCAATGAGAAATTTGCACATCAATTTTAGTATGGTCTGATAGGCATGACTAAAATTCTGCAACAATAAAGTTTTCAAGATGACTAGTCCTAATCAAAAAAAACCTCATTCTTATGTTAATTGCCTCTTTCCCTTCCAATATTAATAAGTATTTTATCCCATAACAACAGCAAAAAAAAAAAAAAAAATCCTGTCTCTAAATTTATTAAAGGACAAAGAATTCAGCTCCTTGGAATTAGATGATATATTTAAATGCTGTTATGATTGCAAAGACTTTTCCTATTCCTATTCTGCTCTTTGTTGGTAGAAGTGTGTGTATACTTGTAGGAGGAGGTATCAGAGAAAACTCTAATTCTAGATAAATTTTATGATTGCCAAGTTGCTTCAAGCATTAAAGTTTAAAATATTTAAAAATTATATCCTGATAAGGAATTTTGAATATCTTCATCAATTCTGGCAGATGATAATCTGAATTATGGAATATTTGTTTTGTCTTATTTTTCTTCTTGTACCTTTTTTTTCTCTTTCAAGGATATGCAATAACTCAAACCAGACCAGAAATATTCCTAACAACTTGTTTCAAAGAATATGAATAAAAAATATTTCTAAATAGTACATCAAACATATTCTCAAGTGCAAATATGGTTCATTCACTGAATTACAAAGATTTTTTTTTTTTTTGGTAGCAAATTATCCTTCCCAATCCTTGTTTGATAATCAGTAGAAAAACCAAATTGGTAGACTATTATATAAAAAGTCTTCTGATACAAACTTTTAGAAAAGCTGGAAAAATAGAATGTTTGTTTTTTCAATACAAAGCATAACTTAATAAAACAGTAAGGGGAAATCTCAGATGGTAAACCTCAAGAGGGTTCTGAAGACTCCATTCTGTGTGTATGAAATAATACTGAAAGAATCCAGTACTATTAATCTAGGGACTTGAGTTTTGAGATTAATCTAGGGGCTTCCCTTGTAGCTCAGTCGGTAAAGAGTGCCTGCAGTGCAGGAGACCTGGGTTCAATCCCTGGGTTGGGAAGATCCCCTGGAGAAGGAAATGGCAACCCACTCCAGTATCCTTGCCTGGAAAATCTCATGGACAGAGAAACCTGGTGGATTGCAGTCCATGGGGTCTCAAAGAGTCGGGCACGACTGAGCGACTAACACACTAACACAAAGTAGCAATAGAACCACACTACTTGAGATCCCAGCAAAAAGTCATAATCCTTAAATGGGCTGCCCACTCTGTGAACTGGTGGCTTTGAAGTAGGAAGAAAAACTCTCAAATGGCTATGAAGGGCTCTGCTCACAGAGACTAATTAGCCATCCAAGGCTAATGGATAAAGTAAACCTTGCTAAAACTTAGTTTGCAACCTTGACATAACACATGGGAAATGTACCCAAGCAAGAGTCAAGAAATGTAAAAACAAGATTTGACCCCATAGAATTTTATGTAATAGAACAACACATCAATTTCTAGATAAGTTGAAGTTTTATTTCTTATCAGAACAGTAGGAAAAGGTGGGTGATAACAAAAACTCTCTACTTGGAAATATTATTGGAGGACTACAGATCAATGAAATGCAGGAGGGTCAGAATTATGGAGACAATAGAACCATGAAAAAATGAGCTCACTTTTTTGTAGCTATTTTTTTCCTCTGGTCCACTTGTTGATTTTAGAAACTGGGTGAAAGGCTAAGAATTTAGACTTTGCCTGGGCAGAAAATTCTCCTAGAAATAGAAAAATCATCAGAGATTTTTGTAGTCTAAAAAGATGGAAAGATAAAATTAGAGACTTGATGATTCTCTAATTGGAGACTTGATGGTGTTCTCCTTTAGACAATTGCCAAATGTTGATGCTGCAGGAGGAAGGAGGCTGAGGCTTGGAGACCCAGATAGGCAGAGCAGAATTTTCAAGAAACCCAGTGGGCCAAAGAGGCAAGGACTAGAGTTCAGAAATAACCAAGGAGAAGAGTCCAAGGGCACACAATACCTCCCAGTTGAATGTTCTGGAGTGCTATGATGTAGAGCAGAGAAGAAGGAAAGGTAAACTGAGCTCCACCAAAGTTACAAATCAATTTTGAGCCAGCCTGGTTTCTGACTGGATTAATGAGGTCAGCCCCATTCTTACTTGACTTGCAAAGAGTGAAGCTTGATAAAGAAAGTATTAAGCAGATCTCTGCAATTTAATATGTACCTCTGGAATTCAACCAGTAATAACTTGACTTTTCCAGCTTTCAGAGGCTGTCCACATTCTTTGATTTGTGGCCCTACTCTATCTTCAAGACCAGATAGTACATCACCCTAACATTTGCTTCACATCTCCTTCTCTGACTCTTCTGCCTCCCTCTTACATCTTTTAAGGACCTTTGTGATTTTATTTGGGTCACCAAGGGAATCTAGGATAATATTCCTATTTTTAAAACTTAAATTAATCACACCTACAAAGTCCCTTTTGCAATGGAAGGAAATATATTTACAGATTCTGGGATTAGAACATGGACATTTGGACAATTCAGTAGCCTGCCTACCACAAAAGTAACATAAAAATTAGGGAACAATGAGATTTATTATACAGAAGATAAGAAAGTAATGAAAGTGAAAATGTAAAGGAAAATTTTATACTCTACTGGTGAAACTGTAGAATGTTAAAGTTTCTTTGGAGACTCTTTGACAGTATCATTTCTTGGTGTCTACCTTAGAGAAGACATTACATGTACACATGGGGACAAATTCAAAATTAGGCATTTCAGCTCTGATAATAATAGTGAAAAAGAGGAGCAATCTGATTCTCAGTGGGAGAAAGAGGCATAACCATTATTTATGTGTTCCATGGAAGCCTATACATTAGATAAAGTCAATGAAATGTTGTTGGTCAGTTGCTAAGTTATGTCCAACTTTTCACAACTCCATGGAGTGCAACATGCCAGATTCCTCTGTTCTCCACTATCTCCATGAGTTTGCTCAGACTCAAGTCCCTTGAGTTGGTGATGCTATCTAACCATCTCAGTCTCTGCCATCCCTTCTTTTGCTGTCAGTCATTATCAGCATCAGGGTATTTTCAAATGAGACCAATGAAATATATACATATATTAATATGACATATTACAAATTATTAAACTAGAAATATTATATAAATCTCAGAAACAAAAAATAGGGAAAATTATTGAGTAAATTTATGGAAAATCATAGCAGTGAGGAAGATAGAGCTAGCATCCAGTTCTAGACTTATACTTGTAAATGTGTATGTCCCTTTTCAAGTCCACATAATAATATACTAATACAATATAACACATTGTATATGGATACATAGCTATAGAAAATGATACCCCACAGGCTGCAAAAATAAAGGAAAGAGAATTAGATTTTATTTGTAATATTTAATTTTTAAAAAATCTGAAATAATTAGTGAAAAATAACCCCTGCTTAATCTCCAAGGAGGTTTATGGGTATTTGTTTTATTATTTTTTTCAATGTTATTTTTCATTTTTAAAAAATAATTATAGGTATGCATTAATGATAATTTTCATTCTATTCCATTTCCAAATTATCATAACCCTGAAATTAAGGGAATCAAATTTAAGTAGGGATTGATACAAGAAGCTCAATCATATGCAAATTCATGAATAGTAAATAAGGTTGAACATAACAATACAAGTGATTAGAAAATAGTGCAAAGGAAAGGGATGATCAAATCTGACTGTTTCATATTGCTAGTTGTGTTTATTTACAGTACTACTCAAAGCTTATGGAACCTCTGCAGAAAATTTATCCAAGAATGGGGGCTCAAAAGTCTTATTATCTTCCAATGTACTTTTATATCCACCATAAATTAGCAATTTCTACCTAATATGCTAAGAAAGTTATGACCAACCTAGATATCATATTGAAAAGCAGAGACATTACTTTGCCAACAAAGGTCCGTCTAGTCAAGGATATGGTTTTTCCAGTGGTCGTGTATGGATGTGAGAGTTGGACTGTGAAGAAAGCCAAGCACCAAAGAATTGATACTTTTGAACTGTGGTGTTGGAGAAGACTCTTGAGAGTCCCTTGGACTGAAAGGAGATCCAATCAGTCCATTCTAAAGGAGATCAGCCCTGGGTGTTCTTTGGAAAAGTGAAAGTGAACTCGCTCAGTCGTGTCCGACTCTTTGCGACCCCGTGGACAGTAACCTACCAAGCTCCTCTGTCCATGGAATTCTCCAGGCAAGAATACTTGAGTGGGTTGCCATTTCCTAAAGCTGAAACTCCAGTACTTTGGCCATCTCATGTGAAGAGTTGACTCACTGGAAAAGACTGATGCTGAGAGGGACTGGGGGCAAGAGAAGAAGGGGACGACAGAGGATGAGATGGCTGGATGGCATCACGGACTCGATGGACGTGAGTCTGAGTGAACTCCGGGAGTTGGTGATGGACAGGGAGGCCTGACGTGCTGTGATTCATGGGGTCACAAAGAGTTGGACATGACTGAGTGACTGAACTGAATTGAACTGATACTAAAATAGTTTAGAAATTTACCCTACCTTTTCTGCCTGTTTCATTATTCATAATGAGTATTTTAGGGGTAGGTGGAGCTGTCTTCTGATGGCTCTTTCTCTCTTTTTCTAATGCCCTCTCATGGCCCTTCTCCTGAGACTTTATTTACAATATTTTGTTCTTGTTATGTATGATGAAAGATGTGAAGACAAAATTATTGACAAACCTAAGTCTAGAATATCAATGCCAAGTAAATTCCTTCTCACAATCAAATAGTGTCTCACAAGACTGCCTGGATCACACACCAGATTGTTATACTTTCTGAATCTGTCTCAATTGTCAGACTGTCCCCTTTTAAGATATGCCTTTAAAGTTGGTTAATTTTCCTCCAATCACAAATCTAAAAGCATAAATCTAGAGTTGGGAGCTACCTCCTTCTACTCATTAAACAATAGTTGGAACTTGATGCTGGGAAAGATTGAGGGCAAGAGGAGAAGAAGGTGACAGAGAGTGAGATGGTTGAATGGCATCACTGACTCAATGGATTTCAGTTTGAGCAAACTCTCAAAGATAGTGAAGGACCGGTAAGCCTTGGCGAGCTGCAGGTCACAAAGAGTTGGATATGAATTAGTGACTAGACAACAACAAAACAATAGTAAATGGAGTAAAATTCTCAGTTGTAATATATGTTGCTTACAAAATTAAAGTTACAGCAAGTTGTCCTTTGCTTTTGCAGAAATTGACTGCAAGCCCCAGTCTGCTGGACCTCAAAAATTTCAATAAGGAAGCAGACTCGTCTTCTGGCTTGCATTTTGCATTTGTTTTGCCAAATGCTTTAGTAAGAAATTAGCTCTTGGTTTTCAGTTTTGATGAAAGGGGAATCTTGAGGAGCTTCTTCATGCTTCATTGTATCCTAATATCTGTCACTCAAAGAATTGGAAAGTCACTATGGAAATCCTATCATTTGCTAAGCATATTTATATAAAATTATATACACAGAATTTGGAGAAAAGCCAGATAATGGTTTGGGGGTACCAATAAGTTGTCCATGAAGATGAATTGGGTCCAAATCTCCTCTATTGATCCACACAAGCTTCCATTCTGATTGGTGGACAAAAATGATGTTCTGAGACCCATGATTTTTCTGTCTGTTCAAATCCATCTCCAACAATGCCTGAAAACTCTGATCATTTGCTTTTTCCCAGTATAGTAACTGAGGTAAAAAAAGAAAAATGAAAGTGTTAGTTGCTCAGTCATGTCCAACTCTTTGCAATCCCATGGACTGTAACCCACTAGGGTCCCCTATCCATGGAATTCTCCAGGCAAGAACACTGGAGTAGGGTGCTCTTCCCATCTCCAAGGGATCTTTCTGACCCAGGGATTGAATCAGGGTCTCCTCCATTGCAGGCAGATTATTTACCATCTGGGCTACCAGCTGGACCACATAGAAACTTAGGAGGCTCTCAGTATATGTTTGTGAGATTCTTACCTGCTTTTTCCCCAAGAATGTCTTCCCTCTTTTTAGGGGCCATGTGGGTGTTAGTTACTTAGTCATGTCTGATTCTTTACAGCCCCATGGACTGTAGCCCACCATGCTCCTCTAGTCCAAGGAATTCTCCAGGCAAGAATAGGTTTAAGATTTGAGTGAAAAGCTATGACTCTTTGATTTCTGTTCACCATACTTTTTTTTCTTAATTATAAAAATCAAGTACTATCCTTCTTGATAAGGTAGACCACATTTTTTTCAGGTCTAAGGATCAATAAACAATTACTCACCATGGATCACTGTGAGTCAAACCAGTCTAATGAACAAACTTATCTTTCTACCAATTACTATAGTCATGTCCATGCTCTGGCATTTAATGGCTTGAATCTACCACTCCAGGAGCTGTCTTTGCATTTTAAATGAAGCATTACATTTCAATGGCCCTGTCTCTTACCAGCATCCAAGTTAACAGAGAACGGTTTCAAGTGCTTTTCAAAGATAATGATGGGACTGATGTTACCAACAATTTTTTTTTCCCAATAATTATGCCTTTAGAGTCCTTTTTCAGAGCCCTTTTGGGCAACATGGGTTAGGGGGCAGGCATAAATGAATGTGTTGTATGTGATCAATCCATTTCTCTCTGTCTTCAGAGTCCTTCCCAAAGCCCTGACTGTCACATATGAGATCAGACAAGACTGTGATGTGTGTGCTTAGTTGCTCAGTCACGTCTGACTCTTTGTGACCCTATAGATTGTAGCCTACCAGGCTTCTCTGTCCATGGAATTTTTCAGGCAAGAATACTGGAATGGGTTGTCATTTCCTACTCCAGACAAGACTGTGAATTTAACTGCAAAATACTGGCAACTGCAGGATCAAAATATGAATTACTTTTTTATGTATCTCAAACCTATGCCACAATTGATCAAATATTTTTCAGCCTTTTAGCCAAGAAATTCTTTCTTTCTCTCTTTTAAAGTGTGAACCTCAGGTTTTGAACTTGTAATTCTTTTTTAAGTCATTAAATGCTGTTAGAATCAAACACTCTATTTTCCTTGAGTTCTTTATGTCTCTGCAAATGGTTATTTGGCTGTAGCCCTGGTTCTCTCAAAGACTTATCTTCTGTGGCTACTTCATTACAGGTGACCACAGATGAAAATTAGAGGGCTGTTTCACACTGCTTGCCAAAACCCTTTCATACTGGCTAGATTTCAGAACCTTCTTCCTGAATCAGACCAGATAATCAATTCCAGATACTTTCTATTTGCCTGAGGTTCTGTTTTCTAATATGATTTCCGGAGTGAGTGTCTATATCAGTCAGGGTTATAAGTTGCAAGCAAAGGAAGCTAATTTTAATAGTTGAAGCAGAAAATGAATTTGTTATAAAGATATGGCAGCTGATGAAATTTTGAGAGGGATGGAGAAACAGGTGAAAGATTTTAGAATTAATGCTCATAACCATATCACAGAACCAGCCCAAGGAGGGAAATTCACTGCCACCTGTACTGAGCATTTAAGACTAGAGTTTACATGCCTGTCAGTGATAAAACTTTATTTGCATCTGATGCTGATAGAACTTCTATGCCAGAAATTCAGTCCTGGAAGCAATTCATATGTGACAGCCAAATGCTTAAGTACTACACTGACTAGTATGGCTAGTACAATGAATTCTTCATGGAGCCCCTTTCTGACAACTGGCTCACTTCTGAACTACAGTCTAGCACCACATTTAATTGGATTTACCCAGGTCACACACTTTTGCCTTAAGTGCAGTAGGGTGACAAAATGAATTTTCTAGTTTCTACTTTGAGTATGCTGAATACCTAAGAAGGAAATTCTCCAAACATAGGAGAATTTTCAAAAATACTAGATAATCAAAAAATATAACAGATATTCACTATTCCTGTTAGCTCAGTTGGTAAAGAATCCGCCTCCAATGCAGGAGATCCCAGTTCAATTCCTGGGTCGGGAAGATCCCCTGGAGAAGGGATAGGCTACCAGTAGTCATGTATGGATGTGAGAGTTGGACTGTGAAGAAGTCTGAGCGCTGAAGAATTGATGCTTTTGAACTGTTGTGTTGGAGAAGACTCTTGAGAGTCCCTTGGACTGCAAGGAGATCCAACCAGTCCATTCTGAAGGAGATCAGCCCTGGGTGTTCTTTGGAAGAAATGATGCTGAAGCTGAAAACTCCAGTACTTTGGCCACCTCATGCGAAGAGTTGACTCACTGGAAAAGACTCTGATGCTGGGAGGGATTGGGGGCAGGAGAAGGGGATGACAGAGGATGAGATGGCTGGATGGCATCACCAACTTGATGGATGTGAGTCTGAGTGAACTCTGGCAGTTGGTGATGGACAGGGAGGCCTGGCATGCTGCAATTCATGGGGTCACAAAGAGTCAGACACAACTGAGCCACTGGACTAAACTGAACCCACTCCAGTATTCTGGCCTGGAGAATTCCATGGACTGTATAGTCCATGGGGTTGCAAAGAGTCAGACACGACTGCACAACTTTCACTTATACTATTCCTGATGTGTAGTCTTGTTTTCAATCTTTTTCTGTATATAATTTTTGTCTTAAGTATATTGGATATAAATTGCATAAAGTCTTCTTTCCTGGTTCTTATTTTGGGCTTTTCTTTTTAATGTTTATGTTTTCTTTTGCTTCTTTGCTTTCTCCTTTCTAATATTGCTATATTACTCAAGTTTTCTTTATATTTTTCATCAAGTAGTTTAAATTTTTGGTTTCAGTGCTTATCATTAAATTAACTTTTAAAAACTGAGCTATCATTTCTCTATTACCAGTAAAGAAAAGAGTTCTCCGATCATCAGGATAAAAAATTTAGCATATATTTCTTTCTAACCACACTCAACTCATAGTTTTCATTAGAATAGTCTGGAAACTTTATATCCAGAATATTTTATTTTTTCTTATTGTGTCCTCTCTTTAAAAACAATACTTTGACACATATTAGTGCATTCAAGTAGGCCTGGTACAATCAGGCACCTAGCCACTCCAACCAGTTCTGGATCCTCACCTGGGGGAAGGAGGTGTCCTCTAGAAGATGGGGGCACAGACTCACCCCTTGACACAGGCCTCATTCAAGAGAGCAAAGGTGGGAGGTGAGGAAAGGGCAGCAACCCTGGGTGCCATGATCACAAATGTGGCCTCCCCAGGCTGTCTCCTGAGTTCTGCCCCCATGACATGCTCACTTTTAATGGAGAGCTTTAACCTTCCCTTCACAGCTCTCTATCCTCTGGCCTCAGTTTCCTTCCTGGCCTTCTTGCCCATTGGTCCCCACACTCTGTTCAGTTCCTCCCCTAGAACATACACCTGAACCTCTCCCTGACCCTATTCCTCAGGGGCTGCTTGTCACTGGAAGCCTCCCTGATCCCAACAACAGGCTTCTCCGATGGCTCAGTGGCAAAATATTCACCTGCAGATGCAGGAGACACAGGAGACCCAGGTTTGATCCCTGGGTCAGGAAGATCCCCTAGAGGAAGAAATGTCAACCCACTCCAGTATTCTAGCCTGAAAAATCCCATGGACAGAGGAGCCTGGCAGGCTACACTTCACAGGGTTGCAAAGAGTCAGACACAACTGAGTGACTATGCACACACATACACAGTGCATAAATATGTTAATTTTTTTCACAACTCAGATTTTCCATATACTTTAGATATTCATTTGGTTTCATTTATTAAGTAGCTAAAGAAAGTTTCCTAACTTTTTTTTTTTCACTAGGAAGTCTATTTGGGTTGTCTACTTTCTAAATCATTGCCTGTCTAAAATTTCTTTCTGAAGTATTTATTTAAGTAATATAGATTCATGGGCTTTGGTGTCAATTATCCCCTTAAAACTTTGAAGAAACTATTCCAATGTCTCTTATATTCAATATTATGGAGAATCCAGTGGCACCCCATGTGTGTGTGTGTGTGTGTGTGTGTGCATGTGTGTTTCTTAACTCCTTGTTTAGATAACTGGTTTTAGTTTAGTAAGGCTAAGAAGGGAATTTTACCACCTGCAAAAAATGTATGATTTCCTTTGGTTATAAAAATTCAACTTTTTCCAAGATATACTTTGGATGTGTGATTTTTGTTAATTTTGCCTGCAATTAAAATCTGGAAGCTTGACAACATTCTCTGTCAATGAGACTATAGGGAAATGAACTCTCTCATATTGCTTATATGAATATGTAATGCATAACTTCTATGGCATGTAATTTGTTAACATCTAATAAAATTACTTACATATTACCTTCTAACCAACAATTCTACTTCTAAAAAATTTCACGAAGATACCCTGGCAAAAGTATGAGGCTATTTGTACAGAGTTATTCATTACAAGATTATTACCTTGTAAAACCCAAATATCCTTCAACAGAGCTAGTTTTAAAAAGTATAAATATACCCACAAAGTAGTACTATGTAATTCTAAAATAGAATAAGGAATCATTTTCTGATCTTAAGAAGTAAATAATATAAAAAAATAAAAACAATGGTTTCCTATAAAAGGAGGAAAGGAATTTAAAAATCTAATTTCTTTGAATATATCTTGCTTTATATATTTATAAATAAATTTATTTTAAAGCAATTTCTGAAAAATTAAAATGAGAGTTAGTGAGTAAACAATGTGTATTTAATTGATGGCATAGAGATTATTCCAAATGACTTTTAAAAACAGTAATTTGATTGTAAATTAGAAGGACATAACCCAAGAAGTAAAAAGAATTTAGAAATGAATTTTTAAGTAATCATATTGTAAGCAAGGTGTTGATTTTGTTAGTATGAATCTGAAATGGGTATTATTTGGTATAAAAAAGTATAAATGTGATATTTTGATTCTGTAATTCTCCCATGTTATTGAGAACCAGGAGTCTCTGAATTCATGTCAATGTTTGGCAAAGCCAATACAGTATTGTAAAGTAAACTAAAGTTAAAATAAAATTTTTTAAAAAATCATATGAATAAAGGAGATATAAATGTAACATTGAAATAGTCAAGTAAAATCTTTTGTAATCTTGAATTTGAATTGAAAGTACCAAGGCAAAGTTGTGATGAATTTTCCTTTAAAAGAAAATATTTCCTAACTCTGCATGTTAAAAAAGCCAAGGGAGAATGACCAACCCATTTACAACAAATGCTCTTAGCATTTAAATTATGGCCACCACATACTGTTTCTCATTAAAAACGACTGAGGTTCTTTTGAGAAAGGTTTGATTTCGAGTCTAGAGTAGAAATTTTACAAAGTGAGCTCAATATACTGTCAGACCTCACAGCAAGGAAACATTCCAAAACAGGTCTCAGAAGTCAATCTGAAGAGGCTCGCATAAGTCAAAGACAGACATTTTCAGCATTAATAAAAAATTAAGTAGTTTGAAAATCATCAGAAATACTTAAATCTATTTTTCCATAGTATGAAAAATTAAACACATAAGATGTTAGTGAACCAAGTCATAATTTTGAAAGCTAGTAAAAAGGGAAACGATTATATACCTTTTCTGCTTTTCCTATTCTGTACAACAGAGTAACCAGATAGTGATGAAAGGAAACTTCTTTTACAGAAATATTCCAGTTACTAACTAAGGAATGAATGACAGAATATTACTATTATTCAAACCATAATGAGTTTGGGCATTGATCATCAATTTTTTATAATACCACAAAAAGATAAAAACACAGACATTCCGTCCTTCCTAATAGAAAGCACTCATGAAGCAGCCTTACCCAAAAAAAGAGAGAGAAAGAGAGAGAAAAGCCTTTTCTGATCAAGCCTCTAGAGCCATATACTAACTTTTAGAAAATACTAGAGTTACAAAATATTTGTCATTTAATATACCAGGGAGGCAATTCACAAAACTCAGACTGGAAAACTCCAGGATTAAAAATAAAACAAAAACCTACCTTTTCTTTAGGGAGAGGGTGGGATGAGATGGGAGAATGGCATTGAAACATGTATACTATCATGTAAGAAACTAATCGCCAGTCTATGTCCGATGCAGGATGCAGGATGCTTGGGGCTGGTGCATGGGGAGGACCCAGAGAGATGTTATGGGGTGGGAGGTGAGAGGGGATTCATGTTTGGGAATGCATGTACACTCATGGTGAATTCATGTCAATGTTTGGCAAAACCAATACAGTATTGTAAAGTAAACTAAAGTTAAAATAGAAATTTAAAAAAGTAAATCAATAACTGATAAAAAAAAAAAAGAAATACTTGCAAAATGTAAAAACAAACGCAAAAGATGGAAAGGAATATAAAAGGCACATAAGTTCCTATGTGAGGACATTATTTAGACCTTGATTCAATCAAATGGCCAAAAATCTTTAAAAATTGTTTTCTGACATTTATGACACAGCTGGGCTTCCCTAGTGGCTCAGATGACAAAAAAATCTGCCTGCAATACAGGAGACCTAGGTTTGATTCCTGAGTCAGGGAGATACCATGGCAAAGGGAATGGTTACCCTTTCCGGCATTCTAGCTTGGAGAACTGCATGGACACAGAAGCCTGGTGGGCTACTGTCCATGGGCTCACAAAGATTCAGACATGACTGACCGACTAACACTTCACTTCATAAGACAATTAGAAATCCAACAAGATTCAGTATTTGATTATATTTTTAAAATTTCTTTATTTTAATTGGAGGCTAATAACTTTACGCTATTGTAGTGGAAGGCAATGGCACCCCACTCCAGTACTCTTGCCTGGAAAACCCCATGGACAGAGGGCCCTGGGCAGTCCCTGGGTTCGCTAGGAGTTGGACACAACTGAGTGACTTCACTTTCACTTTTCACTTTCATGCATTGGAGAAGGAAATGGCAACCCACTCCAGTGTTCTTGCCTGGAGAATCCCAGGAATGGGGAAGCCTGGTGGGCTGTCGTCTATGGGGTTGCACAGAGTCGGACACGACTGAAGCAACTTAGCAGCAGCAGCACCAGTGGGTTTTGCCATACATTGACATGAATAAGCCATGTGTGTACATGTATTCTGCATCCCATGCCTCAGGGTCATCCTAGTGCACCAGCCCTGAGCACCCTGTCTCCTGCATTGAACCTGGACTGGCAATCTGTTTCACATATGATCACATATAATATACATGTTTCAATGCTATTCTCTCAAATCATCCCACCGTCACCTTTTCCCACAGAGTCCAAAAGACTGGTCTATACATCTGTGTCTCTCTTGCTGTCTCACATAGAGGGTCATCATTACCATCTTTCTAAATTCCATATATATGCATTAGTATACTGTATTGGTATTTTTTGTTCTGACTTACTTCACTCTGTATAATAGGCTCCAGTTTCATCCACCTCATTAGAACTGATTCAAATGTATTCTTTTTAATGGCTGAATAATATTCCATTGTGTATATGTACCACAGTTTTCTCCTTTTTTTTTTTCTGAGATTGTAGCTTTTTTTGT
>SJYQ01000434.1:132198-262070 GCA_006410935.1 Redunca redunca | reverse complement strand
TTTTTTTTTTTTTTTTTACTTTACAATATTGTATTCGTTTTGCCACATATCAACATGAATCTGCCATGGGTGTACATGTGTTCCCAATCCCAAACCCCCCTCACACCATCCCTCCGGGTCATCCCAGTGCACCAGCCCCAAGCATCCTGCACACTGCATCGAACCTAGGCTGGTGATTCGTTTCTTCTATGATATTATACATGTTTCAATGCCATTCTCCCAAATCATCCCACCCTTTCCCTCTCCCACAGAGTCCAAAAGACTGTTCTATACATCTGCATCTCTTTTGCTGTCTCGCATATAGGGTTATCATTACCATCTTTCTAAATTTCATATATATGTGTTAGTATACTGTACTGGTGTTTTTCTTTCTGGCTTACTTCACTCTGTATAATCAGCTCCAGTTTCATCCACCTCATTAGAACTGATTCAAATGTATTCTTTTTAATGGCTGAGTAATACTCCATTGTACATATGTACCACAGCTTTCTTATCCATTCATCTGCTGATGGACATCTAGGTTGCTTCCATGCCCTGGCTATTATAAACAGTGCTGCGATAAACATTGGGGTACACATGTCTCTTTCAATTCTGGTTTCCTTTGTGTGTATACCCAGCAGTGGGATTGCTGGGTCATAAGGCAATTCTATTTCCAGTTTTTTAAGGAATCTCTGCACTGTTCTCCATAGTTGCTGTACTAGTTTGCATTCCCACCAAACTAGTGTAAGAGGGTTCCCTTTACTCCACACCATCTCCAGCACTTATTACTTGTAGACTTTTGGATCACAGCCATTCTAACTGGTGTGAAATGGTACCTCATTGTGGTTTTGATTTGCATTTCTCTGATAATGAGTGATGTTGAGCATCTTTTCATGTATTTGTTAGCCATCTGTATGTCTTCTTTAGAGAAATGTCTATTTAGTTCTTTGGCCCATTTTTTGATTGGGTCATTTATTTTTCTGGAATTGAGCTGCAGGAGTTCCTTGCATATTTTTGAGATGAGTTGTTTGTCAGTTGCTTCATTTGCTATTATTTTCTCCCATTCTGAAAGCTGTCTTTTCACCTTGCTTACAGTTTCCTTCGTTGTGCAAAAGCTTCTAAGTTTAATTAGGTCCCATTTGTTTATTTTTGCTTTTATTTCCAATATTCTGGGCGGTGGCTCATAGAGGATCCTGCTGTGATTTATGTCAGAGAGTGTTTTGCCTATGTTTTCCTTTAGGAGTTTTATAGTTTCTGGTCTTACATTTAGACCTTTAATCCATTTTGGGTTTATTTTTGTGTATGGTGTTAGAAAGTGTTCTAGCTTCATTCTTTTACAAGTGGTTGACCAGTTTTCCCAGCACCACTTGTTAAAGAGATTGTCTTTTTTCCATTGTATATTCTTGCCTCCTTTGTCAAAGATAAGGTGTCCACAGGTGCATGGATTTATCTCTGGGCTTTCCATTTTTTTCCACTGATCTATATTTCTGTCTTTGTTCCAGTACCATACTGTCTTGATGACTGCAGCTTTGTAGTAGAGCCTGAAGTCAGGCAGGTTGATTCCTCCAGTTCCATTCTTCTTTCTCAAGATTCTTTGGCTATTGGAGCTTTTTGTATTTCCATACAAATTGTGAAATTATTTGTTCTAGTTCTGTGAAAAATACCATTGGTAGCTTGATAGGGATTGTATTGAATCTATAGATTGCTTTAGGTAGTATACTCATATTCACTATATTTATTCTTCCAATCCATGAACATGGTATATTTCTCCATCTATTTGTGTCCTCTTTGATTTCTTCCATCAGTATTTTATAGTTTTCTATATATAGGCCTTTTGTTTCTTTAGGTAGATTTATTCCTAAGTATTTTATTCTTTTCGTGGCAATGGTGAATGGGATTGTTTCCTTAACTTCTCCTTCTGTTTTCTCATTGTTAGTGTATAGGAATGCAAGGGATTTTTCTGTGTTAATTTTATATCCTGCAACTTTACTATATTCATTGATTAGCTCTAGTAATTTTCTGGTGGAGTCTTTAGGGTTTTCTATGTAGAGGATCATGTCATCTGAAAGCAGTGAAAGTTTTACTTCTTTTCCAATCTGGATTCCTTTTATTTCTTTTTCTTCTCTGATTGCTGTGGCTAAAACTTCCAAAACTACGCTGAATAAGAGTGGTGAGAGTAGGTACCTTTGTCTTGTTCCTGACTTTAGGGGAAATTCTTTCAAATTTTCACCATTGAGAATAATGTTTGCTGTGGGTTTGTCATATATAGCTTTTATTATGTTGAGGTATGTTCCTTCTATTCCTGCTTTCTGGAGGGTTTTTATCATAAATGGACGTTGAATTTTGTCAAAGGCTTTCTCTGCTTCTATTGAGATAATCACATGATTTTTATCTTTCAATTTGTTAATGTGGTGTATTACATTGATTGATTTGTAGACATTAAAGAATCTTTATATCCCTGGGATAAAGCCCACTTGGTCATGATGTATGATCTTTTTAATGTGTTGTTGGATTCTGTTTGCTAGGATTTTGTTTAGGATTTTTGCATCTATGTTCATCAGTGATATTGGCCTGTAGTTTTCTTTTTTTGTGACATCTTTGTCAGGTTTTGGTATTAGGGTGATGGTGACGTCATAGAATGAGTTTGGAAGTTTATCTTCCTCTGCAAGTTTCTGGAAGAGTTTGAGTAGGATAGGTTTAGCTCTTCTCTAAATTTTTGGTAGAATTCAGCTGTGAAGCCGTCTGGACCTGGGCTTTTGTTTGCTGGAAGATTTCTGATTATAGTTTCAATTTCCGTGCTTGTGATGGGTCTGTTAAGATTTTCTATTTCTTCCTGTTTCAGTTTTGGAAAGTTATACTTTTCTAAGAATTTGTCCATTTCTTCCAAGTTGTCCATTTTATTGCATATAGTTACTGATAGTAGTCTCATGATCGTTTGTATTTCTGTGTTATCTGTTGTGATTTCTCCATTTTCATTTCTAATTTTGTTGATTTTATTCTTCTCCTTTTGTTTATTGATGAGTCTGGTTAATGGTTTGTCAATTTTATTTATCTTCTCAAAGTGAAGTGAAGTCGCTCAGTCGTGTCCGACTCTTCATGACCCGTGGACTGTAGCCCACTAAGCTCCTCTGTCCATGGGATTCTCCAGGCAAGAATACTGGAGTGGGTTGCCATTTCCTTCTCCAGGATCTTCTCAAAGAACCAGCTTTTAGCTTTGTTGATTTTTGCTATGGTCTCTTTTGTTTCTTTTGCATTTATTTCTGCCCTAATTTTTGTCATTCTTACCTTCTACTAGCCCCAGGGTTCTTCATTTCTTCTTTTTCTAGTTGCTTTAGGTGTAGAGTTAGGTTATTTATTTGACTTTTTTCTTGTTTCTTGAGGTAAGCCTGTATTGCCACGAACCTTCCCCTTAGCACTGCTTTTACAGTGTCCCATAGCTTTTCGGTTGTTCTGTTTTCATTTTCATTTTTGATTTCTCCTGTGATCTGTTGGTTATTCAGAAGTGTGTTGTTTAGCCTCCATATGTTGGAATTTTTAATAGTTATTTTTTCCTGTAATTGACATCTACTCTTACTGCTTTGTGATCAGAAAAGATGCTTGGAATGATTTCATTTTTTTTGAATTTATCAAGGTTAGATTTATGGCCCAGGGTGTGATCTATCCTGAAGAAGGTTCCATGTGCACTTGAGAGAAAGATGAAACTCATTCTTTTGGAGTGAAATGTCCTGTAGATATCAATTAGGTCAAACTGGTCCATTGTATCATTTAAAGTCAGTGTTTCCTTGCTAATTTTCTGTTTAGTTGATCTATCCATAGGCGTGAGTGAGGTATTAAAGTCTCCCACTATTATTGTGTTAATTTCCCCCTTTCATGCTTGTTGGCATTTACCTTACATAAGTATTTTATGATATTAAGGAAATAGTATCAATTCATTTTTTTAAGAATGGTAATGATTAAGCTCTTTGAAAGTATTTGTTTTAGAAATAAGAACTGAAATATTTACAGAGGAAATGACTTGCGGTCTAGAATTTACTTCCAAATAATTGAGAAGGAAGAAGTTAATTTATGTGTAGATGAAACAAGATTGACTGAGGACTAATAACTATATGGGTGATGTGTATACGGGGATTCATCAACCTAATCTGTCTTTCTATAGGCTTGTAATTTTCCATAATAAAAAGTTGAAAATAGTGTCTACTACTTAATAAATGCTATAATTCAGAAGATTCAAGTCTGTATGTGGGCTCAACTAATTTACTATATTTTTAATCTTTTTTCTCTTCTGCCTTCTTTGTTATTGACTTTTAGAATTTCTATTTTATACATTTTGGATCTACTGGATATATATTTATAGCCTTTTGTGTTTCCTCTTATTATGTTTTTCTCTTTATGTTTTGTTTCTGAGTCCTTGAGCTTTCATTGAAAACTTATAAAATCAAATTAGGTTATTTTTCAATATCCAAACTTTCATTCGCTAATTTTATTGCATATTTTATTTGCTATTGCATTTCTCATCTCCAGAAAAACCAATTTTCTCTCAATCTCATTGAGAATATTATCTTATTAAATAATCAAACAAAATAATAATAGTGATAATAATTTCATTAAATGATATGTTTCAGTCTATGGACAGGGAGGCCTGGCATGCTGCGATTCATGGGGTCGCAAAAAGTCAGACATGACTGAGCGACTGAACTTAACTGAACTGAACTGATATTAAATATTTTCATTAAATGCTTACCATGTTTCACAATTACACTCATCTCACATGCTAGCAAAATAATGCTTAAAATTCTCCAAGCCAGGCTTCCACAGTACATGAACCATGAACTTCCAGATGTTCAATCTGGATTTAGAAAAGGCAGAGGAACCAGAGATCAAATTGCCAACATCGTTGGATCATCAAAAAAGCAAGAGAGTTCCAGAAAAACATCTATTTCTGCTTTATTGACTATGCCAAAGCCTCTGAATGTGTGGATCACAACAAACTATGAAAAATTCTTAAAGAGATGGGAATACCAAACCACCTGACCTGCCTCCTGGGAAATCTGTATGCAGGTCAAGAAGCAACAGTTAGACCTGGACATGGAACAGACTGGTTCCAAATCAGGAAAGGAGTATGTCAAGGCTGTATATTGTCACCTTGCTTATTTAACATATATGCAGAGTACATCATGCAAAACGCCAGGCTAGAGGAAGTACAAGTTGAAATCAAGATTGCCGGGAGAAATATCAATAACCTCAGATATGCAGGTGGTATCACCCTTATGGCAGAAAGTGAAGAAGAACTAAAAGCCTCTTAATGAAAGTGAAAGAAGAGAGCGAAAAAGTTGGCTTAAAGCTCAACATTCAGAAAACTAAGCTCATGACATCTGGTCCCAGATGGGGAAATAGATGGGGAAACAGTGGAAACAGTGGTTGACTTTATTTTTTTGCACTCCAAAATCCCTGCAGATGATGACTGCAGCCATGAAATTAAAAGGTGCTTGCTCCTTGGAAGAAAAGCTATGACCAACCTAGACAGCATATTAAAAAGCAGAGACAATACTTTGCCAACAAAGCTCTGTAAGATCAAGGCTATGGTTTTTCCAGTGTCATGTATGGATATGAGTTGGACTATAAAGAAACCTGAGCACCAAAGAATTGATGCTCTTGAACTTTGGTGTTGGAGAAGACTCTTAAGAGTCCCTTGTACTACGAGGAGATCAAACCGGTCGTTCCTAAAGGAAATCAGCCCTGAATATTCATTTGAAGGACTGATGATGAAGCTGAAGCTTCAATACTTTGGCCACCTGATGCGAAGAACTTACTCATTGGAAAAGACCCTGATGCTGGGAAGGACTGAAGGCAGGAGAAGGGGGACGACAGAGGATGAGACAGTTGGATGGTATCACCAACTCTATGGACACAAGTGTGAGTAAGCTCTGGGAGTTGGTGATGGACAGGACAGCCTGGTGTTCTGCAGTCCATGGGGTCACAAAGAGTCGGACACGACTGAATGACTGAACTGAACTGACCTGATGTTTCATAGTAGTAGTGAAGTCGCTCAGTCGTGTC
Source organism: Redunca redunca (assembly GCA_006410935.1). NCBI lineage: Eukaryota > Metazoa > Chordata > Mammalia > Artiodactyla > Bovidae > Redunca > Redunca redunca. Next base: position 256,034 of record SJYQ01000434.1, on the reverse strand, counting down.
CGACTCTTTGTGATCCCATGAACTGTAGCCACCAGGCTCCTCCATGCATGGGATTCTCCAGGCAAGAGTACTGGAGTGGGTTGCCATTTCCTTCTCCAGGGAATCTTCTCGACCCAGGGATCGAACCCAGGTCTCCTACATCGTAGGCAGACACTTTAACCTCTGAACCACCAGGGAAGCCCCGATGTTTCATAGATTAGCATACATTATATCTTTAGATTGTTCATATTCAACAGACAAGAAACCTGTGTTTATAAAGCTTTAGTAACATTACAAAGCCATAGGTTAGACTTGGCTGTTTGCATTTGGAAGACATGGTTCATCTTGGTTGGCTTGCTTAAGGGTCCAGGTCTTAGATGGAGCTTGGCTGATCTAGGTGGGCTTATCCAAGTGGTTACACTTTGTCCCATGTGACTCTCCTCTTCCTTCTGGGAACAGTGAGCTAGGCTATATGTGGTCATTTAATGATGGTAGCAAAAAGTGCAAGAAGACAAGCAGAAATATGCAAGGATTCAGAAGGCTTATGCTGGGAACTGGCACATCATTATTTCTTAAAGTCACATGGCTGAACTTAAAGTAAAGAAGCAAGGAAATATATCCTGGCCATTTTGTGGGAGAAAGCTGCCTGTTACAGGGGGGGATAAGGGATGAATCTGGATTGCCTAAGTGAATACACAATCATTCATGCAAGTGGTCTATGTATTAAATGACAGCGCTTTAAATCTGGACAAAAATTTTAAAAATCTTATGCCCTTAAGCACTATCCAAGGATTCTTTTATATAAAAACACATTCGTTGATGCCAGGGATTGATATGTTCATTGGAATCTATTGAATCTTTTCATGTCCCCATGATTATTCTTTTCTCAAAGGGGAAGAATGAGGGGTATGTATTACTGCACAGTGTTGGGAACTGGGATGGTCTGTTAAGCTTTGTGCATGTATTCCTTCCATTTTTCACATCAACTAATTAGTGACACTCCAACATATCTCACTGGATTATAAGAATTAAACGCAACATCTGCACATACCAGGCACATAGTAGTAACTTGAGTTTCAGTCCCCTATACCTTCCAAGAGTCCTTTTTCCTCCTGCATGGAAACATGCACAATGCTTTTTAATGCTCCTCAAATTTTCAACAACACTGCCTTCCATTCTCGTTCCTTACTTCCTCAGATCTCAAATATTTCTCAAGACGACTTGCTCCAGGCTCCATCTCCTAAGCCTCTTGAGAAACTTAGCTCTCAAATGACACCAGTAATCCAATTTTGTCAATTTCCATTCATCCTTCAGACAGCTAACACTCCACGCAATTGCATTTCTCAAGGTCAACAATATCCTCAACGTTGTCAAGTCAGTGAACGCATTTCTTTCCTCAGACAACTCACTCTTAACAGTATTTTCCATTGCTGATCACTTATACCTTCCAGAAACAATTTCTTTTCTTGTTCCATGATTTCATTCTCTTTGAGGATTTTTCCTCTTACCTCTCTGGTCATTCACTTTTACTCTTTTATGTGATTTCTTCTCCTATACTCAATCTTTAAAAACAAGAGTTTACCAAGGCTCTCACAACCTGGAATCATTTCTAATTTTTGTAATGTATTTTCACATTAGACGATTTCAAGGTTTGCAATGGCTTTGGACAACTAGCAGATCCTGAAAACTCTCAAACTTATCAGTTCAGTTCAGACAGTCAGTCGTGTCCAACTCTTTGCGACCCCATGAATCGCAGCACACCAGGCCTCCCTGTCCATCACCAACTCCCAGAGTTCACTCAGACTCACATCCATCGAGTTGGTGATGCCATCCAGCCATCTCATCCTCTGTTGTCCCCTTCTCCTCCTGCCCCCAATCCCACTCAGCATCAGAGTCTTTTCCAATGAGTCAGCTCTTTGCATGAGGTGGCCAAAGTACTGGAGTTTCAGCTTTAGCATCATTCCTTCCAAAGAAATCCCAGGGCTGATCGCCTTCAGAATGGACTGGTTGGATCTCCTTGCAGTCCAAGGGACTCTCAAGAGTCTTCTCCAACACCACNATGATCCAGCAGATGTTGGCAATTTGATCTCTGTTTCCTCTGCCTTTTCTAAAACCACCTTGAACACCTGGAAGTTCACAGTTCATGTATTGCTGAAGCCTGGCTTGGAGACTTTTGAGAATTACTTCACTAGCATGTGAGATGAGTGCAATTGTGCAGTAGTTTGAGCATTCTTTGGCATTGCCTTTATTTGGGATGGGAATGAAAACTGACCTTTTCCAGTCCTGTGGCCACTGCTGAGTTTTCCAAATTTGCTGGCATATTGAGTGCAGCACTTTCACAGCATCCTCTTTCAGGATTTGAGATAGCTCAACTGGAATTCCATCACCTCCACTAGCTTTGTTCGTTAGTGATGCTTTCTAAGGCCTACTTGACTTCACATTCTAGGATGTCTGGCTCTGGATGACTGATCACACAATCGTGATTATCTGGGTCGTGAAGATCTTTTTTGTACAGTTCTTCCGTGTATTCTTGCCACCTCTTCTTAATATCTTCTGCTTCTGTTAGGTCCAGACCATTTCTGTCCTTTATCAAGCCCATCTTTGCATGAAATGTTCCCTTTGTATCTCTAATTTTCTTGAAGAGATCTCTAGTCTTTCCCATTCTGTTGTTTTCCTGTATTTCTTTGCATTGATCTCTGAAGAAGGCTTTCTTATCTCTTCTTGCTATTCTCTGGAACTCTGCATTCAGATGGATATATCTTTCTTTTTCTCCTTGGCTTTTCACCTCTCTTCTTTTCACAGCTATTTGTAAGGCCTCCCCAGACAGCCATTTTGCTCTTTTGCATTTCTTTTCCATGGGGTTGGTGTTGATCCCTGTCTCCTGTACAATGTCACAAACCTCATTCCATAGTTCATCAGGCACTCTATCTATCAGATCTAGGCCCTTAACTCTATTTCTTACTTCCAATGTATAATCATAAGGGATTTGATTTAGGTCATACCTGAATGGCCTAGCGGTTTTCCCTGCTTTCTTCAATTTGAGTCTGAATTTGGTAATAAGGAGTTCATGATCTGAGCCACAGTCAGCTCCCGGTCTTGTTTTTGTTGACTGTATGGAGCTTCTTCATCTTTGGCTGCAGAGAATATAATCAGTCTGATTTCGGTGTTAACCATCTGGTGATGTCCATGTGTAGAGTCTTCTCTTGTGTTGTTGGAAGAGGGTGTTTGCTATGACCAGTGCAATTTCTTGGCAAAACTCTATTAGTCTTTGCCCTGCTTCATTCCGCATTCCAAGGCCAAATTTGCCTGTTACTCCAGGTGTTTCTTGACTTCCTGCTTTTGCATTCCAGTTCCCTGTAATGAAAAGGACATCTTTTTGGGGTATTAGTTCTAAAAGGTCTTGTAGGTCTTCATAGAACCATTCAGCTTCAGCTTCTTCAGCATTACTGGTTGGGACATAGACTTGGATTACTGTGATATTGAATGGTTTCTCTTGGAAACAAACAGAGATCATTCTATCATTTTTGAGATTGCATCCAAGTATTGCATTTCAGACTCTTTTGTTGACCATGATGGCTACTCCATTTCTTCTGAGGGATTCCTGCTCGCAGTAGTAGATATAACGGTCATCTGAGTTAAATTCACCCATTCCAGTCCATTTTAGTTCGCTGATTCCTAGAATGTCGACGTTCACTCTTGCCATCTCTTGTTTGACCACTTCTGATTTGCCTTGATTCATGGACCTGACATTCCAGGTTCCTATGCAATATTGCTCTTTACAGCATCAAACATTGCTTCTATCACCAGTCACATCCACAGCTGGATATTCTTTTTGCTTTGGTTCCATCCCTTCATTCTTTCTCGAGTTATTTCTCCACTGAACTCCAGTAGCATGTTGGACACCTACTGACCTGGGGAGTTCCTTTTTCAGTATCCTATCATTTTGCCTTTTCATACTGTTCATGGGGTTCTCAAGGCAAGAATATTGAAGTGGTTTGCCATTCCCTTCTCCAGTGGACCACATTCTGTCAGACCTCTCCATCATGACCCACCCATCTTGGGTTGCCCTGCGGGCATGGCTTAGTTTCATTGAATTAGACAAGGCTGTGATTCTAGTGTGATTGGGTTGACTAGTTTTCTGTGAGTATGGTTTTATGTGTCTGCCCTCTGATGCCCTCTTGCAACACTTACCATCTTACTTGGGTTTCTCTTACCTTGGGTGTGGGGTATCTCTTCACTGATGCTCTAGGAAAGTGCAGCTGCTTCTCCTTACTTTGTATGAAAGGTATCTCGTCATCACTGCCCTTCCTGACTTTCAACGTGGGATAGCTCCTCCAGGCCCTCCTGCGCCCGCACAGCCATCACTCCTTTGACGTGGGGTTGCTCCTCCCAGCCACCGCCCCTTGCCTTGGGCACGGGGTGGCTCCTCCCGGCAGCCCCTGACCTCGGACATAGGGTAGCTCCTTTCAGCCGCCGCCCTTGGCCTACAAGTGGGCACCTGCGACCGGAGCACTAAGCTTGGCCGAGAGGAGCTACCCCACGTCTGAGGTCAGGGGCAGAAGCTGGGAGGACCCCATGCCCGAAGGGCGGCAGCCAAGGGGCGTTTACCCCACATCCGAGGTGAGCGGCAGTGGCTGAGAGTGCTAGGCTGCGATGGCACAGGAACGGCAGAGAGGAGCTCAAACTTATATCTGAGTCTAAACCTGTCCTTCAAATATTCTCTTCTTACCTATCATTCCCTCTGGAATATATCCATGGACAAATTCTTGATTTCTGCTATTGACTCCCTTGTTTAATTCTGATTGCCATTCCAAGTAGATGCAACCTAAGCTAACTCTCCCAATAACCCTATTTCACATTACTTTGTTTTACTATATGACCAACAAACAAATACACACATACATATCTGAATCTTTTCTTCCATTTGTTTGATTTCCAGTTTATTTTCTATTTGACCATTAGGAGTTGCATGAGAGAAGAAATCTTGCCTGTTTCATTTACTGTTTCATCCTTAATACATAGAATACTGCCAAACACAGAGTATTAACTCAGTAAATATTTTGGGGGTGAAAGAATGAATCTTGTCTTACTTTGGTTGCTTTTCCGAAAAGCAAGCTGAAATATACAGAAAAAGGCTATTAATTATTAATAATAATTGCTCACATGCTGCTTTATGTTTTACAAATATTTTCATTTAAAATGTCTCATTTAAAAATCACTGCAACCCTGGGAGTTGAGATTATTATTCTCTTTATAAAAATGAAGAATACTGTGACTGAAAGGACTCATACAGATGTTAGCCTGAGTTTTGATTCCAGGGTTTTTGATTCCAAGTTCACTGATATTTCCATTATGCCATAGCATTTATGATTTTTCCTAGGGAGTCAATAAGCAAAAGCTATTAAAAATGCATCTTTTAAAAGGAAAGCATTCTAAAAGGCATATTCACATTCCATTTTCACTCATGTATGTAGAAACTATAAAGTCAATAGACTTTTTTCCTGGTGCTGTATTTTTTAACTCCTAAGTAATGAAGGATGGTGGCCAGTGACTTACAGCATCATTTTTGACTTACAGCATCTGGAAAATTTTTTTGTAATGGTTCAAAGAGAATATTTCATGAACCAACATGAATCAATTTAAGTAACAACAACAATCATAGTCACAATAATAACAATAATATTCATGTTTTTGTATGGTTCTTCACATATTTTCAGTGCATTTTTATGATCCTTGCCCATAAGATTATTAAGAGTTTTAAAAAAATCATTTCAGGTATTTTTTAAAAAACTTCTTTACTATCACTATGTAAATAGCCTACTAAAACTCTCAAACTGACTGCTGTTTAATTTCTCCCTGCACTCACACCCAGTAGGAATTATCTCTGAACTCCTCACAGGATTTTCCATGCCTCAATTAATCCACTGATACCTTAACCACACATAACCCCCTTATATTCTTCTTGAGTGCAATCTGCACCTTCTAATGTCCAATATAATCCAAGAGAAGGTGTGGTCTGCAATCTCCTAAACATCTCCTGCTACTTACAGTTCATTATTTTTTCCATAACACTTAAAACCATACATGCCATTCAGCATCTTGTATGCTTGTCTGAACTCTCCACACCTTTTGCTTCTGTACCAATAAGTAATTGCAAGCAACAAAAATACTCTAGCTAACTTAACAAAAGAGAAGTTATTGGAGTCTCACAACACAGTTTGAAGGTAGGAGGCCTAGTGAGGAAATTATGCAGGGAACACGTTTGATTGTAACATGATCAATCTAGTCAATACACCACCACCAGGACAAAATCTACTTCCAGTCAGTTGTTTTGTCTCATTGACCAAAATTTTAGACAGTATCCAATTCACTTATCTCAGGTGATGTTTTGCCTCTGTCTAAGGGAGGATGTGAGTAATTAAAGCATACCCACAAGACTAGATTCAATAAATAACTAATTATTCCAGAGAAAATAAGAGTACTGTTTTTTTAAGAGGAAATTATGCTGTACTGACAATGGAAAGCAAATTCCACTACAGTCTACTGTGACTATACAATATTTGTACACCCAAACTGTCATATGTACATTTCCAACAATATCCATATATAACACAAATCCATCTATTCCCTTAGAGAAGCAACAAAAATTCATTCAGACCCAAGCCTGTTGGCATTGTTTCCAGCATTGTTCTTTACCTAATCTAATTCCTTCATGATACCATCTCAATATTCTGCAGTAACAGTTCCCAATCTTTTTGTTACCAGAGACTATTTTTGTAGAAGACAATTTTTCAGAATGATTCAAGTGTGTTACATTTATTGTGGACTTTATTTCTATTATTATCAGATCAGCTCCACCTTAGATTATCAGGCATTAGATTGTGGAGGTTGGTGACCTCTGTTCTACAGTGTAGGAGCTAAATGGAATATCTAATAACCACGTGTGTGTGTGTGTGTCCAACTCTTTGTGACCCCAAGGACTACAGCCCACCAGGCTCTTCTGTCCATGGGATTTTCCAGGCAAGAATACTGGATTGGACTGCCATTTTCCTCCTTCAGAAGATCTTCCCCATCCAGGGATCAAATCCAAGTCTCTTGCAGCTCTTGCACTGGCAGGCAATTTTTTACCACTGTACCACCTGAGAAGTTCAATGGTCACAGAACTCCCTTTATAAAATAGTGGAATAATGGGAAAAAATGAGAATACATATTGATTTAAAGTATAAACATAGGTGTGTAACATATAAGAAGTAAAATAATTGTAAAGGTTAATACCATCATTTCTGCTACTGGTCATGAGATTGCTTTTTTCTTCCTTTTCCTATTACCTATTATATACTTTCCTGGCTTTTAGCTGGTATCAGCAGTATCCCAGCTGGAGGAGATTATCTGTTCTGTGACATAATCCAAGTTTGAAGTTTGAGAGATCTGAGTGGTTGGTAGTCTTGCATATGTTGGATTGTAATAGTTTTAATTGTTTCTTCTAGTCATACTAAAGCAAGTTGGTACCCCCAATGGCTTACCAGGTTCCTTGCATTTGTCTCTTTGCACCACTGTACAGCAGAAGCCCTATTTCCTCTTGATAAACAGGGCCAATAACCTTAATTAACGCCATAATTCTGTTTTTCACAATTTTCCCAGTTGCATGACAAAGGCATGACTACTAGATGGTAATCCAAACTTCCAAAAGCATTGAATCCACTGCTATATTTCCAAATGGAAACATTCCCCAGGTGGAAACAAAACTAAACTTTGAATGGCAACATAGAGTCAGAAAACAAATGTCAACCCCCTTCACTTACTTTCCTTGATTATTTAATCCATATATTCTGATGTTAGGAAAACTCTAAATTTCATAAAATGATGTGTGTCAAATGGAATCTTTAGTGAACCTGCAATAGTCAGTTCAACTATTTTATGATTTCACTGAAACTTCTTTACCTTAAATCCAATTCTTTGGTCATAAATTAAGGGATATTGTGACAAGGTATAAGAAAGTTCATCAGTAAACAGAGTCATAATGTGAATAGAAAACAATGCAAATTCAGAACAGACATTTATCCCAATGGGAATAAGCTGTAAACAGTTCCAAGAGTAATCAACTTTCTACCATATGGTTGGATGGTCATAGATATATAAAGCCAAATTAAAGCTCCAGGTTAGTAGCTGCTTTCTTGCAAACTGGTCTCTCAGTAAGAATAGCCACATCACCCTTCATGAGAAGGAAGTGCTCTTGAGTCCCAAGATGGACTCCATGTCCATCCTACCAATATGACCATTTTCTTTATGAACTCAATGAATGAACATCAGGATAGCAGTGGTAAATGGCTGACTGAAAATCATAGTGTACATCTTATCCACCTGATTTTTTACGAATTTGTTTTGTAATGGAGATATACATCAGCCTTTGGGGACTTAGCTTGAGAGATTCCTCTATATGTTCTCTTCCAGAACATCCTGTCACTACTTCTCCAATTATGCCACTTCCAATTTTCCAAACACATGACCAAGGCAGTACTTGTCATTTACTCATGTATACAAATCTTTACCTCATGACATCATTCCTTCCAGGCAAAGTGGAGTACCATGACACTGGTGGTATACAGAGTAACTGTGCATGTTAGGCTGGTTAGTTCTAAGGAAAGAGGCACCCACAAGAGTGGAGGACTTATGTGGATACTTGCTAAACTTTTTTTTTCTTTTCAGTATCCAAATCCCCTTTCTACTATCACCCAAAAAATCTCAATGAGAAACTCCCCAATTGAATTATGTGTTATACAACCATGTCTCATTTCTGCTTTGCAAATAGATTCACCTGTATCATTTTTCTAGATTCCACATATGTGTGTTAATTTATTTGTTTTCCTCTTTCTGACTTACTTCACTTTGTATGACAGACTCTCGGTCTATCCACGTCTCTGCAAATGGTCCTTCATACTCTGAGGTGACCTAAATGGAGAGAAAATCCAAAATAAGAAGGGATACATGTGTACATATGGCTTATTTACTTTATGTATAGCAGAAAACAACACATTATAACCCAACTATATGCCAATAAAAGTTTTCTTTAAAAATATATATTAATATCATATTTTTAAAAAATATTTTAATACATTTTAAAATAAAAGAGCAAGATAGATATGACAGTAGATGTGCAATTTCCTATCTTCCCATCTAGCTTGTTACAGTAGGAGAGTAAATGGAAGTTGAATGGAGAAGCTCAAAACCATGAATAGAGAGTGCATTTGACCATCATTTTCTGTACTTTACTGAGAAACTTTGGTATAGTAATTGGCAGTTGGACCATATCCACTTTACAAAATAATTTTAAATTAGACAAAATCAGTAGAAACATAACCCTAAAATCTCTGAAATCTAAGGAATCCTAACAACCAGATTCTAAAATGAGTGCCTTTCTAAAATTTGATGTAGATTCTATCATTGTCTGCTATTTTGCATATCTTAATATATATACTATTTTATTCTTTATTAGGTAAATTCCTTTTTCCAAGATTTGGGGATAGAAAGTATTGGAAATTGAATAGTTCTTATAATGTCCTTATATTTCTAGAAACTCGTACATAAATTTTATTCTTCTTTGACATTCAAATGAATTGTATTTCTAATTGTTCTAAGAGCATGGCCATGTTGCCATGGGTCTTAGAGACCCATGCTATGAGAACATTAGTGAACTTTGGATTCTAGTATCAAGAATGCATAATTTCTTTGGAAAATGCATGATTGAACCTCTATGAAATATGTATTATGTTATAAATCATAATCACCAGTGGAAGTGTATTAATCCTGCATAAAAGATGCAGTAGTTATTATTGCTACTGTGCATTCAGGCCTCTGTCTAGGAATGTAGTTGAAATTCCCAAATTGTAGGTCAAGTTAATCTTTCAGTCTAATGAGCAGATTTTTGTATTTATCATTTTTATATTTATCTTCATCTTTTATAATTATGGATTATTAATTTTCTTCTGGCATTAAGCCATCTGCCTCAAAGTTAGTATTACATTCTAAAAATCTTTTCAGTGAATGTCTTTATTATAGATTGCTATAACTACTAGAAAGGAATTATATTTTCATCACTTTTCCCTTGAATATTTGACCTGTTTCTAGGAAGGAGAACCATTTTCAAATTCTCAATGATTCTGAGCTATTCCTTCATTCTGAAATAACTATGTGCAATGAAAATGGGGAAATCTTCAATCTACAGAATGATGACATTTCACCTCAAAAAAAATTTCAGCATCCATGAACATCTGATTTTATACCTGAAAACTGATAATTAAAGAATTTCAAATAGGCTCAAATTAGAAAAAGGCTAGAATTCAGACCTCTTTTTTAAATTAAGACTTAAGTTTCATTTTTCTGAAAGTAATTAAGAGGTTCACATTTTAGGATCTAAAAATTATTATACTAAGTAAAATGAGTCAGAGAAAGACAAATATTATATCACTTATATATGGCATCTAAAAACTAATATAAATGAATCTATATAAAACAGATGCTGGGAGGGATTGGGGGCAGGAGGAGAAGGGGACGACCAAGGATGAGATGGCTGGATGGCATCACGGACTCGATGGATGTGAGTCTGAGTGAACTCCGGGAGATGGTGATGAGCAGGGAGGCCTGGCATCCTGCGATTCATGGGGTCGCAAAGAGTCGGACACGACTGAGCGACTGAACTGAACTGAATATAAAACAGAGAAAACAAACTTACAATTACCAAAGGGGAAAGGTGGTGGGGAGGGAAAAATTAGGAGTTTGGGATCAATAGATACACACTACTGCATATAAAATAAACAACAAAGACCTACTCTATAGCAAGGAACTACATACAATATATAGGGAATAATATTCAGTACCTTGTAATAACCTATAGTGGAAAATAATCTGAAAATGAATGTATATATATGTATAACTGAATAACTGTGCTGCTATACATAAACTGAAATAGTGTTGCAAATCAATTATACTTCAATTTTTTAAAAAAAATAGAGGTTCGCAGTTTAAAAACAAAGTATATACTAGACTTAAAATGAAAAGCTGCTGTCTTCTGTCCTTTCTTACCCCACTCCCAGTTTTCCTTGCCAACAACTGATTCTCACTCATCAGAAGCAACCAGTTTCAACTCTTGTAGCTTTTTCTTAGGGTATATATACATCCATATTTTAAAATAACATGATTATACTACTATCTTAAAATATGGATGCATATACCCTAAGAAAAAGCTACAAGAGTTGAAAGTGGGTGATTATACTGCTATCCCCTCTCCAGTATTCTTGCTGGGAAATCCCATCAACAGATAAGCCTGGAGGGCTATAGTCCATGGGGTCACAAAGAGTCAGACATGACTGACTGACTAAACAACAACCAAAAATACTGCTATCAGTTCTTAAATTCTTATATGGAATAATGCCATTGTCCGTATACAATCTCTCTCTCTCTCTTTCACAGACACACACACTTCCTCACCCTCATCCTCCAAATGCAGTTATATCAAGTTTTGGGGTTAAATTAGTACTGGATGTTCACATTATTACAGATAGCTAAATATTGTTCACAGTTAAGCTACTAAGTATGCTGTTATTATATTTTCTTTCCCATACAAACTTGTACTTCCCTGCAGGTATACTTTCCTTATACTTTATATCTGCTGTATAATGTACATATACCTGACAGTAATTCATTCCGAAGAATTGATGCTTTTGAACTGTGGTGTTGGAGAAGACTCTTGAGAGTCCCTTGGACTGCAAGGAGATCCAACCAGTCCATTCTGAAGGAGATCAGCCCTGGGATTTCTTTGCAAGGAATGATGCTAAAGCTGAAACTCCGGTATTTGGCCACCTCATGTGAAGAGTTGACTCATTGGAAAAGACTCTGATGCTAGGAGGGATTGGGGGCAGGAGGAGAAGGGGACGACAGAGGATGAGACGGCTGGATGACATCACTGACTCGATGGACATGAGTCTGAGTGAACTCTGGGAGTTGGTGATGGACAGGGACGCCTGGCATGCTGCGATTCATGGTGTCGCAAAGAGTTGGACACAACTGAGCTACTGAACTTAATTCATTCCAAGTGTTCCAACACCCTCTAAATATAGATATTCAGTGTTCTAGCAATATTAGTTATTCATCAGAATATCCCTACTAAATCCCCCATCTACCTACTTCAAACTGCATTATTTGATCTATACATTTCACTGTAAAATATGCTTTAATTTCTTAGTGACTTCCCTTCATTTTTTTAGTAGCTTTCTGAGAAGGATGTTTGCATGGTAAAATGTTCGAGATTTTACATGTGTGAAAATGCCATTAGACTACAGACATGTTTGATTTTTAGTGTGGCTATATAACAAATTATCAGTTATAAATCATACATTTTTAGCATTTGGAAGACCTTAATTATCTTCTAGTTCAGGGGTTGGCCAATTTTTTTCAGTAAAGAATCAGATGTTAAATTTTTAGGCTTTGCAGACTGTGTAAACTTTGTTGCAATCACCTACCTCTGCTGTTGTGGCTGAAAGAAGTCATAGAAAATTTATAAGCAAATGGCCATGTTCCAGTAAAACTTTACAAAAACAGGCCATAATTTGCTACTCTCTGGTCTAGGTTAATGCATTGTGATTTCTAATTCATTTACACAATAATTTTTAATTTTGTTTTTAGACTCTAAGTTTTAAAGTTTCTTCACTTTGGCCTTGACACTTAAAATATACAGATGATGTACTTTGTTGAGAACTTGAGATGTTTTGCTGGAAACTTGATGGGCTTTTCAAACTGGAGAATCTGGAAAAGGTTCAAATATATTGGTAATTTTCTTGTATCTCCTTTCTTTGTTCAGTCCTTCTGAAACTCATTTTCACTAAATGTCAGGTTTATTGGGCATATTATTTTTAACTTGCCTCCACTATTTTTACACACTTTGGAAGCTATTTAGAAGTTAACTTTCAATCCTTCTTTTTGACTTTTATATCACCATTTTTTAACATTATATTACTGTATCTTACTATTTGACTCATCTTTATTTTATGGTTCCTTGTTTTTACTTCATGTGTACAATCTCCTTTACAGGGGCATCAATCCCATTCATGACAGAGCTTCCTAATCACTCCCCAGAGTCCTCACTTCCAAATACTGTTACACAGGAGATTAGGTTTCACATATGTGTCTGGGCAAGGGGCAGGAGTGTCTAGTCTATAGTAGTGTGTGTATGTGTGTGAGTACATATATGTTAGCCTGTTAACTGTATTGCCTCTTCAACTTTCACTTTATTCTCTCTCCTTCTCTTCTTTTTTCCATCTATCTTTATTCGAGAAGCTTCCTTGAAAGTTAGGTGATTTTTGTCTATCTCTTCACATTTAAGAGCAAGGCACTAAACTGATGACTGGAATTTCTATAGACCTGGGTGATCTTACAATGGATGGGCTTTATTGTAGCACAGTCAAATTAAAACCCAGCAGTTTCATTGAGGAACCCTGATTAAGCATATAGGAATTTTTTCTTAGGCTAATCAGCGTTGCAGAAAGCAATTTGCCTATCTTTTTCTGGGGAAATCACCCAGCTCAGAGCATTCTGGGAACCAAGGAGGGGAAGTATAGTGTAAGGATCTCACAATTCAGTACATAGCTTTCACTTAATTCCTGTGATTCCAGTGTGTCCCGCCACAGCCACCTTGGATGTATTCTTCAAGTCAGAATTTGTCTGACTGAATATCTAGGGTAAGAAAATCTTACTCACTCTTCTTCATGGATTAAAGAAAAGTAACCATGTACAATCAGAAAGGTGATCTTGTGGTCTGATACTGTTAAGACTTTCATCTGATCTTTCTTTTTCCATCAAATATCCTGTGTCCTAAGGTACCCAGTGTCACCAACTCTAGTCTTCCCAGGCAGCCACAGGACAAACTGATCAGTTCTTCATGACTCTCCCACCAGCAGGTTTTGATTTGAGATTTCTGTAGTCTGATAAGTCAATTACCACTCATACATCAGTTCCAGCATTTAAAAAATTAATGTTTTTAATCTATTGTAGTCTTCTCTTTTTTTCTTCATTTTTTTCCCCTGTGGGTTCTTTGCCTTTTAATATCTTTGATATCATTTTTATAGGATTTCATGAAGGACCCAACATAAATTAATGTATTTACTCTAACATGATTCATCTAATTGTATTTCCAACTTTAGGAAACTCATATATACACCAGCTATTCAGAAATCCCATAGGGAGCCCTGGAGCTATGATGGCCTTGCAGAGTTGTTCTGAGTTGGGGAGAGGGGGCTGGGCTTTTCCACATGATCCTCCAAGGCGTAGATACTGGATGCCCCAGGGAGGGGACACTTCCTTGAGTGAGGTGGCTGAGGAAGATTCCTGGAAAGAGTTTAGAGCTGAGGCCTGCAAACACAGGTAATGGGAATCTGGGCTATGCAGCTTAGTGTCTGCTGCATGTGGCTTTTAGCAAACTTGCATCTGAACATCTAGAATAAATAAATGTTAAGAATTAGGAAAAATTTCCAAGCAACTTACTTAGCAAGGAGAATTGATGCTTCTGAGACAAGCAGGGCAATGAACTTAATGGTAGAGACTCCTCAACTATAGAGGCCATGTATAATTCATCTCTTTATCTGTAAAATACAGCCCTTTGCTTGGTTCATAGCTGATCCACAGTTTATTTGTTTAATAATTAAGGGAAATTAATATATTTTAAAAATTAGCTTTTATTCCTAGAGATTATCATATCAAGTGAAGTAAGCCAGAGAAAGACAAATATCACTTATACATGGAATTTAAATATATATATATATATATATAAATGAACTTATGTATAAAACAGAAATAGATCCACAGACATGGAAAACGAACTTATGATTACCAAAGGGGCAAGGGGTTGGAGAAGGATAAATAAAGAGGTTGGTATTAACATAACACACATTACTATATAAAAAATAGATGGCCAACAAGGACCTACTGTATAGCACAGGGAACATACTCAGTATTTTGTAATAACCTCATGGGAAAAGAATCTGAAAAAGTATATAACATATAAAGCATACCCATATATGTGTATGTATGTATAAATATAACAGAGTCACTGTGCTCTACACCTGAAACTAACATAACACTGTAAATCAACCATACTCCAGCAAGAATTAACTTAAAAAATAAAAATCATATATAAATAAACTTTCCTGCCTAATATGGACATTACATTTTGAAGCAGCTAAAAATAAAACATTTTTCCTTAAAAAAATTAAAGCACATGGCAATCAATGAAAGAAGGATTATAATGAAAGGCAGAGTTTGACCCATGTGATTCACATTGAAATGAAAGGTCACAAAATATCACCATTATCATAAGTGGGAGAGATGGCATGCTGTCCCCAGCTTCCACAACCATGTCAATTTACTCCTTGACAAAATCATTGACACATTTAGGGAAATAATGTAATGACCAAGAATGTCATAGGGATAATTTCAAGTCAATAAGTGGATTATTTTCTCATCTCTAATGAAAGCTAGGGATGGAAAGAATTGGGATTCGTAATGCTGAAAATAAAGTATTATTTAGAATTCAGGAGTATTTCTCTGAGCCCTGACTCCATATAGAAATAACCCTGGACAAAGGATGTCTCTGCTTTCAACTATCTGTCATCTGTTGGCCAGTTTATTACCTCTGAGTGGTGAAGCATTGCAGATCTCTGGGGGCATATCCAGCTCATTTACATAGGCCAGTTGTCCCAGACTCAGTGGTTTCATGTTAAACTAGCAAATAGCAAGAAGAAAATGAATCCTTTCCACACACAGTTCAGAGCCATATTTTTTCATGTTGATATCTTGCAGAGAGTGCTACTTCCCAGTTTTATTCTAGATGCCTAATGTTATGCTGCATCAGTCAAATCATATTATATCAAGTTACAGAGCAGGTCAGCACAAATGTCTGTGTTCAAAGATGTCTCTGACTTCCTGCCAAGTCATTTGGCACCACTCAAGTTGTCATCAATTTGAATTACTTGTAGATCACTTCAGGAGATATTAAGATAATTATTGGTTGTTCTCATAAGGGTAGGAAGCCAACAAAGCACTCACCAAACCTCTGCATCCATCTATAAATTGAGAAACAGACACTTTATATCTTAAAGCAATATAATTCATGTCACGTTAGTGTATGCACCATTTCAGTTTATATTCTATCATTCCACCCTTAAATTATAAAATATATTTGGATAATGTGTCCAGTTGATATAAGCATGCATACAGCCTTATTGAATCTAACATATTTTTCTCTTAGTGCTGAATTTTTCCACTAAAGAGTTATTAGAGGATAAATGGCATCTGGCCATGATACATTCAAGAAACAATTGAAATTAGGAATAAAAATTTACCTTTTTAAAAGAAATATGCACACAACTGATATTACAGAAATACTCTCCATTTACGGTATATTACACTCCAAAATTTCATTCAAAGGATGGTTGCCTAAAATAACATTCTACTTGGAAACAATACAATTATGGGCTCCACAACTTGGTTATACTGCATCAATACTCTATCAATAGCAATATACCATATCAATAATACCGTGCGCATGTTCAGTCATTCAGTTGTGTCCAACTCTTTGCTACCCTCTATGAACTGCAGCCTGCCTAGCTCCTCTGTTCATGGAATTTCCCAGGCAAGAATACTGGAATCGCCATTTCCTACTATGGGATATCTTCCCAGCCCAGGGATTGAACCTGCATCATCAATAATAATGCTTACTTACAATATCAGTGCTGTGAAAAAAGTCATTCTATCCTAGAGGAAGCTCTAAGACCTCATCTCTGGGCATGATGTTCTAGCAGAAAAAACCCTCAGCCTCTGTCCCTTCTTTATTGACTTCTCAAGATGCCAGAGGTAGGAAAGACAATAAGGTATCTTAATTATCCCCAGAAAAAAAAGGCTCAAGAGAAATAGAATGGTGATTACCTTCTGTTAAAGGTGGTCCATATTCCTGAGTCAGGCAATTTTACATGACAAATGGAAATGATATGTAACTGGTTAATTCTTTTGCCAACTTCAACACTTACTCCACAGCTTCTCACTCTATCCACTTTGAATTTTATTTTCCTATCTCTTCTCTTCTGACTGTTTATTCCAGTTTATCAAGGAGAGGCTATGTGGTAGTTGAAAGCACTGGAGTCAGACCATCTGGGCTGAAAATATGACTCCATACTGGAAGACAATTCTTCATGTGTCTCACATTTCTGCATATCCTTTCAGCAGAGGTAATAATGGCCTTCATTCTGGATTAATTTTTCGGAGTTGTTGTATAGCAAACAACCTTTGACAACAGAGATGGTCCAAGTGTCTCTGGAGCAGGGGGAATATTATTTGTTGCCCAATATAATAATGTCTCTACCTGGAGCAATCATTGGACAAGTTTGCGTGTAACCCGTTAAAAACTTAGGGATCTCATAAACTTGGGTTTCCTCCGCTGTGAGGCAAACACATAGCATCCAGCTGGGTCTGCCTCCACGTTGCCTCCTTGGGACTTGAGGGGCAAGAGTAACAGACAGGAACCCGAAATTCATGCTGCCTGGGTCTTTAAACCAGGAGTGTTGTGTCTTTTGCAGGCATCCATGAAACTATGAGGGGTTAATATGCTAGCTTACAATTTGGGTAAAAACCTCAGACCTGACACTCTGCCACTTAACCGGTATGTGACCTTGGAAATGAACCTTTGGTTTTCACATCTTAAAAATGAGGTTAACAACAGTCTTTATCTTGCAGGACTGCTAGATGTTTAAATAAGATAACACCCAAGAAATATTTAGCATAGTTCCTGGAACTGTAAATGCTCACAAGTAAGTTAACTACTGTTGATTTTTACTTTTTGTGTTTTTCCTGACATTTTTGGCTTTATATATACATTTTGCTCTTTTTATATGCACAATTCATCTTTTTGGAGTACTGTGCACATTCATTTTTTTTCTTTTGTTTTAACCATGTGAGAATTTGTATGGAAATGGAAGGTTAAAGCACTCATAAAATACAATAGAACCTGGGAATTGTATATCTAATCACCACCCAGAGATTTGCAGAGGATAGCAAAGGAGCTTACTGTTTTGTTCTCACAGCTCAAAGCTGTGGGTTTAACTCTAGATATATATCACAGGTAAGTTGCTGTCTAGTAGAGAAAATTCCCAAACACATAAAATTAGAGCAACTTACTCTGGGGCCCCAGGCAATGACAGTTTCTCCATATTCTCCCAGGTGATAGTAATGCTTAGCTTAGTTGAAAACTACTGTTCTGGTAAAAAGATTTGTCTGTCTTGTCTATGAGAAGGCCTGGCTGGAAGCACCTGGAGAACTTTCACAAATACATATGGATGCCTAAGCCCCACCCAGAAAAATTCTGATTTAATTGGCTTAGGTGAGAATCCGGCATCCCTAGAGAAAAAACTCCCCAGGTGGTTTCAATTTATAGACAACGTTCTAAACAAAATAGCATCAAGAAACTAAAGGCTTCTCTTTTTAAATATTTCAAGGAGGTAGAGCAGAGGATGAAACGACATCATGAAAAGCTGAAGGAATGAATCCTCTTCTTCTCATGCTTCAAAATTTGTAACATCAAAGTCAAGCTTAAATGCTTACAAAATTTTAAGTCCAAATCAACTGGCTTTGCTCTTGAGATAATCAAAGTGGTCCTGCATTGCTTTTCCAACACAACAACTATATTGTGACACATTGTAATGTAAGCATTGTATATTTCAATGTTGATGAGTCAAACAATTTCTGTAGCCAAATATGCTATAGACATTAGTCAGACAGGTTGCATAGGCAAGTCTGTAGTTGATCCTCATGATTTGAGAAGGTTAGGTCTGCTCTGAATGAAGTCCTCTTTGTTTTTTTCATCAGCATGTTTCACTCGTATGTTTGTAAAACATGATACTATCCAGGGGAGGAAAGTCAAAACAGGATTGTTACTGAATTATCTGCAAAATAAACAGTTTCACCTAAAACAGCATTTTTAGACCACCCATACACAAGGATTTTACAGAGATCCTTCAAGTTAAATAAGAATGTTTAAAACACAATAAATATGGTTTGAAAATGATCTTGCAGAAACAATTTTGAAAAAAATTTTAAATTTTTTTTAAATTAAGAATTTGACTGGTGAGCAATCTCACAATTCTCTCCCCGTCCCCCAAAATAAAAATATAATGCTCAAGACAAATTAATCAGTATTTCATTTTATTCCTTCCTTATGGCATTGAAAGGGATAGGGTGTTAGTATTTGAACACTTTCTTCTGCACATGTTAGGTACTTTACCAACATCATTTCATTGTCATGCACACGACAGCCCTATGAGGTATTGTTATTGAGGCTCATGGAGGTTAAAGTACTTTAACCACTCTGGAGAAGGTAAGAGTGGACCTCATCAGTCTCATGTAGAAATCTCACTCTTTCCCATTAAATCTTTGGCATTAACTAAGAACTGAACACAGGTCCCTAATGAAGGTATTATAGACTGAATTGTGTCCCTACAAAATTCATACTTTGAAGCCCCTAACGCCTAATGTGACTGTATTTGGAGATGAAGCCTTTAAGGAGGTAATTAAGGTTAATTGACACCGTAAGTGTGGGGCCCTGATGTGATGAGACTGATGTGCTCACAGGAAGCAGAGACACAATATACTCACAGATATAGAGAACAGATTTGTGGTTGTCAAGGGGGAGGGGGATAGGGGACGGAGAGATTGGAAGTTTGGGACTAGCAGGTGCAAACTATTAAATTTAGAATGGATAAACAACGTTGTCCTCCTGTAAAGCACAGGGAACTATATTCAATATCCTCTGACAAGCCCTAATGGAAAAAGAATATGAAGAATAATATATATATATACACACACACATATATATATATATATAGTTGAATCACTTTGCTCTTCAGTAGAAATTAACATTGTAAATCAGCTATATTCAATAAAATGTTTACAAAATTCTTTAAAATGCAAACAAACATACAAAAAGGATGAGACACCAGAGATCTCTTTCTTTCTCTCCATAAGTGCACAAAAAAGAAATTATCTTAAGACATAGTGAGATCGGTGGCCATCTATAAGCCAAGAAGAGAGCTCTATCTAAAGACCAACTATGTTGGCATCTTGATCTTGGACTTCCAGCCTCTAGAATTTTGAGAAAGTAAATTTCTGTCATTTAAACCACCTAGTCTATGATATTCTGTATGGTAGCAAGAAAAAACTAGTACAGAAAGGAATGATTTTGAAATTCATGTATAATTTCACTACATATGTCTGGAATCATAAACTTTGAATAGTAAAGAAATCCCTGGACCAGGAGTTGGAAGATCTTATACCATCTCTCAACACAGCAGCCAGTGAATGTGGGCATGCCAAAAATTCTTTGAGCCCCCGTTTACTCATTTATAAAACTGAAATTTTACTACTGCCCACCCTACCCCTCCAAGTTATTATGAAGATGGACATAATACTCGTGCTTTATAAATTGTAAAGAACTAAACAACCACAAGGAAATGCTGTTGTTCAGTTGCTAAGTTGTGTCTGACTCCCTTTGACCCCATGGACTGCAGCATACCAGGTTCCTCTGTCCTCCACTATCTCCCAGAGTTTGCTTAAATTCATGTCCACTGAGTTGATGAAGCTATCTAACCATCCCATCCTCTGCTGCCCTCTTCTTTTGCCTTCAATCTTTGCCAGCATCAGGGGCTTTTCCAATGAATTGGCTCTTTGTATAAGGTGGCCAAAGCTTTGGAGCTTCAGTTTCAGCAACAGTCCTTCCAATGAACATTCAGGGTTGATTTCCTTTAGGAATGACTGATGTGATTTTGCAGTCCAAGAGACTCTCAAGTGTCTTCTAGAGCACCAAAATTCAAAAGCATCAATTCTTCAGCGCTTAGCCTTTGGACTACTGGAAAACCATAGCTTTGACTATATGGACCTTTGTTGGGAAAGTGATGCAAGTAAAATTCTAAGTACATATGACAGGTACCCAAAAAATTTCAATTTCCTTCAAACAGATGTGGAAAATATTTACAGTATCAAGGCATTGAGTAGATCTAATGCTCAGACTAGATTTTTCAAATGGCCTGTCCTAACACATAAAATTTAAATTTCTCTGTTAAGTGATTACCCCACTCCTTGGATAGAACCCAGAAGACCTCTTAGGTTTCCTTGATTGAGTAGCTGAAAATGGGCACTTAAAACCCCTCATTATACATCACCAGCTTTTACATTCCCTTATTTGCTTTCCTTTCAAGGTAATTCTCTCCTACCTATAGTATATTTCAGTGTTTTGTTTTTTTTTTCCCCTAAATACCTAGGAATCAAAAGATCCTCATTCTTACCCCATGTCAACCACATTCTTGCTATAGATACCAGCACATTTAACCCCTGTGGATATAGTTTCTTCATCTAGAAAATTAACATGTAGAGCTATGTTTAGGGTCATGAGGTAAAATATGGGAAGCTCTGTTAAATTTGACTTTCAGACAAAAAAAATTTTTTTTAGAATAAGTATGCTCAGTATTTTTATTTGCTAAATTTGACAACCCTGGCTGAGTAACTTCTTGGGTCTTGTGTGATATAACCTGAAATTATGTAAACAATGACAGTAACTGAATTATTGAAAGTTTTCTCTGTGTCAGGCATATTTGTCTTCAACATCTATTATTCAACTTAGTCCTCTACAAAAATCCTATAAGATGGTGTGAGTTAGAAGGAGCACAGGCCATAAGACTGCCTCACTGCTGACACCAGTTGAAAGTTCAGAATCCTCAGGACAACCTGTAGTTTCACTGATTCACTAGAAGGACTCACAGAACTCATCAAAAGCCGTTAGACTCATAGTTACAGTTTATTATACACTAAAAATTACAGATTAGGGAATTCCCTGATGGACCAACGGTTAGGAGTCTATGCTTTCCCTGTAGGGGCCAGGGTTGGATTCCTGGTCAGGGAACTAAAATCCTACACAGTGAGAGCAAAATAATAGTAGTAACAATATGGATTAAAATCAACCAAGGGCTTGACATGTATACCTACTATGAAATAGATAACCTATGCTATGCATAGGTTCACTATCCTACTCAATATTCTGTAATAACTTGAATGAGAAAAGAATTTGATAGAAGAATATACATATATATGTATAACTGAAATTACACTTTGTTTTACACTTGAAATTAACACAACATTGTTAATCAACTATGCTTCAATATAAAATAAAAATTAAAGTTCAGCCAAAGAAAGAGGTGCATAGAGCCAAGTCTAGGAGGGTCCCAAGCTTCCACAGGTCCTCTCCATGGAGTTGTGGGTGGTGTTACCTCCTCCTGACGATGATGGGTGAATGTACACATGGAGCATTGCCAACCTGGAATGCTCACTTAAACTCTGGAGTCTTTACTGGGGCTCCATCATTGACTGTCCACATAGCTAGCATCAGTTTCCAGTCCCTTCAGAGGTCAAACTAATAGCATGGAATTCAACATCATCACCATAAATCACATTAGCAGACCTTCTGGCAGGGCTCAAAGCCCCTGGGTAAACAAAGACATCCTTATCAGGCAGGACATTCTAAGGACTTACATATAATCTCCAATAGTTAGGCAAAGGTCAGACTACTCTTTGTGCAAAGTTGCATTTTTTCATAGTAGCTCTCATTTTAAGAATAAAAAAAAAACAAAAACTGAAGCATGAGGTCAAATGACTTACCCACGGCTGTATAAGTAGTAGCAGAGATGGGGTTCAAACTCAGGCTTTATGCTGTTAAGCACTGAACTGTTGTATTTGATCCACAGGAAGACCCAGAACAAGTCCCCACAACTGGTCCATCCTCCAGCTACTGCTACTTTCAAACCAAGCTGTTAACCCCTTTGAAATCAAGCCTAATCCAAGTCAGGTTATAAGTGAAGTCACTCAGTCGTGTCTGACTCTTTGTGACCCCATGGACTGTAGCCTACCAGGCTCCTCCATCCATGGGATCTTCCAGGCAATAGTACTGGAGTAGGTTGCCATTTCCTTCTCTGGGGGATCTTCCTGACCCAGGGATTGAACCTGGGTCTCCCACATTGTAGACAGACGCTTTACCATCTGAGCCACCAGGGAAGTCCTATTTACAATAAAAGCCTGGTTTCAATTCTGTGATTTCTTAATCAGGATAACAGCCAAAGTGATTTTTGTTTATGACTGAAAAAGTATAGCACCCCAACTTTGTCAGGTAACACCACAAATGTTGAGTGTCCCATATTCTGGGCAGCATACAATGGTTTTACTCTACTCGAGTTAATGTTAGTCATGAAAGCTGTTCCTTCACTGTATAATTTCTGAATGGTCCATGTGCTGCTCTTGTTCAGATCCTCAATCTCCACCTCTCCCCAGTCCCCCCACCCTTCTTCATCCCTCTTGCCCTCTCCTTAAGGTAGGTGATCCTGGATCCTGGATATTTGCTGGTTTTCTCTCTTATGCCTTATATTCAGGTTTCCTGGGTGAGTAGAAGGTCTTTAGCTTGTGCTTAGGAGAAAAACAGGCAAAGCCAGATTTAGTTTGATGTTCTCTTGGCCTATTTAGTGTTAAATCAAAAGACAAAATAATTCCTCAAGGTTCCGCTGAGTTATCAGAACCACCTAAATTCAAAGACCAAAGCCATTGTCAATTCTGTTTGTGCTGCCACTATATTCTTATTTTTATTTTTTTTGCTTATCTCAAATGGTGACTTCTTGAGAAGAAAAAATAGTTTCTATTTAAGAATTCATATCTGTGCTGGGTGTGCTAAGTTGCTTCAGTTGTGCAACTCTGTGTGACCCTACAGACTATAGCCAGTCAGGCTCCTCTGTCTATGTGATTCTACAGGCAAGAATGCTGGAATGGGCTGCCACGTCCTTCTCCAGGGGATCTTCCCAACCCAGGGATCGAACCTGCATCTCTCACATTTCCTGCATTGATAGGCAGGTTCTTTACCCACAGTGCCACCTGGGAAACCCCAAGAATTCATATCTATTTTGCCAAAATAACATCATCATTAACACCCAATAGTTACCACTTACATACACCATGCTACCAAAAGAGTAGAGGAAACTAAGGATCAGAGAAGCTATGTGAGGAGGTCAGGGTCACACAGCAAGTCAACAACCAAGTCAGAACTAGAACAAGTGTTTCCTAATTTAGAATTCAACAAAGGCTATGCCACCTCCTCCAAAAAGAGTCTTTGCTCTAGATAGAAGATCAAGCAAAAGATAACAAAGGGAGATAAGTTGGTACTCAATCAAATATATGAAGTAACTCAAAGTTTTATAGCTTAGGAAAGATTTTCTGAAACCAGTAGAAGATTTTAAGTTCCTTGCTATTGTTTATCTGTATTTGTCTTTAGACAATTTAATTTATTATTTTAGGCCATGTCATTGTTTGAGTTAATCTTTTTATTTTATTAGTCTGTTTTTATTGTGAGGCCTGTTTAAAGGGTAAGAGGTATGAAATTTCAGGTGAGAAAATTAGAGAATGAAGAGGCTACTTTCTTTTTGCTTTGAAATAGTCTCACAATGTATTACTACATAAGGGTAATATTAGCAAATGTTAAAACACAGGTGAACCAAGAATAGCAATTAATTAGTCTCCAATATCACCAATCAGTCCAGATGCTTGCCGTAGCTATGGTTTGAAGAAGTGAGACACTAGTGCACACTGGCTGAATGTCAATGTTCACAAGTCATAGCCCTAGTTTTGGTTGAGCACTGTTATGGAGTGAGTGCTTGTGTCCACCCAGAATCATATATTAAAATTGTAACCCCCAGAGTGTTCATTTAAGCAGGTATGGTCTTTGGGAGATGATTAGGTTATAAAGATGGAGTGCTCATGAATGAGATGGGTACCTTATTAAAGAGAGCCCAGAGAGCTTTATCATTTGAAGACACACCAAGAAGATGGCCAATTATGAACTAGGAAACAGGCTCTCAGCAGAAATTGAATCCATGAGCACCTTAGCCTTGGACTTCCCAGACTCCAGAAATGTAAGAAACAAATAGCTGTTTAAGCCACCAGTCCACGGAATTTTTGTTATAATAGCCCAAGCAGATTAATCAAGCACTTACTTTGAACCAGTCACTATTTTACAAACACATTATAATACTTTAGTCCTCCTGAAACAGGAGAAAAGGGACTAGGGTTCAACCTTTGAATGCCATAGCCCGAGAACATGACATAAACTGATTAGAATCAAATGGGTCCAATATGGTGGACAAGTTGACTTCCACTAGACTTTGAGTATCAGTATATGCTCACTGCAATATATCAGCAAACTAAATAACACACCCATAGGCACCATGGCAGTTCCAAGGTGGACCAGCAAAGACCAAAAAGTGGGCAGTGGCCCAGTTCCTGGAAATCTCTGCCCCTTCCCCAAAATAGTTAGAATAATTCCTCCCATTCATTAGCTTATGAAATCACCCAGCCCTTAAAAGCTAACCACATCATATTTCAAGGCCACTCTCACCTTCCGAGGTGACACACACTCTCTCTGTGGAGTGTGTTTCTCCCAAGGCCTCTCACCTTTTGAGATGGCCCACACTAAATAAATTTAAAGAATAATGGAATGAAATTCCACTAAATGGAATTTAAAGAATATTTCTCTCTAAATAAATCCACTACCTCCCTATCACTTTGCCTCTCACTGAACTGTTTCCATGATGAAGCATCAAGAACCTGAGTTTCATTAAATTCTGAAACCAGGTATGTGATCTCAGTTGGAAGACAATGGCTTTTGATTGGGTTTGAGTCCCAGCATATGAGTTCAATCCCAGTATGAATTACAGTTTCACTCCCAACATCCTATTTTACAGATAAGAAGACTGATTTTGAGAAAGGTTAAATAACTGCCCTATATTTTACAGCTATAAATGGGAAAAGTGAATTTGTGTCTAGTTTCTGCAACTTCAAAACTCATACCTTTAAGCACATGACATTGCCCCATAATATGATGACATAGTAAGACGTATTGGCTATTGTTAAGGATATTATTGTCTGGAGAGTTTGGCTTGGTTCATTTTAATTTGGTTAAACTGGGTTTGGTTTAAAGCCAATCGTTCCAAAAGAAAATTTGGGGAATCATCATTTTGGCTTAAGCTACTTTATCTGTTTTGGCTCAAAGCAAAAATGTTTTAGCACATTTACCTTGTCAACAGAAATTCTATAGATACAATTTCACATAATAAAAAATTTAATACTTAAATGAATTATAGTTAGCCATGGTAAAGTACTTATCATCTGTAAAACGCTTACTAGCATTCAGCCTACTAATTTTCTCACACCTCTGCAATAATTTTCACAGGTGGTTGACAAGTGAACTCCAGAGTGAAGAAAATAGTCATGGAAGAGCTATGCCTCATGGGAAAAAGCACCCCCAAATCAAAATAAGTCCTTGTGCACCTGACTCTTTACAAAGTCCACACAGAGTAGAAATGACACATTGATCTTCCTTCTGCACTGAATTCAACTGGACCCAGATTCACAGGGCAGAGACAGAGGTCAAGGCAGCACTTCCCTTATAGGTGTTGGGGAAACCCACTACTCAGGAAAGTGATCATTCCAACAAGTGGGTAAATAGAAGGGCTAATTACCATATGACCCAGCTGTCCCACTACTGGGCATATGTCCTCAGAAAACCATAATTCTAAAAGACGCATGTACTCTAATGTTCACTGCAGCACTATTTATAATAGCCAAGACATGGAAGCAACCTAGATGTCCATCAACAAATAAATGGATAAAGAGGCTGTGGTAACTATCCGCAATGGAATATTACTCATCCATAAAAAGAATGAAATTGAGTCAGTTGTGGAGAGGTGGATGAACCTAAAATCTGTCATACAGAGTGAAGTAAGTCAGAAAGAGAAAAGTAAATATTGTATATTAACACATATATATGCTGCTGCTGCTAAGTCACTTCAGTCGTGTCGGACTCTGTGTGACCCCATGGACTGCAGCCTACCAGGCTTCTCTGTCCATGGGATTTTCCAGGCAAGAGGACTGGAGTGGGTTACCATTGCCTTCTCCTGTAACACATATATATGGAATCTAGAAAAATAGTACTGATGAACGATTTGCAGCGAAGGAAGAGAGACACAGAGCATAGACCGTGCTCAGTGCACAGCAGAGGAAGGAGAGGATAGGACAAATTGCGAGAGTAGCACTGAAACATACATTACCAGATGAAAATAGATAGCTAGTGGGAAACCACTGTATAATACAGGGAGCTCAACCTGGGGTGCTCTGTGATGACCTGGAGGAGTGGGATATAGGGCTAGGAGGAGGCTCAGGATGGAGAGAAAGTATGTATACTCGTGGCTGATTCAAGTTTTTGTACAACAGGAACTAGCACAGCATTGTAAAGCAATTATCTCCTAATTTAAAAAAAAATAGGAGGGCTAAACATCACCAAAATAAAAAGCATTATTTACAGTTGACATTAAATATAGAAACAGGTTAAAGAATTGCTAAGAAGAACCAGTTTGACTTTGAAGAGACTTTTTGGTGGAAGAACAAATCCATGTTTCTTTGCTGGTTAGATGTAGCCAATGCCTGCTATTCCTCAAGGATGATGAAGCCATTATAGAAAAAAAGAAATGCTGAGAGTCAGCAATAGATCAAAGATCTAACCTGGGGATGAGAAAATATTATTAATTACACCTGCATAATAATCCTGGAAGCCTGTTGATAAAAGTCTAAGTCAAGTGTTGAATGGTACTTTCTTTTCCCATTATCAGCATAGACAATCATTTGCCTGAAATCCAAGAAGAAAAATAGTAAAATACGTGTACACCATCATCTGTGTGGCACTAAGTCAGATATCTAGGCCTTTGAATTGGGCAGTTGGGAAGTAGTTACCAAAAGTAAAAGAGTCCCTTTGCTGTTCACCTGAAATAGCCACCACATTGTTAGCTATACCCCAGTACAAAATAAAAAGTTTAAAGTCAAAAAAAGGAGTAAAAATCACAAAGTACTGGACATATGAAGGTGTCATCAGCAATCACTCATCCAGCAACCATATTTGGAGTGGTAGGTGTTAACAGATTGAATTGCAGTACAAACCCACAGACCAAAGTCTACAAACCATCTGTGTGCCAGTCTTACAGGAACACTGTGTTCACACATACAATCACCTAGTAAATTTAGTCGTAATCTGTGCTCCAAAGTCTAACTGCCACCAAGAGTGGGTAGACTAGGTTCCATGATGAATCAAGGTTTGTTCCTGAGAACATCTGTTAGCTGTGGTATTTCTATGACTCCCGAGGGAATCTAGACTATTTCCTTTTAGTCACCAACTAAATCAGATGAGCATATTATGAAGCAAGTACCCAATTGGCTATTTTATGCAAATAGGCCACCTACAATTTCTTCCAAAGGTTTTCCCAATCAGAGTCCAATCTAGTAATCAGTACAAAATTGGTCCAGATAAGGATAATTGTGGTGGATTTTCATCAAATAAATAGCAGTGGTTAAAATTCTAGGCCAATTTGCTGCTGGTATTTGTATATGGCAAGTAAGCAGATTTAGAGAATCGGGGTTGAAGATAAAGTGAGCTTCTTCATTTAAGGGACAGAACTCACACCAACCAAATTCCCCAGAGATTGCCTCCAGCTGCTACAGCAACCCCCAATCCAATCAGAAAGAAAGTTTAGGGGCTCCCAGTCCCCATCTGGACTTCAAGATGGAAGCCAATGATCAGAAGTAAACATACTATAGATTGGAGACCCCTGGAGTTGGATTAATTTATTTTGGAAATAGCTGATAGGTTTTGAAAAGAGAACCAAAATTTAGAGCGCTAGTTTCACTGTATGTGTGGCAGCAATCCCACTTAATCAGGAATGGCTTCACGCCTGCCGTAGTGGCTGACATTAAAGCTGTCATATAGTTAAATGGCACTAACCTACCAGGAGAGAATGTGGCATCGGAAGAAACCAGAGCAGAGCACTGGTTTTGGGCAAGAGCAGCTGTATCATTGAGGCGGAGGTAGGGCAGGGAAGAGGAGAGGGGCAGAGTACAGACATTTCAGCAGATCGGAGAGGCCTATATCCAACACTACCCCATGTTAACCACGCAGAAGTTGCTTAAACTGGGGGAGTTAAATAGATACAAAAGTCAGTGACTTCATTTTAATTATTTAAATGATGTAACATTTGTTTTCCAAAAATAAATAATATTACATCTTTGAAATATAAACTCTAACTTCAGCTAAATTTCTGTACTAAATATCTGGAGGGTATTTTACCTTTGTATGTCATTTCTCTTAGTGTAATAATTTTGTTTCCTTTTATTCAGCTCACCTTTCCCCATTCCTAGTTTAATTTTTCATTAATTAATATTAAAGGCCTGTAATTAATTTCTTCACATTTTCTATTATAGATTATGTCCATAAAATAGCAGATTAAGGAATCCTGACAAAATGGCTGAAAAATAACAGTTAAAATGAAAAAGCTTCCACAATGGCATGTTCTAAGAAAATCATTTTAGAAAATCATTTTATTTTAGGTAATATTTTATAAAATTTCTTTCTTGAGTTATTTCTATTCATGTTGTTCAGTTGCTAAGTCATGTCTGACTCTTTTCAACCCCATGAACTGAAGCATGCCACTATCCTTCACTATCTTGCAGTTTCCTCAGATTCGTATCCATTGAGTCAGTGGTGCTATGAGACTATTTTTAAAAGCTAATATACATATATGCCTTATAATCTTATTACTACCTTTACCTGTAGATTTCAATAAAATTAAAGATGAGTTTTAAAGACATTTGTAAATCTCTGCATAATATCTTGCTGAATGGATGGATTGTGGATGTGGCAGAATATTGGAACTCTTGGTACCAGCACCTGTGTGTTTCTGCTCATTCCCAGATGCCCTTGAAGTTAGGTTAGTGATATCCCAGTCAGTAGACTGTAGATGAGAGTGATGTATATCACTCATAAGCCTCTCCCTCAAATCTCCCCTCTCCTCTCCCTTCCTTCTTCTCTCAGCTGGATAGAGAGGAACAAGCTAAAGATGCAGGAATCAGAGAGAATCTGCACCACTGAAAAAGCAGTGTTGTTTACCAAACAGTGTCTACCAGGCTGTGTTGTTTTATAAAAGGCCATTTAACAAATACCTGATTGTATGGTGACATGAGCAAGAATTAAAACTTTATTCTTTATGTCATGACAGTGGTTGTGTGTTACATCCTCAGGTTACCCTTATTGGTGAATAACCCACCGGAACATTTTATCTTCTAGACATGTTGGTTCTGTGGTTGTCATGGAAGTGCCCTGCTCACACATCTGCAAGACGAACAGGCAGCATAGCTAATCGACAGCTTCAGGCACTGTTCCTCAGCTCTGTCCTGGTGTTCACACCCAAGTCAGGACTCTTCTAGATTGCTTGCTCCCAGTCAGTGACTGAGCCCACGGTGCAAACTACAGCTGGGTTAATCCTACCCAAAGCAAGAACCCTACAACCTTTGTTCAAGTTATGGATACTCCCCATCAGTATAGCTGAGGCTTTCTAAGACTGCACTACAATCGGAAGGCTCTTCCAATCTCTGTTCCCTCTTCTTTATCTTTCACAGATTTGTCCAATAAATCTCACATGTATAATCTCATCTTCACATCATCTTTCTGTAAGATACAAACCAATTTAGGTTATGTCAGAATTGTCACCATTATATATAAAATCTGATGAAAATATTTATGCATGCTTCCTGAATTTCAGATAAAATTCTTAAATGAGATTCTTCAGTAAGCAAAATGAACATTTTATAACTCCTGGCATATGCTGCCAAATAGGTTTCAAATTGTTACAAATTACTCTAGTTTCAACAAAAAGTGGTTATATCACATCCTCAGCAAAATTAAAGATTATAACTTACAAAAATAAAACCTTTTTGTTCATTAGCAGGGTGCAAATCATCATTCACAGCTGTTTGGTTACACACATATCAAACCAAAAACACTTGAACATAATTGTAGAGATTTGTACATAAATTGTATTTCCTTTGTTAGAATTATATTTGTACATTTTATCCATTTACTTTTTGTAGATCTTACCTTTTTTTTCTATTTGTGGCATTTATTTTTATTCACTAAAAGTCCTAATTCTTTTATTTCCTTAAAAAAAAAAAAAAAAACTCAGGAAACTTAAACAGGGGCTCTGTATCAGCCTTAGAGGGGTGGGGTGGCGAGAGAGACGGGAGGGAGGATCAAAAGGAAGGGGATATATATATACCTATGGCTGATTCATGTTGAGGTTTGACAGAAAACAAAAAAATTCTGTAAAGCACTTATCCTTTAATAAAAAATAAATAAATTTAAAAAATAATAAAGATACCCAAAACCCCTCTAATTTTAAATATAGAATAACTAAATAGAAGATGTACATCAATGCTACATGCAGCTAATGATAAAACATGAACTGTTTTTAAATAACACCCTTCCAATGTGTTACCAGCTCCTCTCTTACCAGAATGTCAACATTTATTGGTTGGCAAATTTTAAATGTTAACAATGAAATATGTGATGAATTACCTACGTGGAAAAAACAGAAACTTCTGCTAAAGATACTTAAGGAAATGTCATATCTCTTCTTAAACAAATTTTGTTTTCTTTTTCTCAGTATAGTACTGTTTGTTGACTGTCCTTTACCCATCTGGCATGTCTCCAAGGAATAAAATCAGTGGTGATTATTCTTTAACTGTATCTTCAAAACAAAATATCACAAGGAAAAAAGATCAAATTTTTATA
Organism: Redunca redunca; assembly: GCA_006410935.1. Lineage (NCBI taxonomy): Eukaryota > Metazoa > Chordata > Mammalia > Artiodactyla > Bovidae > Redunca > Redunca redunca. Next base: position 224,269 of record SJYQ01000434.1, on the reverse strand, counting down.
CAAAGTCTCTATGAACAACTGAATATAAATAAACACACACACACACACAAGTCCTAAAGTTGACATACAAAAGTAAAGAAAATGATGTTACATAAACCTTTGTAGGTACCACCAAGCTTAAGAAATGAACATTGCAGGTCATATCAAAGCCCTGTCTAAAATCTTCTCAATCTCTTTCCTCCCCAATCCCCTCAAATTAGGCCACTATTTATGGCCACTATTATAAACTTAATGTTTATCAATTTTACTCTCGTTTCGCTTCATTTTTATAGTTTTATCTATTTTTGGCCGCGTTGGTTCTTTGTTTCTATGTGGGCTTTCCTCTAGTTGGGGCAAGTGGGAGCCACTCTGTGGTTGCTGGGCGAGGCTTTCTCACTGCGGCGGCGGCTCGGATGTGAAGCACAGGCCCTGGGGCACACTGGCTCAGTAGCCGTGGTTCCTGGGCTCTAGAGCGCAGGCTCAATAGTTGGGGCACATGAGCCTGGCTGCTCCGAGCCATGTGGGACCCCCCACCCCAGATCAAGGACCCCCATGTCTCCTGCACCGACAGGAGGACTCTTCACCACTGGGCCACCAGGGAAGACCCCTTACCTTTGTTTTTATACTTGCAGTACGTACTGTCAGGAATCAATACAAAATATACATTGCTTTGGATTATTTAAATTTTCTGTAAATTGTATCATATCCTACATAGCCTATACAACTTGTGGACCTCAAAGACATATCTTTGAGATTTCTTTATCTTGGTTGGTTCATTTTTACTGTTGGATAGAACCTTTGTGGGCCAGCAGTATCGCATTACCTGGGAGTCTGTTAAAAATGTGGAATCTTGGGACCCACTGCAGACCTGAAGGATTAGAACCCACATTTTAACAAGATTCCTGCATAATAGAGATGTACACTCAAGTATGATAAATACTGTCATTGAATTCCTTAGTATTAAAACCTCACACTCTAGTCTCTGCTAATGGACATTTAAACTTTTCTAAATTTTTAATATGCTGATTTGATATTTTGCTCCTTTTATGCTTTTAAGAAAACTTTCCCATCAGCAAAACAATAAAGTTTCATAATGGTTCCCATTTAGGCATGTAAATAACTTTCTGAGGGAGTGGCTCCTTATTCCAGGATTAGGTGGACTAGTAACATGTATAACTTGTTCAACAGCCCTCAGTGTGCAAGTCATGTCACATTTATTTGCTTGGATTAAACTGACTAAATCCCTGGGTCAGGAAGATCCCCTGGAGAAGGAAATGGCAACCCACTCCAGTAGTCTTGCCTGGAAAATCCCATGGACTGAAAAACCTGATAGGCTGCAGTCCATGGGATTACAAAGAGTCGGACACCACTGAACGACTTCACTTTCACTTTCACTTTCAAACTGACTAAAATTCTGTATCTGTTCACCAAGGCCCACGAGACATCTGATATCATAAATTTTCATGGTTTCCTCACTCTCACATCCATTTTACTAGAACCCCAACCTGTTAAGAATGAGGCGTCTAGTTATCAGTCCATCTGGTGGATGATAAGGCTGTTCCCTCACCAGGTCTACAGAATCCTTCCAAAGCTCTGTGGCTCTTCTCCCTCTGCTCCAAGCCTCACCAGGTACACTTCACTGAGTTCAGTGGACATGCCCCCTTACTCCCAGGCAGGCATTCACTTCAAGATCTTGCCACCTCTCGGTGCTCTCATCGATTCACTTGCAACACTTTTGTGTTCCTTCTGTGTTTGATGCATCAGCCTTTTGGACAGAGAAATTACTTACGCAGTGAAAACACAAGGTACCAACAGAGTTCTCTCCTGCTCTTTGGGTCATGCCTAAAACTCTTTCCTTTTTTTTCACAAAAATCTGTTAATCCTCTCTTGGGAACAAGGAGAGCTCAAACCTTGGGAAGAAACCCAATTTAAGTCCTCTTGCTTCTAAAGAAAGAACATACATCATAAAAAAATAACACAAGATGCCAATTAATTTCTCATAGTAATCTATTACAAGCTTAACATTTGCTAAAGTTAAAGGATCTAATTCAGGGTAAACCAACCAAGTTCTCTTTAGGACTGACTGTCCTAAGCACTGAGTCACTATAATCTTTTAAACTCATCTCCGCCACCTCAACGCCTCCCCTTTTATAAATTAAGAATTTGGCCCCAGAGAGTAAAAATACTTACAAAATCTTGACCTGAGTCCAAAGTTTGCTCTGGAAATGACGAAGCCAGAATTCCTCTGGAAAACATCGCTTATGAAATGGTCTCATGAATTCTATGCAGCATGAGTCCAGTAGGATTCACTTTCTTGGGACCACCATGGGGATTCACTCAAGAATGCTACTCGTGCAATGCAGCTACATTCTCACAACCAATCCCTATTACCAATGAGTTACAGAACAAATTATAAATAAATAAAACCTGGCAAGGTAGAAACAGATCAGAGAAAATAGTGGTATTTACAGATTGCTTAAAGGTAGAATCTAGTAATAAGTCAGCAATTATTAAAGACTTCCTAAAGTGGATATAGCTAGTGGAAGGTAGGGATGGAAAAATTCCATGAGTCTTGCTACCCAGGCAACTCAGTTCAAGAAACATGTTCATGACCATAAGGTACAAGTGTTTCATGCTTTATTTCATTCAATCCATAGCATCACCCTATAGGATAATATATGATCATCATCATACATATAAGTAAGCTAGACCTTACATTTTTAAAAAGAGTTATATACCTAGCAAGTAGCAGAATTGAGTTTGCTCCAGGTGGGACTTCCGGTTGCAGATCCAGTTCTTTTCCCCTATATATCTCACCAAATAGCCAATAAAAGTTCCAGACAGTTTAGACCTCTAGACTTACCAGCCCCAAAGAAGTCATATTAATAATCATCATCCAGAACATCCTATCTTTTAGCCCTTTTCTGCCCAAGTTGGATTCCATCCACCTGAAAAAAACTACAGTATTTCTAGATTTTCTTTGAAAAATGTATGCTTCTATCTGGGCACAAATTCTAAAATGTTCCTTCCTGCCAGGTATATACTGGGTATTGTCAGGTCAGAAGGGCACCACCATTTCTCATCAGATATTCACCAAGCATTTTCACCGGTGAACCAGAGAACTCAAGATTCTAGACTTGGATTTTGTTATGTTGTATTATAGCATATCTATACACTATACATTTATTATATACATACATATATACACACACACACACACATATATATACATATACTATAGCATATACATAGAGATATGTATATCTCGCTCTCTTTTTCTCTCTCTCCTTCCCCACTCCCGTCCTCCATTCTGTTACAGAAATATCCATGTAAAGCTATTAATATTTCATTCACAGGTTTTATAGTGAAATTTCTCATCACCATTTTTACTGACAACGTCTTTGCTCTTTGTTCATGTCCTTGGTCACCACAGTACTTGAGTACAAGTTAAAGGAGGACTCAGACAAATCAGTTATCACTCAAACTCCTCTCACCTGTATGATGTTCAACAGTCAGGCTTCTTGAACCCAGATTCTTCCTCACTGAGGATCCCCATATAAGGTGGCTTCTGGACATCCCACCTCCAATGTTTGCCAGGCATGCCTCAGTCCCATCTGAAGCCAGTCCTAAGAAAGCCCACAAAGACAAAGGAGCAAATACTTGCTGAGTTCTTTCCCTAAGTCCTGAGTCAAGTGTTGTTTATATTACTTATCCTTCTCATAAACCTGTAGGTATCTATTATTATCTTCATTTTAATACAAAGAAACTGAGACTCAGAAACTTTAAGCTGCCTGAGATCATACAGAGCACAGGTACATTATCATTATTTGACCCTAGGTCCTTCTTTCTCTGAAACCCATTGCTATAGGTTTACATCCTTCCAAAATTTGTATGTTGAAGCTCTAACTCCCAGAGTGGCTATATCTGGAGATAGGGTCTTTAGGAGGTATTTTGTTGTTGTTTAGTCCCTAAGTTGTGCCTGACTCTTTTGAGACCCCAGGGAGGAGCCCACCAGGCTCCTCTCTCCATAGGATTTCCCAGGCAAGAATTCTGGAGGGAGTTGCCATTTCCTTCTCCAGGGGATCAAACCTACATCTTTGGCTTTGCAAGTGAATTCTTTACTGCTGAGCCACCAGGGAAGCCCCCTTTAGGAGGTAATTGAGGTTAAACGAAGTCATAAGGGTAGGGCCCTAATTCAATAGGACTGTGCCCTTGTAAGAACAGGAAGATGGAAGATCCCTCCCTCTCTCCATTCCCCTCTCCCTACACCACCATCACCATGCCCAGTGAGAAGGCAGCCATCTGCAAGCCAAGAAGAGAGCTCTTACCAGGAACGAATTTGACCAGCACCATGACCTTGGATTTTCCAACCCCCAGAAATGTAAAACATAAAATTATATTGTTTAAGCGACCCAGATTTTGGCATTTTGTTAGAGCAGCCTGAGATGACTAAAACACCCATTCCCTTTCCTCTCATGTGTCACTCTCAATTAGCTTCCAGGCCATCTTATTGTCTCTGCCTGTACCTAAGTGCCCAATACTGTGTATGCGAAATATCAGGATAAGAAAAAAGAGACATGGCCCTCACCCTCATGGAGCTCAGTCTAGTGGAAGGGGTAAATAGGAATCAAATCCTCTTACACATTTAGAACCATTTGATTATTGATATTGAGCTTCCTGGTTCCCAAGTTCATCAGGCAGTCTGTATAAGTCCAAAGGCAATTTGTGAACACGATTCAAGATTTTTTTTCCTAGCAACTTCTCACTCCCTGGTTAGTTAATAAATGCACATTGATAGTCATTAAAGACAGGCAGGATTCATCTAACCCCACTGCTTGATTCATCGAGTCTCAGCTACAGAAAATCTGGATCCTGTAATGTAGCAATTTGTCTCAAAATGAGAATTAACCTCTGAGAGATACTACATGACTGTACACCCACACTAAGATATAAAATCTGAAAGCAGATATCCCCGAAAAAAAAAATGCCAACAAGGTATGCACAAATATTTCCTATAGTATCATTTTGCCTCAGATCTGTCCCAGAGGAGAACTATGACTTCAGAAACTCAATATGAGTTGAAAGTGTTACTAAGGTAATTTTATTTCCATTTTATAAGTCTTATGTACATTTCAGATAATTCAGCCATCTTGGGAAAAATATTAGAAATCAAGTTTGGAACATTTCTTTTGAAGGAAAACTATGTCATTAGACTGTTTGGGGAAAGGTTACTTATGGCAAAATGATTAGGACAATTTTAGATAATTGCTGCTTAGTGCTTCAGTTTAGAATTTGGGGTGGGGGCTTTAAAGGGCAGAATTCATAGAAACTTTATCAGTTCTTGAATATTCTCACAATATTGAAAAGAACCTTATTTTTCAGAACCAGTGAGTCTCTCTCAAGAGCACTTTATGCCTCTAACGGCTGTAGTGTGAACAAAGAACATCATTTTTGAGACACTTGCAATAGAAGGAAGTGGTTGCTGGTTTGAATCCCAAAGTCTTTAAGGGAGATGAATAGAGAAGATGACTGGGTAGATCACAGAGGCTTGGCTGAGGCCAGCACCATATGTATCATAGGACCTAGGGATTGGTGGAAGTGATCCTTCTCTTCCATGGGTATTCTTCCAGTATTCTTCCCTGGGACATCCTATGGAGAGAGGAGCCTGGTGGGCCACAGTCCATGGGGTCTCAAAAGAGTCGGGCACAATTCCATTTCCAAAGGGAAGTTGGAGATTCAGTTTGAGGGAAATTGACTTGAAGCCCTGAAGCTGTCTTCTTCTGACTTGGGAGAGCAAAACACCCAGAGAGTTGATGATGTGGGTGGCTTCCTGGTCACTGAGGAAGAGATGTTGGCATGCCTGATATGAGTCAGCTCATGCTGGACAGTTCCTGAGACCATAGACCCAGGTTTCATCGCACATCAGTGACAGGCTTCAGTAGGGAATAAGGACACTGCCAGTGAGCAGAGAACTCAACTGAAATAGAATAACCTAGAAATTCAGCCTTACCCTGCCCCTGCTCAAAATCCTCCAATGGCCCCCAAAGGCCCACAGTATAAAGCCTCAGCATAGCACACCTCTATCTAAGCAACCTTCTAGCTACTGTTGCTACTTCCCATAGTTGGTGATTCAGAATGCGGCCATACTTTCCTGCCTCTGGGTCTTTGTTCGCATATTCCCCACCCTCTTCCTAACTTCTGAGTGTCTATTTGTCTTTCACATCTTGACTCTAGTGTATAGCAGTCTTTCCTTTCCCAGGGCATTGTTCCTCTACCAGGCAGAGCAACTATACCATCACTCTCCATCCCTCCATTCCAGCACTTCTTGGAACTTTGTATAGTCATTGTATGCCTTGTCCCAAGACTATAAGTTACATAAGAACATGATCCACGATGTTTTCTTTCTAACTCACTAGCTGGGTGACTTTGGGCAAGTTTCTTAACCACTTTGTACCTCATTGTTCCTGCAAGAAGGCAACACTTATGTCATATATCCTTGCACTTCAAAAAATAAAGGCATGTAGATAATGCCCATCCTGGTGATGCCAAGTTTTAAAAGGCTATACATGAAATGCACAACGGAGAGGGGAAAATTTAGAAGTCAGGATTCAAAACTAAAAGTGAACCAGAAAAATTAGGCCTCTGAGATCCCTGGAAATATTGAGGAAGACCACAGGATTGGTCTTCCCTAATATCACATTATTGGGTATATCCTTATGTGCCCCATTTTCCAGCTTTGCCCCTGGGATCAACTCTAACTTTTTTCAAAAATTCTGTCAGATTATGTCAATAGTGGTTAAAAAAAAAAAAAAAAAAACCACTGGTCAGGCCTTTATGAAGTTTCATAAACTCCCCTGGGTAGCTTCAAGTGACTCAGCACTAATTCATTCAGACAGCATTCTCTTTGGAGTAGAGCCAAGCATTCGTCTGCCCCAGAATTTCAGGTAGACAGAGGAAAGTGGTCATTCCCCAGTTTATAGACTGGCCTAGAAATACCCCCACCTCAGGACTAGAAACAATGAATCTCAGCCTCTCCAGCACCTGTCACACTTCTATACCTTGATCTAACATTATCTACATATAACAATCAGATATCATACCCTGAGGAATTTAGAGTGATGTTTCCAAACCCACGAAGTGGATTGGAACTTCAGCCGCTGTAGTGTCCTAAGAAGGACCTGTGGTCATGTATGGATGTGAGAGTTGGACTGTGAAGAAGGCTGAACACCGAAGAATTGATGCTTTTGAACTGTGGTGTTGGAGAAGACTCTTGAGAGTCCCTTGGACTGCAAGGAGATTCAACCAGTCCATTCTGAAGGAGATCAACCCTGGGATTTCTTTGGAAGGAATGATACTAAAGCTGAAACTCCAGTACTTTGGCCACCTCATGCGAAGAGTTGACTCATTGGAAAAGACTGATGCTGGGAGGGGTTGGGGGCAGGAGGAGAAGGGGACGATAGAGGTCATGAGATGGCTGGATGGCATCACTGACTCGATGGACGTGAGTCTGAGTGAACTCTGGGAGATGGTGATGGACAGGGAGGCCTGGCATGCTGCGATTCATGGGGTCACAAAGAGTCAGACACTACTGACTGAATGAACTGAACTGAACTGAACTGAAGAAGGATTATTGTCATGTTCACCTTATAGTTTCTGAAACATCCCTAAGAGATGAGCCATCCAGTCAAAATATGAACCCTTGATATTTCTGGATTAGAGGGATACTGATAATACTATTGGTCATCCAGCCTCATAAAAATAATGTCATCATTAAGGGAAATTCTGTGACACCTTTGTATTGGCCATCCATGGACTAAATTATTATGACACAATCTCTTTTCTTTTTTTGGCTGCACTGCTCAACATGTGGGATCTTAGTTCCCAGACCAGTGGAAATTGCCAAGAATTGATCCCAGTCAAACCAGGTGACCACAGTTTGAGGAACAAGACAGAGTAGAAATCAAAGTCAATGAATAAAGCAGGACAAACAAGGAAAGGAATGTCAGTGTAACAGTACAGCAAGGAAGCAGAAACAAGAAAACAACCCAGGATAAAACTTCACTGTTAGTGGGGATGTAAACTGATACAATCATCATGGAGTTTCCTTAAAAAACTAAAAATAAAACTACCCTATGACTCAGCAATCCCACTATTGGACATATACTCTGAGAAAACTGTAATTCAAAAACACACATACACCCCAGTGCTCATTGGAACACCATTTACAATAGCCAGGCCATGGGAAGAACATAAATGTCCATCAGCAGATGAATGAATAAAGAAGTTGTGGTACATATATACAATGGAGTATTACTTAGTTATGAAAAGGAATGAAATTGCATCAGTTCTAATGAGGTGGATGAACCTAGAGTCTGCCATACAAAGTGAAAAAGGTCATAAAGAGAAAAACAAATATCATATATTACACATACATATAGAACCTAGAAAAATGGTACTGATGAATCTATTTTCAGGATAGGAATAGAGACAGAGAATGGACTTGTGAACACAGTGGAGGAAGGAGAGGGTGGGATGAGTTTAGAAAGTAGTGTTGACATGTATACACTACCATGTGTTAAATAGGTAGCTAATAGAAAGCTTTTATATAACACGGGGAGTCCAGCCTGACACTCTGTGATGACCTAGAGGGATGAGATGAGGGGCTGGGAAGGGAGGGAGGAGGATATGTATGTACAAATAGCTGATTAACACTTTTGTACAGCAGAAACTAACACAACATTTTAAAGCAGTTATATTCTAATTAAAAAATTAAAGAAAAAACTCTAAGAATGTATATAGGGGATACATTTACAGAGTTAAATGTGACTGTGCTATAAGAAAGTTTCTCAATCTCATGCTACTGACATTCTAGGTTGAATAATTCTTTGTTGTAGAGAGCTATCCTTCATTACAGCATTCTTAGCCTCCACCCACCAGATGCCAATTATGACAACCAAAAATGTTTCCAGACATTGTCTAATGTCTCCTGACCTAAGGAGAGCCAGAACACCCCCTGTTAGGTACCACTCTGCTAGATTTTTTACTATTTCAACAGTTTTTGCGGTTCTACTCTGAGAGTGCTTTAATGGCACTGAGTTATCGCATGCATTTCCTGAATCTTATCTCAGCATATGTGACTCTCAAAAGCACTGATGGTGGCATCAAAGAGTTGAGAGTGACCTAAGAGATCTACCAGTAGGCACAGGGGTCAATAAAGTCATGTGGACACATGATCTGAAATCCTAGGCAGCAGTTAGATGTAAAGAACTGGATGAATGTAGAGCAACATGAGAATAACTTTAAAACGTAGTGTTATATCTTTAAAAATTGAGAGTTCGATAGAGTAATGTGAATAAAATTTAAAATACAGATACACACAGAGTAACCATACAGATTTTAAAAAGATGCAGACTGACCAAAGGATAATAAAATTAAATTAAGAATAAAGGAAGCCACAGAGTACAATAGTTACTTAATAAGTGTGTCATTGATTGAAGAGTATAATTAAATCAACTTTTAGTACCTGTTGTCCAAAAAGAAAGAAAAAATGACTCTGAATATCTCAAATTCACATTTTCACTAGAGGGTTAACATATTTATGGTGGAGTTCTTCCTAGCACTGAGCAAGCTCATCATTTATGCATAAGTTATGCAGCAACAACTAGGCTTTAAGTTATGTGAATAATCATGAACTCATGACAGGAATTGAGCTGAATTTCTACAAAACTAACTGTGCTCCATTTTGATCACTTTGAGTAATCAAGCTATTTTGTCAATATGTAGAATTTCTATTCTTCCTCCCTGAACAGGACCTAGAGTGTGGGATGTTACTCTTTGGCCTGGTAGAGTAATTGCTACCATGAAACTTGCTCTCAGGTAATGGGGAATATCCATGACTCATCTGTTGACCAACATTAGCCCCTCTCAGGTTAGTAGGTAATGGTAGAGATGACATTTCAGACACAGATGGCTCAGATGTTGAAGCTTCTCCTCTATTTTGTTATCCTATAGTGATGGTGTCCTGCTCCTTTCTTGAGCCATTCATTAAAAATGGCCAAAGTCATTGTTACCTGGCTTCATCATGAACTCAATATGTAAGATTAATGAATGAGAAAAATCTCAGTGAATTTCAGTAGTAACACAAATGTATAATTTTGCAAGAGTGACATTAAGACCCACAGCAGGCTTTGATTGGTCCTATGGTAACTCATACCTCTGAATGGTAGTTTTTTTGTTGCAGAAAATGAGACACACCACTCAGATCCCTTCGAGAAAGGACTCCTGCCCAGCTACAAGCCTTGATTACTAGATAGCCTCTAGCTTTTATCTTTTTTGTTCTTGTTCAGACAGTTGATCCAACGCTTTGAGACCCCATGGGCTGTTAGCACACCAGGCTTCCCTTTCCTTCACTGTTCCCTGGAGTTTGTTCAAACTCATGTCCATTGGGGCTTCCTTGATAACTCAGTTGGTAAAGAATCTGCCTTCAATGCAGGAGACCCTGGTTTGATTCCTGGGTCAGGAAGATCTGCTGGAGAAGGGATAAGCTACCCATTCCAGTATTCCTGGGCTTCCCTTGTGGCTCAGCTGGTAAAGAATCTGCCTGCAGAGTGGGAGACCTGGATTCAATCCCTGGGTTGGGAAGATCCTCTGGAGAAGAGAAAGATTCTCTCGCCTGGAGAATTCCATGGACTGTCGCAAAGAGTCAGACACAACTGAGTAACTTTCACTTCACATGTCCATTGAGTCAGTGATGCCCTCTAACCATCTCATCCTCTCTCACCCCCTTCTCCTCCTGCCTTTAGTCATTCCCAGCATCAGAGTCTTTTCCAATGAGTCAGCTCTTCTCATCAGGTGGCCAAAGTATTAGAGCTTCAGCATTAGTCCTTCCAATGAATATCTGTGTTGATTTCATTTAGGATTAACTGGTTTGATCTCCTTGCTATCCAGGAGACTCTCAAGAGTCTTCTCCAGCACCACAATTTGAAAGCACCAATTCTTTCTGCTCAGTCTTCTTTATTGTCCAACTCTCACATCCATACATGACTACTGGAAAAGCCATAGCTTTGACTAGATGGACCTTTGTCAGCAAAGTGATGTCTCTGCTTTTACCACCTTTAAGACCTCCCTTAAGCATTACTCTCAAGGTCCCTCTCTAACCAGGAAAGCCACAGATGAATGATTAAGTAAGGCAGTGGGGCCTTGCCATTTCTGCCCAGTCTGAGACTTCTCTAAAAGGCAAAAGTCCTTGCTTTTTGCCCAAAAGTCCCTCCATTGAATTAGCACAGTTTTCTTAGTTCTGCATAGTTATCTGATGCCTCCCACCTTTTCCCTCTCCTTTTATTTTTACAATTATTTTCCCTCCAACAAAACCTTTAAATTTGTAACTCCATCTCAGATATGCTTCCTAGAGAATCCTCTTTGTGACGCAGGTGGTGCTGATGAAGTGTTATTTATGTATTTTCATATGTCTAAGGATCTTGGTCAGACTCTGGCAGAGGGTGAGTCTGAAAAAAATCCTAAAATCATATATGTATGTGTGCATATGTGAAATTTTCAAAAGACGTCTTATCATTTAAAAAAGATTCTTTAAAATTTTTCTTGTTTCTTGAGGAAGGCCCATATTCCTTGGACATCCCTCTCAGTTCTTTTACTGTATCCCATAGATTTTTTGAGGTTGTGTTTGTATTGTTGTTTGTCTTGAGGTATTCCCTGATTTCATTGTTGACCGCTTTTGTTTTTTTTAGTAGCATGTAGTTTAGTCTTTATGTAATTGTTTTGTTCCTTTTTTTCCTGGTATTTGAAAAGATTCTTAAAGATGTCTGTCATGTAGAATGATGATTGTCAACCTTTCCAGTATTCATCCTTCCCTTCATTTTTAGCTGAGAAAAAAATAGTTGGATTATCCACCTTGCCTTGCATCAAGGCATCAACAGATGATTATGTTATTAAATAAGAAGAGTTTATCTTCATCTTCTTTCCATCAACATGATGACTAGGGCTTGATCAGCCATCTTGGAATATGAGATAGAAATCTAGTGTTGAAGATGAAAGGAACATCAATTTGAATCCTTCATCCTTGCTGATCATGGAGATCATGTTCTAGTTAAAGTTTGCTTGGGTTTGCAGGAAAGAAAAAATAACTACCACTTAGTTTAAGCCATAGTTATTTGAAGTTTTTGGTCCCTTTGAGCTGAATTTAATCCTAACCCATCTAGGATCCATTGACACAAAAAAGAGTAAAAACTATGCAACATTTCCTTAAATTAATCTAATTTATAAACTTGAGGTCGGAACTATCTCTCATTGTACCATACTATACATTATATCTGGCACCTCGTTGAAATTCAATATGTATTTTGATCTTGAAAACAAATGGAAAATATCTGAGCCCCACATATTGTTTGCAGCTACATGTTTTGGCTCAAATCTTTTTATTTAATTTGTTTCCAAACAAAGTGAAAGTCTCTCAGGCTATAAAACCCAGGAAGTGGGCTTTTGTCATCAAACTGTTGACTATGTCCCAAGGTAATGATTTTAACCTGAGAATGTGATCTGGTTCTAATATTATTTCAGGGTTGATTTACACTGTATCCAATTATACAGCTTTTTAAAATGGAATTTCCTCTTTGTAATGGGAAAGATGCTCCCTTTACTGAGCCTCTGTGAAACAACTGAGCAGATGACAAGCAGTCTGTCCCAAGGTAGGTCTTTGACTTGGAAATTGCCAAACATTGATGAGTGACTCCTTTCTTTATACTGGCCAAATCACAACAGCATAGGAATTCAAAAGAGCTTAAGTAAGGATATTGAAAGCTGATATTTCATGACAATCACATCAAAAAACATTTCAAGGTTTCTTTCAAGTTTTGGTATTCATCCGCAACTTATTCTCAATCTATTTCCCACTAACCCACTAAATACCAACTCCAGGTTACTTGTGAGGTTTAAAATCTCCACAGTTTTCTACTGTAGAATCCACACATGTCATTAAGATAAAACAACCTCAGTTTGAACCAAGAGTCTCTGGCTAGGTTTATATCTTTTGGGGGGGGAATCTGAAATTTGAGTAAAGCAATCATTTCAGTAAAAGCTTTGGAAATGAGTACTTTTCTTTTTATGGCAAATTGTTCCAGTCACTTCTGTGTTCTCTGGCAAGTCTAAACGACAGTTTAACCACTTTTGTACTTTGTTCAAATCTTGGATAAGAAAAGTTATTCAAGGACATAGATCTAATGCTTGAAGTTCCAGCGCTTTCCCCAGAATGAATTACAATCCCTGCAAGATGCATGAAGAAAGTTACAAACCCTGATGTTTTAACTTCCTCCCAAGCCACTCTGATCACCACAAAAGTCTCTTGAGGTTGGCAAGCTGTGTCAGCAAAGTCACACAAGTTTCTCCCTGTGCTGATTCTGCCTGAGTATTTGATCAGGGCACCTGTCCCAGACCCTCAACAGTTGTCTCATGTTTGGCTGTGGTTCATCCTGTACTGACACAGACTTGGATATATGTCAGCCATGGCAATGTCGACTTCTTGGAACCTCACATGGTGCTTCTGACCAGGCTAGAGAAATTGCCAAAGGAAGCCTTGCACATCAGTAATAATTTTAAAGAGAAGGAGAGAGAATTGGTCAGAACTTCTCAAGCAGTCCACACCCCTGGAGAAGCAGCATGAGCTAGGCAGACTGGGTTTGAATCTCAGCTCTATCATTATTCATTGTGTGATCCATGATAAGTTACTTGCTTTTCCCTATCTTCCTTTCCTTATCTATAAAGTGAAGATTATAGGATCTAATTCTTAGGCCTATTATGAAGGCCAAAGGTGTGAAAGTTTGTAAAACTGTTGCAACAATGCCTGACGTGTGGTAAGAATTACATAAATGTTTAAAATGAAAGTTGCTAAGTAAAGTCCTACTCTTTGCAACCCCATGGACTATAGCCTTCTAGGCTCCTCTGTCCATGGAATTCTCCAGGCCAGAAATACTGGAGTGGGTAGCCATTCCCTTCTTCAAAGGATCTTCCCAACCCAGGGATCAAACCCAGGTCCCCCAGGTTGCAGGTGGATTCTTTTTTACTGTGTAAGCCACCAAGGAAGCCCACATAAATGTTTAGAATTAACATATACATACTACTATATAGGGGATTCCCTTGTAGCTCAGCTTGTAAAAAATCTGCCTGTAAATGCAGGAGACCCCGATTTGATTTCTGGGTTGGGAAGATCCCCTGGAGAAAAGATAGGCCAACCACTCCAGTATTCTTGGGGTTCCTTGATGACTCAGATGGCAAAGAATTGTCCTGCAATGTGAGAGACCTGGGTTCAATCCCTGGGTTGGGAAGATCGCTTGCAGGAGGCCATGGCAACCCACTCCAGCATTCTTGCCTGGAGAATCTCCATGGACAGAGAACCCTGACAGGCTATAGTCCATGGGATTATAAAGAGAGGGAGAGAGAATTGCTCAGAACTTCTCAAGCAGTCCACACCCCTGGAGAAGCAGCATGGAGCCAGGCTGACTGAGTTGTGTCCCATAGCTCTTTGTATTCTACGTATAGCACAGCACTGCAACATATAAAATAGATGACCAATAAGGACTTACAGGCAACTATACTCAATATTCTGTAATGATCTATAAGGGAAAAAATCTGGAAAATGTGTATGTATATATATATATATATATAGTCCACTGGAGAAGGAAATGGCAACCCACTCCAGTATCTTGCTTAGAGAACCCCAGGAAGAGTATGGAAAGGCAAAAAGATATGCATGGCAAATAGAAGGGGAAAAAAATGGAGGCAGTGAAGGCAAAAGGAGAAGAGGGCAACAGAGGATGAGATGATTAGACAGCATCACTGACTCAATGGACATGCATGCTTGCATGCTCAGTTGCTTCAGTCATGTCCAACTCTTTGAGACCCCATGGAATTTTCCAGGCAAGAATACTATATTGGGTTGCCATTTTCCTCTTCCAGGGAGTATTTCTGACCCAGGGATTGAACTGCATCTCCTGTGTCTCCTGCACTGGAAAGCGGGCTCTTCACCACTGAGCCAACATGGAAGCCCCTCAGTGGACATGAATTTGAGCAAACTCTGAGAGATAGTGGAGGACAGGGGAGTCTGGCATGCAGTAGTCCAAGGGGTCACAAAGAGTCAGACATGATTTCATGGCTGAACAACAACACAGGAGAAATGTAAAGTGTTATGAGAGCCCACAGGAAGGAAGATTATTGTTAGTGTCTCTCCGGGTTTAGTTATATTTCACATACTGTCTCATCTTAAAGTGTTGCTCATTCTCTACTAACTCAAATGGTTTAAGGCATGTGATCAGTCTGGGAAGTATTCTTTAGTACAAACCAGTACAATGTAAATTATGAGATATTTTCAAGTTCTAATTCCAGAGCTTTCAAGTATAGAATTTGTCAAGTAGACTTCCTTTCCTTACCAGTAAAAGGGAATATTTTTCACCTGGCCTAAGCCACACAGGGAAGCTAGATTATCCTGTCTCTGGCTTCTGTCAGCTTGCACAAGAGCCCTAACCTATGACAAACTCCCTGTCAGGGGTGTCCACAGGGAGGGTCTCACATGTGCTGGACCCTCCAGGTTATTCACTCCTGTCCAAGAGGCACCCAGGGGTTGTTCAGTCACTCAGTCGTGTCTGACTCTTTGCAACCCCATGGACTGCAGCATGGCAGGCTTCCCTGTCCTTCATCAACTCCCGGAGCTTGCTTAAACTCATGTCCATTGAGTCGATGATGTCATCCAAGCATCTTAGCCTCTGGCATCCCCTTCTCCTCCTGCCTTCATTCTTTCCAAGCATCAAGGTCTTTTCCAATGAGCTTGCTCTTCGCATCAGGTAGCCAAAGTATTGGAGGTTCAGCATCAGCCCTTTCAATGATGTTGTTGTTAATCGGCTCCACTTTGTTCTTTTGATCATCTGCTATGCTTCTCAGGATACAGCCATCCTCCATCCTCACCTGAGACCAGCATCTTTAGGACACAAATTTCACTGTGATGGAAATGACAGTTTCACCAAACACTCAGGCTGCCTTGTGTTGCTTCCACTGGAAGGACCCCCTCTCTGAAAGCCCCTCAGATTCAACAGTCCTACACAAGTGTACTCTTGGGTTTCTTGGGTGTCAAAATGTGTGCACAATGGGAGAAAAATCAATGCTCCCATTCATGTTAGAAACTACTAGAATGTTCTCAAAAAGCAATGTGTCATGGGTCCAAAAATATTACAAAGTGCTTTTGGGTGTTAGTTGCATACTGCTCTTCCTCCCAAGGGCCCAAACATGCCATCAGTGGTTCAGGGCCAATCACCACCCTGCACTGGCTGGGTGTACCCTTCTGACTCTAGCAGGCTCTGCTGGCCTTGGCGGGCTTCTTGCTTCAGAATGAGAAGTCCTTGAGGAGGCCCTTCCCTCTGTACACAGACCTCGTCAGGACATTCACTGGTTCCCCCACAAGCCTAGATGTTTCTTAAACTTGGTGGTGAATGAAGCTTAAGTGCTTTCCCAGGCATCTCTTCAATCCCCAAGAAACAGGCTTGAAATAATATTGTTCAAGCTTTGAGAAAAAAAAAAAAAAAACACTTAATGTAAGTTAAATCTTCAGGTAAACTTCTAGAGAGGCAGCTAGCCAAAATTCGAAGGAAAGAAAAATGTAAAGAGAGCATGGCAGGCTGCTAGTTAGTCCTCCAAAATCCATTCTGCCCTCCTTCCAAATTATGAGAATTTAGCTGGGCATGGGTTTGCCCAGCCAGGACATTATCCAGGCTCCCTTGAATCGAGAAGGCACTATATGGCTGAGTTCTCACCCACTGGACATGAGTGAAAGTGCTATAGGCAACACTTATGCCATTGTTGAAAATAAAAGCTATACTTCTCTCCCCCTCTCCAAGACTGAGGGCAACCAAGCTTCAACCAAGGGGAAATGAAGCAGAGGTGGAAAGGAAGGGAGGGATGGAGGAAAGAAGGAAGATAGAGAGAGGGAGAGGAAGGGAGGGAAGAAGAGAGGAATGAAGCAAGAAAAAAAGAGCTGCTTCTTAAGCTCCAGAGTTTGTAGACTGAGATGAACACTTACCATAATTGCTTATTAAGAGACAATGTTAATAACACTGTATTATATACTTGAAAGCTGCCAAGAGACTAGATCTTAAATGTTCTCACCACATGCACACAGAAACACACACACACAAGTGATCACATGAGGCTATAGAGCGTTAACCATACTGTGGTAATAATTTCACAATATATATGTGTCTCTTATATACATTGCACACCTTAAATTTTCACAATATTATGTGTCAATTAAATCTCAATAAAACTGGAGGGGAGTAAAGAGACAACATTGGAGGCACACAAGCTGGACCAACAATATAAGTGTAGGAATGTCTCTTGAGAGAAGAAAACCTCTTTCCCTGTGAACCAAATAGTTATGCTATCAGTTCTCAAACTTCAGTGCAGCTGTGACTCACCTGGGAATTTGTTTCTATAGATTCAGAGCTTCTCTCCCCCAGAGACTCTGATTTCAGTCAGTCTTTGGTGGAGGGTCACTGCCACAGCTGCACCATCAAACACCCAAATATATTGGCAGTGGCTGGACTAACACAGTGAAGCAGAAGCAGAGTTGAGGAGCTCTAGACTACAACAGAAATCTACAAAAAGCCTCAGGAAACAATAGTGTCATTTATTATCCTCCAGCCAAACTTTACTTCTAAGATGCTTTTCTGAGAAAATCACATTTCCTATTTCTCTCAGAAAGTATTTTCTACAGGGCATGAATTATTACTTCAATTTTTTTTTTATTATTTGCCTGTTTATACTTCTTATGATAACTACTACAAAGAAACCTGACTGAACCATCTTTCCAAATTATTCTATACTCTTAATTATAGAAGTCTCAGTGACTGTATCATTTATGGAAAATAAAACTGTGTGGTCTTAAAAACCTTTTGATATTTGTCCAGATTAGAATAGGAAACTCAACAAATCATCAACTCCCTATCTACTTATTTTCGTATGACTTGCTTATAACTCATTAATAAGATATGTTGCCAATTCAGCACTTGTCTCAATTTCTAAAGTTCTTGGTAGAATTAATTTAAGCCTTCACTCACCCAAGGCAGAGTCCTGATAGTTACCCAGACCGGACTTTCTCAAAGTGTGGTACCTAAACCAGCAGAATCAGCTAGAAAGGTGTTAGAAATGCAAATTAACCACCAGCCCAAACTGCTAGGGGTCTTTCAGGCAGTTCTGTTGCTCACTAGAGTTTGACAACCACCACCTTAGATTTCTCTCTCTTTTCTGCCTTTTCTGAACAATAAGCATAGCCTATCACTTTCCTCCCTATTTTTCCTGTCAGTTCCATTCTTTCCCATATCCTAGTCCAATCCCTGTTCATATTTCACCCATGCTATGGAAGAAACCTTTGTATGGTTTCCCTGTTGTCAAGCTTGCTCCTTCTGCACCCAGCCTTCACAAAGAGTCAAGAGCTAGTTTTCTAAATACTAATTTGCATATGAATTTTCCTAACTGAAATTCTTCAAATGCCTGCAGGATAAAATTCAAATGCCTTAACTTGCTGCTGTAAAAGCCCTGTATTATCTGGCCCTCCTTCAAGGCTGTGTACCCCAAAAAGCAACACTCCTTCGCCCATTCTAATGTCTCTTGTCCACTACATATACGGTTTCTTACTTAAACCAGAGAGTTGGATATACAAAATAATATTATTAGTGTTAATCACTCAGTTGTGTCCAGCTCTTTGCGACCCAGTGGACTGTAGCTTGCCAGGCTCCTCTGTCCGTGGGATTCTTCAGGCACGAATACTGGAGTGCATAGCCATTCCCTTGCCCAGGGGATCTTCCCGAATCAAGGAATGAACCAGAGTCTCCCCTTTTCAGGCAGATTCTTCACCATCTGAGCCACCTATTTTCATCTATTCACTAAAGCAGTTTCTTCTTAATCTCCTTTACTCCAACTACTGCCCTCACACAATGCACAATGTACAACAAAAGCAAAATCCTATTTATTCCTACAGACTCAGTAAAATCTCCCTTCCTCTGAGCAGTCTCCCGTGATCACTCATAGCAGACTCAGTGGCTCTGTCCTTTGTGCATCTGGGCACTCTGTAAAAGAACTACTCTAAGACCTCTTACTGATTATTCCCATGTATAAATACGATATTCTTTCTATTAAGAACAGGGATTGTGTTTTGTTCCATTCTGGAGTCTCAGTTATCTCCAGAATCTAGCACAGTATGTGGCCCAACGATACTAAATAATGCTGCTGCTGCTGCTGCTGCTGCTAAGTCGCTTCAGTCATGTCCGACTCTGTGCGACCCCATAGACGGCAGCCCACCAGGCTCCCCCGTCCCTGGGACTCTCCAGGCAAGAATACTGGAGTGGGTTGCCATTTCCTTCTCCAATGCATGAAAGTGAAAAGTGAAAGCTACTGACTGGTAAAACCAATGAATGAATGGAGGAGTAAATGAATACCAAATAATACGTGGTAAGGAAAATAGCTTGGGCTTTGAAATCATTTGCAAACTGGAGTTCTACTTTGTGCTATATTAGTCTCTGAAAGGCTGCAAACAAATGGCCAGCAGGAAAATGTTTTCCAAAGATGTGTCTTATTTGGTCAGCACGGTATTAAAAAAAAAAATTAAATGATTTTGGTTGAGACATGTACCTCCTCTCCAATTTTTTCTTGCTTCACATCCATTTTTGCTTGCTTCCACTAGACTCACACATTCATATTACCAACTAAGCTCATGAAAACATGTGAATCAGCCACCAGCCTTATCTGCTTTTCTGGACCCTGGTTCTTGGCTCCTGTTTCTCAGTCATATTTCTTGCACTCCATCCCAGTTGCTGCCAAGTCCTCCACTTCACCTCCCACTGGCATCCCTGGATATGTACATTCTGGAACTCTCAGTATCTCTCTTTGGCACTCACCTTGGACTTCTCTAGCTGAGTTTTAAATCCTCTTTCTCTAAGTTGACACCTTCTCAAGATCCAGGGTCAGAGATCTTTTATCTTCTAAGGTACATAGGGTGATCTTTAGGGCACAATCACCAGCTCCAACACATTCAAACTGTGTAATCTTGGAAGGGTCTCTATTTCTAAGCTTTGGTTTCCTTATGTGTAAATGGAAAATCATAGCCTACTTGTAGATTTACTGGAAGAATTAAATAATGAGAAAGAAGAAGCTGAAGTTTTGGCAAACTAGACTGTCTTTATTCTCTCTTCTGCATGTTAATTAAAGCAACACAAATCCAATAGCATAACTAAAAAGTATTTATTAGTGAATTGCTGCTTTGTCTGTAAAAATGCATTGTTCAATGAATTTTTACAGAACAGCAATCATTAGTCCCATTTTACATAAAAGGAAATTGAAGCTCTGAAAAGTTAACATGTTTGCCCATCACAATGTGTTGTACATCAGTAAGGAATGCTTTTGGATACAAGCAATGAAAATACTTTTTTTTTTTTTTAACCACACAGCAAGGAATCAGAAAGCAGATAACCCCAGGACTGGGTCAATGATTCAACCAGATGGGAATGCCAGTTGGGGTCTTGGCATCTTGTTCTCTGATTCCTGCTCAGAAGACAAATACAACGGCTTCACCCACTTACAGATGCAATACAGGAAGAAGTCGAGGTGGTGGCAAAAAAGGAAATGACTTTTTCCTCATGTTGTTCTGTGTTTTTAAGGAAAAAGTTTTCCTAGAAGTGCCCTGGAAGCTTCCCTGTACAGCTTCATGTACAGAACTTATTGGGAAGGGAGGATGGAGGAGCAGGAATCTTACTTTCTCAGTTTCTCTGTGGGAAGATGGGGAGAGAAAAGGAAGCTTGGAAAGCCAGTTGGGTGAGCTAAACATGTGTCAGACACAGGTGGATTACAAGAACTGGAATTCCATGCAAGCCTGTCTGGCTTCAAAGGCTACATCCCTTTCATTAATCTATACATCTTTTATATAAGTGTAAACTATTACATAGAAATTTAATATATTGGTTTTAAAAAAATCCATACTTTTTCTATTTCCATTAAGAACACTTTCCAAAAAAAAGCCTGATTTCTCACTCTGGTGACCTATGATACAAATTTCATGTTCTAAATAAGCCATTGTACCTTTATGGGACAGAGATACTAACTCTCTTGAAAACATGTTTTCCCTTTGATATAAAAAATATGAGTGATGTTATAAAGCAGGAGTCATCAAATTGGCAGCAGACTTCAGATGTATTTAAATTGGAGGAGGATGGATTATATGCTTTTAAAAGATCCATTTTATATTTTTGATCATAAATTCATGTAACCTAGGTAACATGTTTCCACTATATCTTTCAACCAAATATGTCTTCAACATTTTCAAATTTCAAGCCAGAATCTTATTCCAAAGGATTTTTGTGTTTGTTTGAAGACTACAGTTGAATTTCAATTTATTTTAGCAATCCACTGATACTTATCAAAATGTGAATATATAGAAGACTAGAACATTTCAATCACATTTTTAAAGACAAACATTTACTTATTAAATCTATTTCACTGTTGAAATGCAATTCAAATCCAAGTCTTATTTCAAAGTTAAAACTGCCAGTCACTCAGTTTTATAGGTAATATTGTATTTGGCTTATTAAGGTAAAAAGAAATGAATGTCTATCTAAAATTAGCAAAGAGATTAGGTTAATGACTTTAGTGCATAAGAGAATATCATCCTCTTTTAGTCTAAAAAAAAATCATTATGATTAACTATGCTAGTTGTTAATGATGGAGTAGTTTCTCTGGTTTAGTGTTTCCCATTTTGATTTATGGAACCACCTTTTCTTGGTTATTAGTTTATAAGGAAGGGGTGAATTATAAATACTGTGCTCAGATTTGTCATCTAAAAATAAGACATTTATAAGAGAACACTAAAGCAATTTTATCTGCAGGGATGCTAAAAACTCTATTATTAAAAGAAATTAAAATCTTCAAGTATCTGATAGAAACAGTTTAAACTTGAGATGGTTACAAAATACTAACTGAATGCTCAGTACAATTAGCTTATTGATCTCAGAACTGCCTGAGTGGTACTAGTATAAGACTGAATTCATTAAAACTGTATTCAGATCTTTGCAACACAAAAACAACTAAAAGTATTTTCACTATATGAGTGCATTGTTTTACACAACAAAAAGTTGAGAAAAGGCAGTTTGGGGCTAGAATGGTGCTTGAGTGATGTCATCAGGGACACAGATTCCCAAATCTTAAGGCACAGGTAATCAGTCTTAGACTTGGATTACCGTGATATTGAATGGTTTGCCTTGGAAAGGAACAGAGATCATTCTGTCGTTTTTGAGATTGCATCCAAGTACTGCATTTCGGACTCTTTTGTTGACTATGATGGCTACTCCATTTCTTCTAAGGGATTCCTGCCCACAGTAGTATATATAATGGTCATCTGAGTTAAATTCACCCATTCCAGTCCATCTTAGTTCGCTGATTCTTAGAATGTTGATGTTCACTCTTGTCATCTCTTGTTTGACCTCTTCCAATTTGCCTTGATTCATGAACCTAACATTCCAGGTTCCTATACAATATTGCTCTTTACAGCATCAAACTTTGTTTCTATCACCAGTCCCATCCACAACTGGGTGTTGCTTTTGCTTTCACTCTGTTCCTTCCTTCTTTCTGGAGATATTTCTCCACTGATCTCCAGTAGCATATTGGGCACCTACTGACCTGGGGAGTTCCTCTTTCAGTATCCTGTCATTTTGCCTTTTCATAGTGTTCATGGGGTTCTCAAGGCAAAGAAGTGGTTTTCCATTCCCTTCTCCAGTGGACCACATTCTGTCAGCCCTCTCCACCATGACCCGTGAGTCTTGGGTGGCCCCACATGCATGGCTTAGTTTCATTGAGTTAGACAGGCTGTGTGGTCCATGTGATCAGATTGGCCTGTTGTCTGTGATTGTGGTTTTCCGTCTGTCTGCCCTCTGATGCCCTCTCTCAGTGCCTGTGGTCTTACTTGGGTTTCTTTTACCTTGGATGTGGGGTATCTCTTCATGGCTGTTCCAGCAAAGCACCCAAAAAAGCACCCAAAAAAGATGTCCTTTTCACTATATGGGACTGGAATGCAAAAGTAGGAAGTCAAGAAACACCTGGAGTAAAAGGCAAATTTGGCCTTGGAGTACAGAATGAAGCAGGGCAAAGGCTAATAGACTTCTGCCAAGAGAATGCACTGGTCATAGCAAACACCCTCTTCCAACAACACAAGAGAAGGCTCTACACATGGACATCACCAGATGGTCGAAAGCAAAATCAAATTGATTATATTCTTTGCAGCCAAAATGGAGAAGCTCTATACAGTCAGCAATAACAAGACCAGGACCTGACTGTGGCTCAAATCATGAACTTATTATTGCCAAATTCAGACTGCAATTGAAGAAAGTGGAGAAAACCACTAGACCATTCAGGTATGACCTAAATCAAATCCCTTATGACTATACAGTGGAAAGTGAGAAATAGATTTAAGGGACTAGATCTGATAGACAGAGTGCCTGATGAACTATGGACGGAGGTTCGTGACATTGTACAGGAGACAGGAATCAAGACAATCCCCAAGAAAAAGAAATGCAAAAAAGCAAAATGGCTGTCTGAAGAGGCCTTACAAATAGCTGTAAAAAGAAAGGAAGTGAAAAGCAAAGGAGAAAAAGAAAGATATACCAATTTGAATGCAGATTTCCAAAGAGGAGCAAGGAGAGATAACAAAGCCTTCCTCAGCAATCAATGCAAAGAAATAGAGGAAAACAATAGAATGGGAAAGACTAGAGATCTCTTCAAAAAGAATTGGAGATACCAAGGGAACATTTCATGCAAAGATGGGCTCAATAAAAGACAGAAATGGTAGGGACTAAACAGAAGCAGAAGATATTAAGAAGAGATGTCAAGAATATACAGAAGAACTGTACAAAAAGATCTTCATGACCCAGATAATCACGATGGTGTGATCACTCACCTAGAGCCAGACATCCTGGAATGTGAAGTCAAGTGGTCCTTAGGAAGTATCACTATGAACAAAGCTAGTGGAGGTGATGGAATTTCAGTTGAGCTATTTCAAATCCTGAAAGATGATGCTGTGAAAGTGCTGCACTCAATATGCCAGCAAATCTGGACAACTCAGCAATGGCCAAAGGACTGGAAAAGGTCAGTTTTTTTTTGTTGTTTGTTTGTTTTTTTCCCAATCCCAAAGAAAGGCAAAGCCAAAGAATGCTCAAACTACCACACAGTTGCACTCATTTCACACACTAGTAAAGTAATGCTCAAAATTCTCCAAGCCAGGCTTCAGCAATATGTAAACTGTGAACTTCCAGATGTCCAAGCTGGTTTTAGGAAAGGCAGAGGAACCAGAGATCAAACTGCCAACATCCACTGGATCATTGAAAAGGCAAGAGAGTTCCAGAAAAACATCTATTTCTGCTTTATTGATTATGCCATAGCCTTTGACTGTGTGAATCACAATAAACTGTGGAAAATTCTGAAAGAAATGGGAATACCAGACCACCTGACCTGTCTCTCGAGAAACCTGTATGCAGGTCAGGAAGCAACAGTTAGAACTGGACATGGAACAACAGCTTGGTTCCAAATAGGAAAAGGAGTACGTCAAGGCTGTATATTGTCACCCTGCTTGTTTAACTTTTATGCAGAGTACATCATGAGAAACACTGGGCTGGAGGAAGCACAAGCTGAAATCAAGATTTCTGGCAGAAATACCAATAACTTCAGATACGCAGATGACACCATCCTTATGGCAGAAAGTGAAGACGAACTAAAGAGCCTCTTGGTGAAAGTGAAAGAGGATGAAAGTAAAAGTTGGCTTAAAACTCAACATTCAGAAAACGAAGATCATGGCATCCAGTCCCATCACTTCATGGCAAATAAATGGGGATCAGTGGAAACAGTGGCTGACTTCATTTTTCTGGGCTCCAAAATCACTGCAGATGGTGATTGCAGCCATGAAAATAAAAGATGCTTACTTCTTGGAAGGAAAGTTATACCCAACCTAGACAGCATATTAAAAAGCAGAGACATTACTTTGCCAACATAGGTCCATCTAGTCAAGACTATGGTTTTTCCAGTGGTCATGTATGGATGTGAGAGTTGGACTATAAAGAAAGCTGAGCACCGAAGAATTGATGCTTTTGAACTGTGGTGTTGGAGAAGACTCTTGAGAGTCCCTTGGACTGCAAGGAGATCCAACCAGTCCATCCTAAAGGAGATCAGTCCTGGGTGTTCATTGGAAGGACTGATGCTAAAGCTGAAAGTCCAATACTTTGGCCACCTGATGCGAAGAGCTGATTCATTGGAAAAGACACTGATGCTGGGAAAGATTGAGTGCAGGAGGAGAAGGGGACGACAGAGGATAAGATGGTTGGATGGCATCACCGACTCAATGGGCATGGATTTGTGTGGACTGTGGGAGTTGGTGATGGACAGGGAGGCCTGGCATGCTGCAGTTCATGGGGTCGCAGAGTCAGACATGACTGAGTGACTGAACTGAACTGAATCAGTCTTATTCCAGGTGGGATGAAGAGGGGAGGTATGAGGTCTGGTCAGTGGTTCTAAGAACACCACCATAAAATTTTATAACATAATTTTCAGAGTGTCAATTCTAGTCCTCTAATATTCGAGGAGTGAAAAAATTTCAACTGCTTTGTGAGATGAATTGTTTTTGATATATGGCCCAGCTACTTACATTTAGAATAAGTGCTTTTAATCTTTGGGCCAATGTCATTTTTATTGCACCCTCCCCCCTTCTCCCACTCTGACTATTGAGTGGAATTCCTCTGGAATGCCAATAATGATGACATTGGGGACCACTCTATATTCTGAAGGAGAAAGGTGAGGAAAGGGTTGTATCATCCTTCTCTGTAACCCCATCATTCTTTATCATCCATAGAATCAGCTCATGGCTCCTTGGCATCAAAAAGCTAGAGCATGAAGAAGTCTTAAAGAGAGCAGTGGTCCAGTGGTCACAATTATGAAGCTCATGGTGGTGAAGGTGATAGAGTCTGTATGGTAAAGCAAGTGGGAGGTGAGGGATCAGTGTGGAGGAAAGAGGATCCAATTCATTTTAAAATACATAGGTTCTTGGTATCTATTTTTCCCAGTTTTGAACACCACATCAAAGCACAGAGATGAATGCAAAGATCTTACTGGACATCCTATTACTATGGAAACTCAGAAGCGAGCTCATAATTATCATTGAAATTACACAGTTGGCCTAATACTTTAACCACTAGCAAGCAGACTAAATAGTTCTGGTTTGACTGAGTACTGAATTCTTATCAAAATAACTGGGTCAGATGACTATTAGTCAGAACTCTACTTAAGGAAGCTGAAACCCACCAGCTATGTGTACAGCAGATGGCCTCAGCATGCCTTCATGCTTGGTCAGATGTTATTAATCTATGACCAAAGGAGCAGGTGGTAACCAGAGACTACATGACTTCCTCCACAAGTCACCCAAGCCACAGAAAAGTATGAACTGTCTCAAAGTGTTAGACTCTATATACTGTTTATTTTTAATCGTAATTTTGAAGCAAATGGAAATAAGGAACGGACATTTTGTTACCATTCTCCTGATGTCTGTGAAAGACTCCATAGAATATTTAAGCGAGTAATCACTCACTCAAAGATTCACTGGACAAAGTAATTCTAAAACAGGACATTGTTGTTGTTGCTGTTCAGTCATCAAGTTGTTTCTGACTCTTTGTGAGCCCAAGGATTGTAGCATGCCAGGCTTCCCTGTCCTTTACTCTCTCCTGGAGTTTGCTCAGATTCATGTACATTAAGTCAGTGATGCTATCTGACCATCTCATCCTCTGCAACTCTAGGATATTAACTACATGTTGAAAGAAAAAACTTCATTAAACCTGAGCATTTCATTGCCATGAAATTTTATAGGATGAATAGGAGTTTCCCCAGTATAAAACATTCAGCCAAATATCTTATAGGTTAACATGCATTAGGAATGTAAGTTATTTTAAACCAAAGACTATCTCCTTCATGGTTCTCTTCCATGTAGCCCTAGGATATCTCCCTAGAGACTGATATATCAATATTTCTGCTAGTCTTCTTGGAAGAAGTATCCTAACAGGTATTATCAGTTCCCAATTATATATTTCTGTAAAGCAGTTAAAATACCAACATCACAAATTAAAACTTTAAATTTATTACCTACAGTTATTAAAATGCCATGATCAGATGCTACTCAGCACCATCCCAATAGCTTTCCTTTCATATTATTATTTGTCTTACTGAAAGCCATTTAAAAGAAATCTCATTTCAATTTATCTTTGTGTTTAGATTGTTGGTCTAGCTTAAAAAGAAAAAGAAGCAAAAAAAAAAAAAAAATCCTTCAATCCCTTTACAAATGAAAATTGCCTTCTTGTGTTTTGAGCTAATTTAATCTAAATTGTTAACTCTGCAGATGGTGTCCTTTAGAAGAGAGAAATCTCATCCCAGGGGCTAGTGGGGTAACAGGTTTATCTTACTTATGCATCTGGTGCCCTAATTCATAAGACTCTGCAACTCTGGACTTTCCACTCATAGCTCACAGTCAGCAGCAGCTCCCTTGTATTCAATAAATTCTGCAGTGGCAAAGAAATAAGATAATGAGCTCAACGCAGGGGAGTGTCCAAGATAAATACAGAGCTACGACACAAACCTTTAGGAATTGGAAAGGAGACAAAACTTTAGGAACTGGAAAGAAGCAGCTGTTTGAGATCAGGGGAAACTGCCTGGAGTTGAAGTTTGGGAGGTAGGAGGAAGGGGCTTTGGAGAGAAGACACCTTTATTTCACCCCGCTCGCAAAGGGAAAACACAGCCTTCCAAAGAAAACAGCTCTGAATTTTAAGTGTAAAAAGTCTTTTAACTATGGGCATGATGACCAAAATCTGTTTATTTGTGTTTTAGTCTCATCTTTGCAAAAATAAACACATGGTTGTTAAACTTTTGCATATTTGGAGCAAAATGCTGAATTTTTTTTTTTTTTTCAATGATCTCTTTCTCCATTATGTAACAGTGGGAAGCGCCCACATCAATGCCCAGGCTCACTTCTTTTCTTCTCCCCATGTAGAGCAGCTTTATATTTGGGATTCAGAAACCAGGCCCTCACAGGCGTTTTAAGCAGTGTCAACATACATTTGGTCTGTAGGGAATTATTTTTTTGTCACTCTTCCTCTTTAAGCTTAGCACATGACACAGGCAACTAGGAAACCACATCTAACCTGATGGTGGTAAAAGATTTCATCGTCATTTGCTTTCTAATTTCAACTGGATTGAAGGAGGATACGTGGAAATCCTTGCTAACATTTTCCCTAAACCTAGACCTTAAATGAAATGTCCCAGGCAAGTTTGTTCCTGCCTGAATGTTTGTTTCATAGGCCTTGCGAAAGTTCTATCCAAGTAAAGCTGTTGGACAGGTTCATATTTAAGAGCCTTGGTAAATTCCCCTCTGAGCAGCAATTCCAACATCTACTAAAAATAATTTAGGATCACTTAAAGTGCACACGAACATGAATAATTGCAATGTTTCTGCCTCCGATAGGCAAGATAAACAACGTATCATTATGATTGATTAATTCAACTACACTGCTGAATACATGATGAACTCTGAAACAGCTTAGATATTAAATAAGGAGATAGTGTGCTGTGCTTTAGCTCCCAGGTTGAGAGGTGTTTTTTTTTTGTTTTGTTTTTTTCCCTCTTTTTGTTTAAGGAAGTCTACCTTCACTCATGAACTCAGGATTGTCAGGACTACAGATCACTGTCTAAAATCATGTCTGTCCTCACCCTAGACTGTCATGGCAGCATAAAATAAACATGCATCAATAGAGAACAAGGAGACTGACCAGACACTAGATGGATCCATTGCACCCAGGAACAGAATATGCTCACTAGATAACATAAGATCAGTGAGGCTGTAAATATAACGGGATATGGTTACTGAAAGTTAGTTGCTAAAAGCATGTGCCAGTTGCTGGTTCTGTAATCTTGGACATGTTCTCAAATTCTCTGTTCCAGCTTTGTCATCTGTGAAATGTGGATAACAATACCTCCTGAGACTGTTGTCAGGATTAAATAAGCTGATATACAAAGTGCTCAGCACCATGTCTGGTTCATAGAGGGTGTTTTACAAACCTTACCTTTCCACTAAGTCAGATAACAGTGCCTCGTAGTTGGCTGAAAAGCAAACCCTCCCAAAGCTATCCATATCCCAATGCCCAGAACCTGTATATGTAAAGTATTTATGAAGATGTCTTTGACATGTGATTAAGTTAAGGATTTAGACTCCCTCCTTGATGGAGATGAAGACTTAGCACGCATGCATATGTGTAGGTATAGCTGATTCACTTGGCTGCACAGGAGAAACTAACACAACACTGTAAAGCAACTATACTCAATAGAAATTAATTTTTAAAAACCCACTAAGTTTGTGGTCTTTTGTTACAGAAACTTCATGAAACTAATACCATCCCTAACTTCTTCAGTGTCACACACTATGATTCCAGACAGTGATCATATTCCTTTCAAGACCACCAGCAATTCTATTCATTGTCCACAAAGACAACTGTCTTCTTCATGTCATGAAATGCAATGCACTTTGGTTGGTGTGCACACGTGTGCACGTGTGCGTGTGTGGGTGTGTGTGCCAAGTTGCTTCAGTTGTGTTTGACTCTTTACAACCCCATGGACTGTAGCCCACCAGGCTCCTCTATCCATGGGATTCTCCAGGCAAGATCACTGGAGTGGGTTGCCATGCCTTCTTCCAGAAGATCTTCCCAACCCAGGGATCCAACCTGTGTTTCTTATGTCTTCT
Organism: Redunca redunca; assembly: GCA_006410935.1. NCBI lineage: Eukaryota > Metazoa > Chordata > Mammalia > Artiodactyla > Bovidae > Redunca > Redunca redunca. The sequence continues at coordinate 194,436 of SJYQ01000434.1, read as the reverse complement.
GTAGTGGAAGGCAGGTTCTTCACCACTAGCACCACCTGGGAAGACCAATTCAGTCAGCACACCCAAATAAAAAAATATCTGTATTCCCTTTAATTACATACTTTTCACCTTAAAGAGAAATTCCTGGGTAGTTTGTGATATGCCGCTCCACAGACTGTGCTGGCTAAGAGGCATTTTTGCATGCTATGCAACTAGATTTCAACTGAAAGCCTGCCACTGGTTTGCCCCCAAGCCTTTCAACGCTAGCATAGCTCAAGCAGTGCTCCAGAACCTCTAACTGGATGAAGCAGGACCAGTCCTGGGTAGAAGAATGTATATTTCCTTCTAGACTGGTATTTCCAGTCATCAAAAATTTTTGTGGAAATGATATTAAGTAATATAGCAGATGCTCTTCAGTGGTACATGGACACCGAGTATAGTGTCGTTGCCTTTCCAATTTTCTTTCAATCCTTATTCACATCAAGGAGGAAGTCTAAAAGTACTTATGTTGATTATGACCTCATTTATGGCAAAGGTTTTTCTTTGCTAATCATTTATAATAACTGGACAAGTGTTCCTTCTTAAACAAATGTATTTATGTACAAAAAGAGATCTTCACAACCAAGATAATCATGATGGTGTGATCACTCACCTAGAGCTAGACATCCTGGACTGTGAAGTCAAGGGCCTTAGAAAGCATCACTATGAACAAAGCTAATGGGGGTGATGGAATTCCAGTTGAACTATTTCAAATACTGAAAGATGATGCTGTGAAAGTGCTGCACTCAATATGCCAGCAAATTCGGAAAACCCAACCGTGGCCATGGGACTGGAAAAGGACAGTTCTCATTCCAATCCCAAAGAAAGGCAATGCCAAAAAATGCTCAAACTACCGCACAATTGCACTCATCTCACACGCTAGTAAAGTAATGCTCAAAATTCTCCAAGCCAGGCTTCAGCAATACATGAACTGTGAACTTCCAGATGTTCAAGCTAGTTTTAGAAAAGGCAGAGGAATCAGAGATCAAATTGCCAACATCCTCTGGATCATCAAAAAAAGCTAGAGAGTTCCAGAAAAACATCTATTTCTGCTTTATTGACTATGCCAAAGTCTTTGACTGTGTGGATCACAATAAACTGTAGAAAATTCTGAAAGAGATGGGAATACCAGACCACCTGACCTGCCTTTTGAGAAACCTGTATGCAAGTCAGGAAGCAACAGAACTGGACATGGAACAACAGCCTGGTTCCAAATAGGAAAAGGAATACGTGAAGGCTGTATATTTTCACCCTGCTTATTTAACTTATATGCAGAGTAGACCATGAGAAACACTGGGCTGGAGGAAGCACAAGCTGGAATCAAGATTGACAGAAGTATCAATAACCGCAGTTATGCAGATGACACCACCCTTATGGCAGAAAGTGAAGAGGAACTAAAAAGCCTCTTGATGAAAGTGAAAGAGGAGAGTGAAAAACCTGGCTTAAAGCTCAACATTCAGAAAACTAAGATCATGGCATCTGATCCCATCACTTCATGGGAAATAGATGGGGAAACAGTGGAAACAGTGTCAGACTTTATTTTGGGGGGCTCCAAAATCACTGCAGATGGTGATTGCAGCCATGAAATTAAAAGATGCTTATTTCTTGGAAGGAAAGTTATGACCAACCTAGATAGCATATTCAAAAGCAGAGACATTACTTTGCCAACAAAGGTCCATCTAGTCAAGACTATGGTTTTTCCAGTAGTCATGTATGGATGTGAGAGTTGGACTGTGAAGAAAGCTGAGCGCCAAAGAATTGATGCTTTTGAACTGTGGTGTTGGAGAAGACGCTTGAGAGTCCCTTGGACTGCAAGGAGATCTATCCAGTCCATTCTAAAGCAGATCAGTTCTGGGTGTTCATTGGAAGGACTGATGCTAAAGCTGAAAGTCCAATACTTTGGCCACCTCATGTAAAGAGTTGACTCATTAGAAAAGACTCTGATGCTAGGAGGGATTGGGGGCAGGAGGAGAAGGGAAAGACAGAGGATGAGATGGCTGGATGTCATCACTGACTCGATGGACAAGAGTTTGTGTGAACTCCGGGAGTTGGTGAGGGACAGGGAAGCCTGGTGTGTTGCAGTTCATGGGGTCACAAAGAGTTGGACATGACTGAGCGACTGAACTGAACTGAAGCACTGAATTAATTGAAACAAAAGTATTCAATACACATCACTACAGTCATAGTGAAGACAGTCCTGTAGTGCTTAAAGCTTAGGACATTCCATGAGAAAATGTTAGAAACTTCTATAAAGCCCAGGACCCCAAAATCTCCCAGACCATAATCCAATTAACATTAAAACCTTAACCCCAGGTCTGTCTAAGGTCCAAACTGCTTTCAAGTAAGTTAAAGTACATTCTCTCTGAGAATGCCAAAGTGTGAATAAGCACTTTTTTTTTCACCAGAAAGCACTCTGGGTATTTATAACACCCTGCTAAGTCAGGCTCTGGCTTACCTTCACTGCACTGTCTACCCACTCCCCGGACCATCTCCTTAACCCTTGAGAGAGTCTTTGTCAAGGGCAAATAGATACAATTCTTAAATTAAGCAACTGCCTTATATGATTTACTATTTTATATTCTCTCAGAAACAGAAAGATAATTGGCTCTTACATTAGCCATCAGAATAAACTGTGTGGCTACAGAGACTTGTGTTCTAATGGTCACTTTAAAAGAAAAATGCACTTCAGTAATTGTAAATAATTAGACTCGTAATTACAGCAATTTTCACAGAGAAAACAAAACAAAAACACAGATAATTTTGGTTGAGTCATACTTCACCTTGGTTAATGGAAAATAATAGTAATACATTTAGGGTTTATTTTCTCCTCCATGGATTATGACAAACCTATACCCCAGTACCTTTAGTGCCCAGAAAAAGAAAATGACTTCAGTCTTTTGGGTATTGACATTACACTCAAATGTTGCTACCTTACCCTGCTGGAGACCTGGGTATAATCCCTGGTTGGCCTCTGGAGAAGGGAAAGGCTATCCACTCCAGTATTCTGGCCTGGGGAATTCCATGGACTGTATAGTCCATGGGTCACAGAGTCAGACACAACTGAGCGACTTTCACTTCACCCTGTCTATAACAGGTACAACTTCCCTCTTAAGCCCCACCCACAGGATGGCAGGGAAAGTAACTAGATTTTAGCCTGACAGAATAATCCCAAGCCAAACTCATTGCTGAACCATCAACTTAGGTCACACAATTGTGCTTACATAAAGGCTGTTCTTTACTCTTTTCTCTTACTTCCTGTGGGTCACAACAAATGGGAATATACTTAAAGAGTTGGGAATACCAGACCACCTTACCTGCCTCCTGAGAAATCTGTATGCAGGTCAAGAAACAACAGTTGGACATGGAACAACAGACTGGTTCCAAATCGGGAAAGGACTACATCAGGGCTGTATATTGCCACCCTGCTTATTTAACTTCTATGCAGAGTACATCAAGGAATATGCCAGGCTGGATGAAGCACAAACTGGAATCAAGACTGCAGGGAGAAATATCAATAACCTCAGATATGCAGATGACACCACCCTTATGGCAGAAAGTGAAGAACTAAAGAGACTCTTGATGAAAGTGAAAGAGGAGAGTGAAAAAGCTGGCTTAAAACTCAACTTTCAAAAAACTAAGATCATGGCATCCAGTCCCATCACTTCATGGCAAATAGATGGGGAAACAATGGAAGCAGTGAAAGACTTTGCTTTTGAGGCTCCAAAATTACTGCAGATGGTGACTGCAGCCATGAAATTAAAAGACACTTGCTCCTTGAAAGAAAAGTTGTGACCAACATAGACAACATGCTAAAAAGCAGAGACATTACTTTGCCAGCTCTAGTCAAAACTATGATTTTTCCAGTAATCATGTATGGATGTGAGAACTGGACTACAAAGAAAGCTAGGCACTGAAGAACTGATGCTTTTGAACTGTGATGTTGGAAAAGAATCTTGAGAGTCCCTCAGACTGCAAGGAGATGAAACCAATCAATCCTAAAGGAAATCAATCCTGAATATTCATTGGAAGGACTGATTCTGAAGCTGAAGCTCTAATACTCCAACCACCTGATGCGAAGAACTGACTCCCTGGAAAAGACCCTGATGCTGGCAAAAATTGAAGGCAGGAGAAGGGGACAACAGAGGATGAAACGGTTGGATGGCATCACCAACTCGATGGACATGAATTTGAGCATGGTCTGGGAGTTGGTGGTGGACATGGAAGCCTGGCGTGCTGCAATCCATGGGGTCACAAAAAGTTGAACATGACTGAGTGACTGAACTGAACTTCCTTCCTCGAGTTGGCAGTGGGAATGTAACAGAGAATGACATGCTCTTGGAGCAGCACGTGAAGGGAGTCATGTATATGTATTTGTGTTCCATGTGCAACCCTCCTCATCACTGAACCTTCTAGCATCTCCTATTGAATAGTAAAGATTAGTCTTTCACTTAACTGCCTCTTCATTCAGTCAGGGTTCCACAGGAATCTCTAACTGACACTTGTTGATTTGGGGGCATCCTGAGGTCTGGCCCTGGCAATTTGCCCTATTATTGCTGTTGTTCAGTCTCTAAGTCATGTCTTCTGCAACCCCATGGACTGCAGTGTGCCAGGCTTCCGTTGTCTTTCACTGTCTCCCAAAGTTTGCTCAGATTCATGTCCATGGAGTTGGTGATGCTGTCTCACCATCTCATCTTCTGCTGCCCTCTTCTCCTTTTGCCTTCAATCTTTCCAACATCAGGATCTTTTCCAGTGAGTGAGTTCTTCTTATCAGGTGGCCAAAGTATCAGAGCTTTCCCTATATACCTTGGTTTTGGATCACTTTTGAGCTTACCTACTGGCTCATATGGCAAAGAATCCACCTGCAATGCAGGAGAACTGGGTTTGACCCCTGGGTCGGGAAGATCCCCTGGAGAAGAGAATGGCAGCCACTTCAGTATTCTTGCCTAGAGAATTTCATGGACAGAAGAGCCTGGCAGGCTACAGTTAATGGGGTCACAAAGAGTCTGACATGACTGAATGGCTAACACTAGGCATAGGACCACTTTATTCTGAAGGATGAGCATCACCTAGAGTATGACATCAGATTGTTTTCAAATCACTGCTTACTATTTGACTGTGGGCAAGCAATTTAATATCCCTTGTTCCTCAGTCTCCACATCTGTAAAACGTGGAGGGGGGATAATTGCTGGGAGCCAGCGTGAGGAACTCCGCCCGTGACAAAGGTCATGAGGAAGGAGGCTCAGCATATGCAAAGGCAGGATCGAGCCTCAGGAGACCCCCTGTTCCCAAGCATCTACCCCCAAAACCAGAGTCTGCCTACTTTACTGCTTTATGCTCTCACCTACACCTCTGACTTTACGGGGGGCTGTCCCCCACCACCTCTCTCTGTAGAGTTAACTTAGGACTCCCGATAATAAATCTCCTGGGCGTAACAAGGATGTCTCAGATCAAACCTCTCTGCTGGCAGACTAGCTTGTGTGACAGTATTATCCACACTCTTGTTACTATGTACCTGATTGTTTACAACCTCTCAACCATAAACAGCACAGAGAGTTTGGAGTATTTTGAAAGTCTTAGTTAGCATAGGGTTTTTCTAAAGATAAAAATCATGTTGGTGCAGGGTTTCATTGCTGAGTTAATGATTGCTGCCAGGCCTCCATATCCTTAGGCACCTGGGAGTATGTTAATCAATGTGGTTAGAATATAGAAAAAGAAATATAGTAGTTTTGATGTTAACAATACTAGACTTTTGAGTTAATGAATTTTCTCTTTGTTAAAGATCACTGTGCTCCTCTTTGTTATAAATCATTGTGTCCTTGCTATGTAAGAATGTAACTTTATCACTATCTTAAGACCAAGTAGATCTTAAGGGGAAACAAGTTTTCTGATCGACTAAACTTTATCAATAGAAAGTAAGGTGGGGCCATAAAATGTTGATCGGTCTCCAGACCAGAAGATATTGTGAACAAATTTAAGACCCTTGTAAGAACAAAGATATGCTGATAAGGGTCGGAGCAGCTGACCCTGTGTGACTCTGTTTCTTACATTTATCTCTGTGTACAAATAAAAGTATAAAAGTGGACCTGAAAAATAAAGAAACAGGACCAGTTCCTGGAAAGACTGGTTTCCCCCGTGTGGTCTTTTCTCGTTCTCTTCTTTTCTGGCTGAATTCCCATCTGGAGCGTGGAGGCTCACTATGTCTACTTACTTGCCCTGGCTTCTAAGACCCACGCGAGAGGGAGCCCAAGGTAGGGCACCTCCTGCTATTCAAGCAGGTGCAGTGGCCTGTGTAGATGGTGCAAACTCCTTGCCTTGGAGTTTTATTGGCTTTCCACATAAACCAAGTTATTCAGCCTCTTTTCTCCACTTATTTTTCTACTACACTATTCTTTCCTAATCTCTCTTTATATTTCTAATTAAATAGCTCTTTCCTAGGATGCCAACTCCGTCCCCACTTTGAATTCCCTGGATCCACCGGGGTTGGACCCCGGCAGATACTAATAATAGTATCTACCTTTCAGAGTTTCTATGAGGATGAATTAATAGCAGTAACATACTTTGAGCAGTACAGCACATTTAATACCGTTGTTGTCACCACTGTGCCAGGAAGGTGTCCAGCCAGATAGCTTATTTCCACCTCCCACAGGAGCATGTAAGGACCTCCAGATTCTATTTAGATCACACACCAGCCAAAGGCAACTCAAAGAGCCGATCTAGGTGGTCTTCCCATGCTGTCCCATGGGCATTCTCAATTGCGACAAGAACCAGGTCAGCAGGAGGGCAGGCTGTGAGGCAGCCTTCTTCTAGAATCCCAAAATGAATCAAAGGGAAATATTGGCCACATCATTCCATTTGGCTTGTGAAATCCCCATGCCCAGGCTGAATGCCAAAGAAAAGTTGGGCTCAGTTTCTCTTGTCTCTCTCACCTGTCACTCTCCCTCCTTCCACTAGCCTTCTGAAACTGCTACCAAGAGCTTTCCTCTTTCTTTTCCTTCCTGGCTTCCTTCCCTTGCACTATATCTTCCTCTTTCAGCCTCTAGCTTAGTTGGCTAAGCTAACTGTCCACAGTGATGGACAGTGGAGGAGAACTTAGCAACAAAGAAACACATCACAAAACTTTCAAAAATATCATCCTTATCACACACACTAGCTTATAACCTAAAAACAAACAAACAAACAAAAAAAAACAGCAAGAATTGTCTTCAAATATTTAGTAATGGAAGAAAAAAATGTAAAAACAGTTATATTGGATTGAAAGTAACATTCACAGAAGTAACAGAAATTCACTCTATTTCAGTTTATAGAAGTAATTTCCTGAAGAGAAATTCCCAGCCCCTCCGTGATATTTGGCAGAGGAGGAAACATTTTAAGTAGAAATAAACTGCTGGTTCCAGGTAATTATAAAGTTAAGATTTTCTGGGAAAATTGACCATAAGATGGATCTTTCAAAACTATCATGAAGAAAGCAAAACAGGAAACAAGTACCGTAATGGAAAACAACCTGAAATTAGGGATCTTTTTCTTTTTAAAAAAATTTTTGACATAGTATGTGGGATCTTAGTTCCCCGACCAAGGGTCAAACTCACACCCCTGTAAGAAGGAGTCTTAACCACTGGACTGCCAGGAAAGTCCCTCAGAGTTTTTTATAGACACTTTCTGCAGGAAATGCCAGCTTCTAGAGAGTTCATGATGATTAAGATTTTTTATTTTTAATGTAATGCAAAAAAGAGAGAGAGAGAAAACCTAAAAAAGGAGAATCATTTGGCTTGTCCAAGAGGTCTCTGGTGATATACGAAGGTAGGCCACACAGAAGTTTAAGATCTGCCTGTTCAGTACTCTGCTGATACTATTATGCAAAGAATGCTGTTCTGATACAAGGCAAGTGCTTTGGGACTTCCCCAGACTACTCCTACTAAAATGTAAAAATAGAGAATAAGCATAGAATATATAAACCTACAAATATACACATCTTCAAACATAGTAGTATTAAATCACCGTGAGAACATGAGAACCACTTGTCAACAAGCTGCAGTGTCTTATAATAAAGCAGGCGACTGCTGATGGCTTCAGGTGTTAACTCTTTTGTCTCTTTTATTAACATTGCAGGCACAAACACATTATTTTCAGAGGCCTTATATGTGTGTCCATGCTCATGATGTAAAAGTTAAACTGGCTCAGAGTCAGAAAGAAAACTTTGGTAATTCTAATTATGTTGCCCATTTCTGTCTGCAAGGTCATTCATTAGCTGCAATTTTATGAAAGTGGCAGGCCTAACTCATTAAAGCTATTGGTGGTTTTTAAATGGAAATGGTTCATAACAGTTTAACGGAAGAAAATAAAGCCTTGGAGGCATGCAGAAGTTTCTTCATTAAAAGAAAATTAACCCTGAATTTGTAGCACTGTGATTTAATGAGCAATGGTAACACTTGCCCAAAATATACAAGATCAAAAAAGTGCCATATGGCTTGATTATATGCAGTAATTAGTATTGAATTGGGAAGTAATGAAATCAGAGAATTTTAGAACTGGAAGAATTGGAACAGATCATTCCATCTAATCTATCTAGTTCTTCCTCCCAACCACTCCCATCCCTCTTTCCCTACACACATTTTATTGATGAGGCAACTGAGTACCAGAAAAAGTAAATTCCTTTCTCTAGGTTATGTATTTATTATAACTGAAAACCCACATTCTAATTTCAAGGTACAGAAAAGGACAAAAGAAATTCTAGTGTAAATGAAAGTCTACAAAAAATTGCATTATATAAGATAAAGATGCTAATATCCTTAATATGTAAAGAGTATCCTACTTACTAATTAAAAAGTTGAACAGTCAAAAGGGAAAAAGAAAGAACATTAATAGACAATTTAATGGAGATTACATAGGAATTCTTGATAAATGTTCAATTTTAATAGAATGCAAAACAATGCAATTTGAGATAAAATTCCATGTTCACCTATCTGCTAATAAAGATTTTTTTTAAAGCTACTATCCAATATTGCTGAAGGTTAATGAAAGGAATCCCTTTATTTGCTGCTGACAGTCATGAAATTGGTACATATTTTCTGAACAGCAATATATTAAAAGTCTTAAAAATATTTTTGCCCATTGACCTACGTACTCAGTCTCTAACCATTTATCATGAGGAATTACATAGCGATGTACACAAATAATTATATAAAAGGATGTTTACTGCAGCATTGTAGCAATGAAACATTGGAATCAGTCTGAATCAGTAATAGGAGAAAGACACTCTCTTCAATAAGTGATGCTTGGAAAACTGGTCAGCCACATGTAAAATGAAATTAGAACATTCTCTAACACCATATATAAAAATATACTCAAAATGGATCAAAAGCCTAAATGTAAGACCAGATATTATAAAACTCTTAGAGGGAAACACAGGCAGAAACACTCTACTATATAAATCACAGCAAGATTTTTTTAGAGCCACCTCCTAAATTGATCAAATAATTGATCAATCCACCTCCTAGATTGATCAAAATAAAAACAAAAATAAATGAATAGGAAGTAATTAAACTTAAAGGTTTTTACACAGCCATAGAAACCATAAACAGAATAAGAAAACAACCCACAGAATGGAAAAAAATATTTGCAAATAATGTGACTGAGAAGGGATTAATGTCCAATATCTACAAACACCATATGGAGCTCAATATAAAAATAAATAAATAAATGAATCCAATCAAAATATGGGCAGAAGATTTAAATAGAAATTTCTCCATAGAAGACATTCAGATGACCAAGAAGTACATGAAAAGATGCTCAACATTACTAATTATTAGAGAAATACACATCAAAATTTCAGTGAGCTATCACCTCACACCAGTCTGAATGGCCATCATTAAAAAGTCTACAAAAAATAAATGCTGGAGAAGTGCGGAGAAAGGGGAACCCTTCTACACAGTTGATGGGAATGTAAACTGGTACAACCACTATGAATATAGTACAGAGGTTCTCTAAAAAACTAAAAATAGAGCTATCATATGATTCATCAATCCCACTCCTGGGCATATGCACAGAGAAATCCATAATCTGAAAAGATACATGCACCTGAATGTCTATTGTAGCACTATTTACAAAAACCAAGACATTTAAGCAACCTAAACGTCCTGTGACAGAGGAGTGGATAAAGAATATATGGATATAAAGAGTTGGACATGACTGAGCAACTGAACTGAACTGAACTGAACAGTGGACTATTACTCAGCTATAAAAAAGAATGAAATAATAATGCCATCTGGTGTGCTGCTGTGGCCACACGGATGGACCTAGAGATTATCACACTAAATGAAGTAAGGCAGACAGAGAAAGACAAATGTCATATGGTATCACCTATATGTGGAATTTTTAAAAAATGATAAATGAACTTAATTATAAAATAGAAACAAACTTATGGTTACCAAAAGGGAAAAGGATAAATTAGGAAGTTGGGATTATATGCACTACTATATATAAAATAAATAATGAACAAGGACCTGTATAGCACAGGGAACTCCACTCAATGCTTTATAAATAATCTATTTGGAAAAATAATCTGAAAAAGAATAGATATATTTATATGTNATTACTTAAAAATAAAATTTTATCTACTAAGATAAATTTCACTTCTTTGGATATAGAATTTTTATAATCTCTAGGAACCCATTCAAGGATATCATTTATAATTCAAATCTGAGCCTTTGGAAAACCACATTCTGTTGAATTCTGCTTCAGTGAGAATAAGACAAATTCTATCTCTGTCCCTGTCTCTCTCTCTCTCTCTCTATCTCTCTCTCTCTTTCACACATACACACACTTAAAAACCAATACAGTATACTAACACATATATATGGAATTTAGAAAGATGGTAATGATAACCCTATATGCGAGACAGCAAAAGAGACACAGATGTATAGAACAGACTTTTGGACTCTGAGGGAGAGGAAGAGGGTGGGATGATTTGGGAGAATGCCACTGAAACATGTATACTATCATGTAAGAAATGAATCGCCAGTTTATGTTCCATACAGGATACAAGATGCTTGGGGCTGGTGCATGGGGATGATCCAGAGAGATGATATGGGGTGGGAGGTGGGAGCGGGGTTCAGGAATGGGAACTCATGTACACTCGTGGCGGATTCATGTCAATGTATGACAAAACCAATACAGTATTGTAAAGTAAAATAAAATAAAATAAATAAATAATAAAATAAAATAACAACAACAAAAAAAAGAATACTGCACTTAACCTTTTGGTAGTATGGAGAGAGAGAAGAAGGATAAAGTATTCCTTCAATTATTTTTTTAAATTGGAGTAATGGAAGGCCTGGCATGCTGCGATTCATGGGGTCACAAAGAGTTGGATATGACTGAGCCACTGAACTGAACATTAGTTTAATGTACACATTATATTTCTACTTCTATAAACACTACGTGCTCACAATCAAAAATGCATTTCCTATCATTACCATACAGTTTCCTCTTTACCCATTTCACTCTTCCCCTTCTTACCCTCTGGTATTCATGACTCTGTTCCCTGTATCTATGTGTTTGTTTTTGTTTGGTTTGGTTTGTTCTCTTGAGTTTTTGTTTGTTGTTTATATTCAATATATACATGAAATCATATGATATTTGTCTTTCTCAACTGACATCTCATTTAGCATAATACCCTCAAGGTCCATCCATGTTGTCACAAATGGCAAGACCACATCATTTTATGGCTGAGGAGTATTCCAGTGTGTGGCGGGGGAGGGGTGGTGTATATACTATATCTTTATCTATTCATCCATCGATGGGCACGTAGATTTTTTCTATATCTTGGCTGTTAGATCATATAGTAGTTCTAGTTTGAATTTTTCAAGAAACCTGTTTCTCATGCTGACTGTACCAATTTACATGCCCTTGTCTCCACATCCTTTCCAACACTTGTTATTTCTTGCTTTTTGATAATAGTTATTCTAACAAGTGTGAGGTGATAACTCTTGGTTTTTATTTGTATTTCTCTAATAATAATGTTGAACATCTTTGCATGTACCTATTGGCCATCTCTATGTCTTTCTTGGATAAATATCTATTTAACAACTCTGCTCATTAATCAGGTTGTTTGACTTTTGTTGTTATTGAGTTATAAGAGTTTTTTATAAATCTTGAATATTAATCCCTTATTTAAATATAATTTTCAAATATCTTCTTCCATTTAGTAAGAGGTATTTTATTTTGTTGATGCCTTCTCTTGCTGTACAGAAGCTTTTGAGTTTCATGTAATCCATGTTTCTATTTTTACTTTTGTTCCTCTTGCCTGATGAAACATATACAGAAAGATATTGTTAAGACCAATGTCAAACAGCATACTGCCAGTTTTCTTCCTGGAGTTTTATGGTTTCAGGTCTTACATTTGAGTCCTTAATCTATTTTGGATTGATTTTTGTGTACAATATGGGATACTGGTCTAGTTTCACTTTTTGCCTGTAGCTGCCCAGTTTTCCCAACACCATTTATTAAAAAGACTGTTTTCTCAAATATATGTTCTTTGTTCCTTTATCATGAATTAATTATTTATATATGTGTAGGTTTGTTTCTTGGAGAAGGCAATGGCAACCCACTCTAGTACTCTTGCCTGGAAAATCCCACGGATGGAGGAAGCTGGTAGGCTGCAGTCCATGGGGTCGTGAAGACTCGGACACAACTGAGCAACTTCACTTTCACTTTTTACTTTCATGCATTGGAGATGGAAATGGCAACCCACTCCAGTGTTCTTGCCTGGAGAATCCCAGGGACGGGGGAGCCTGGTGGGCTGCGTCTATAGGGTCACACAGAGTCGGACACAACTGAAGCGACTTAGCAGCAGCAGCAGCAGGTTTGTTTCTGGGCTCTCAGTTTTGTTCCATTGATCTATATATCAGTCTTTGTGCTAATAATATGCTATTTTGATTACTATAGCTTTGTAATATAGTTTGAAACCTGGGATTGTGATGCCTCTAGCTTTGTTCTTTTTTCTCAGGATTGCTTTGGCTATTCACAGTCTTTTGTAGCTCTCTATAAATTTTAGAATTTTTGTTTCATTTCTGTGAAAAATGTTGTTGGGATTTTGACAGGAATTTGCACTAAATTCCAATTGTTTTAGCTAATATGGACATTTTAACAAGGTTAATTCTTCTAATCCATCAGTATGGGATATCTTTCCATTTCTCTGAGTCTTCTTCAGTTTCTTTCAACAATGCCTTACAGTTTTCAGTGTACAGGTTTTTCACCTCCTTGGTTAAATGTATTCCTAAGTATTTTATTCTTTTTGTTGAGATTATAAATGGAATCATTTTATTATTTTTCTGCTAGCTCATTGTTAATGTATAGTAATACAACAGATTTTTGTATATTGATTTTGTACCCTGCAATTTACCATATGTACTTGTTATTTCTTATGGGTTTTGGTAGTGTCTTTAAAGTTTTCTATATGTAAAATCATGCCATCCACAGATAGTGACACTTTCACTTATTTTCCAATTTGAAAGCCTTATATTTTTCTTGCCTGAACTTCCAATACAGTGTTGAATAAAAGTGGTGAGAGTTCAGTTCAGTTCAGTCACTCAGTCATATCTGACTCTTTGAGAACCCATGAACCACAGCATGCCAGGCCTCCCTGTCCATCATCAACTCCCGGAGTTGACCCAAGCCCATGTCCATAGAGTCGGTGATGCCACCCAACCATCTCATCCTCTGTCATCCCCTTCTCCTCCTGCCCTCAGTCTTTCCCAGCATCAGGGTCTTTTCCAATGAGTCAACTCTTCTCATCAGGTGGCCAAAGTATTGGAGTTTCAACTTCAACATCAGTCCTTCCAATGAACACCCAGGACTAATCTCCTTTAGGATGGACTGGTTGGATCTCCCTGAAGTCCAATGGACTCTCAAGAGTCTTCTCCAACACCACAGTTCAAAAGCAGCAATTCTTCTGCTCTCAGCTTTCTTTATAGTCCAACTCTCACATCCATACACGACCACGGGAAAAACCATAGCCTTGACTAGAAGGACATTTGTCGGCAAAGTAATGTCTCTGCTTTTCAATATGCTATCTAGGTTGGTCATAACTTTCCTTCCAAGGAGTAAGGGTCTTTTAATTTCATGGCTGAAATCACCATCTGCAGTGATTTTGGAGCCAAGAAAAATAAACTGTTTCCTCTGTTTCCCTATCTATTTGCCAGGAAGTGATGGGACCAGAGGCCATGATCTTAGGTTTATGAATGTTGGCCTTTAAGCCAACTTTTTCACTCTCCTCTTTCACTTTCATCAAGAGGCTTTTTAGCTCCTCTTAACTTTCTGCCATAAGGGTGGTGTCATCTGCACATCTGAGGTTATTGATATTTCTCCCAGCAATCTTGATTCCAGCTTGTACTTCTTCCAGCCCAGCATTTCTCATGATGTACTCTGCATATAAGTTAAATAAGCATGGTGAAAATATACAGCCTTGACGTACTCCTTTTCCTATTTGGAACCAGTCTATTCCATGTCCAATTCTAACTGTTGCTTCCTGACCTCCATACAGGTTTCTCAAGAGGCAGGTCAGGTGGTCTGGTATTCCCATCTCTTGAAGAATTTTCCACAGTTTATTGTGATCCACACAGTCAAAGGCTTTGGCATAGTCAATAAAGGAGAAATAGATGTTTTTCTAGAACTCGCTTGCTTTTTCCATGATCCAGCAGATGTTGGCAATTTGACCTCTGACTCCTCTTCTGTTTCTAAAACCAGCTTGAACATCTGGAAGTTCACGGTTCATGTATTGCTGAAGCCTGGCTTGGAGAATTTTGAGCATTACTTTACTAGCACGTGAGATGAGTGCAATTGTGCGGTAGTTTGAGCATTCTTTGGCATTGCCTTTCTTTGGGATTGGAGTGAAAACTGACTTTTCCAGTCCTGCTGAGTTTTCCAAATTTGTTGGCCTATTGAGTGTAGCACTTTCACAGCATCATCTTTCAGGATTTGAAATAGCTCAACTGAAATTCTATGACCTCCACTAGCTTTGTTCATAGTGGTCCTTCCTAAGGCCCACTTGACTTCACATTCCAGGATGTCTGGCTCTAGGTGAGTGATCACACCATCATAATTATCATCTGTATCTTGTTCCTAGATAGCTTTTGATGGGATAAATTGATAACTTTCAGTTTTTCATCACGAAGTATGATGTCACCTCTGGGTCTGTCCTTTATGGCTTTTATTATGTTTCTTCTATACTCAATTTTTGATGTAAATAGGTGCTGAATCTTGTCAAATGCATTTTTTATGCTTATTGACATGACTATATGGTTTTTATCCTCCATTTTGTTTTTGTAGTGTATCACATTGATTGATTTGAAGATGTTAAGCCATCCTTGCATCCCCAGAGTAAATCCCACTTGATCATGATATATGATCCTTTAAAGTAGAATTCAAAACTGAGCATTCAGAAAATGATGCTCTCTCTGTTATGTTCTGCCTCATTGAGACTAAGACAAATGATTGCATACACACACACCCAATAGGGAATTATTTTAATGCTACATTTAACCTTTTGGAGGTATGAGGAATGGGAAGAAAAACCCAGTGTCTCTTTAAATCTCAAGCATGACTTTTTAATCTCCATTGCTGAAACAAGGTCACTGTTTTAATGCCTTTAGCACCTGATTAATTAGTAATCAGGACAGAATTAAATAGTTTTTATGGTTCAGAGCTGATAATTACCATTTCTGACACATTCAACTTTTGATGGGCACACTGATGTCACAATTATACTCTGTTCCATACTCCAAATTTATTTTAAAGTTCTGTTTGGAAGAAAACAAAACAAAACAAATTCTTATGAAGATTTTACCTAAAGCAGCTTCTTAGAGTAATTTTTTTTTCTTTTATAAGATCCTTGTATTTATAGGTTGTAATTAATTATTTGATGAAAGCAAAGAGTTTATGGAACACTATTAGGTAGCTCAGGGACATATTAAACACTCATGTCATGATTTTTAAAAAGAGGGGCCTTGGATTTTGAAAAAGTTATTGTTTTTTAAGAAAGTTTCCTAAAGTATCAGGGGAAGTTAAGAAAATCTGGATTTTTTCTTTTCAATTTTAGTGTTGTGCCTTCAGACAAACATATGTCTAAAGCCATGATTTATCCACCTATTAATTAAGAATTATTTGGGAAAAAATATGTAATAATTCAGTTGATATTCACCTTTGGTGTAGAAGTAACCAAATTATCAACTATAAGTCCATTTTTCTATTATCAATGTTGGATGCTGAAGAGAAAAAAAAAATGGTAAGATAACCACAACAAAAACATCTTAAAATTCCTGTCAGCAAAGAAGTGGTCACTGTTTTCTAGCTAGAATTTTAGGATATGGGAAGCCAGCTTTAGGGGCATTTCCTTTTTAAGTAGTATTCTTATCAAGTCCAAGCTCATACTGCTAGAGAGACAAGATGTTGTCACAACAGATAACAACTTTATTCAGAGACCAGCAGACCAAAAAGATGGCAGACTAATGTCCCAAAGAGCCATTTTGCCTGAGTTAGAATTTAGGCTTCCTTTTTGCTAAAAGTGTGCATGTGTGTGTGTGTGTGTTAGTGGGTGCTGCTTGTTGCAGACTTCTTGGTCTTGGCCGACCTGTGGATAGGATGTGATAATCCTTTGTACTTGCACCTGTCCATGTAGTTCTAACTGAGGTAAAGAAGGAGAGAGGGTGAGTATGAACAAGTCTTGGAAGAAGGAGGGATAAGAGGCAAAATGGTTCCCAGAGGGAACTAAGAGGCTAAAGAAAGATTTTTAAAACAAAAAATGTTATGATGTGTGTGCTTGGTTGCTCAGCCATGTCTGACTCTTTGCAATGCTTTCAACTGTAGCCTGCCGAGTTCCTCTGTCCTTGGGATTTTTCAGGCAAGAACACCAGAGTGCTCTGTGTAAAATTAAGTGCTGATAGGAAATAGACAATAGATAGGGTTACAGTGAAGCTTTGGGAGGGAAAGGGCATAGGTGTTGTCGATACAAGTCCCATAGGAAGGAGAGCAAAATTGGGATCCAGAGAACAGTTGGAGGAATAAACTACAGAGAAACGAGAAGAACACTCTCAAATTCTGAGACCAATTATACCATTTTTCAGAGACCACACATTTTTTACATATGTGCAATCAACAGAACTTTTTTTTTTTCAATCCATCACAGAAAAGGGGACACTAAGACACATGGCACTTATGACTTAAGGTAAAAAAAAAAAATCACATAAATGTGAGCACAGTGAATGAAGCAGAACTGGAGTTTCCTTTCAGCCCCACATTGCTGGACTGTAAGTCCTTGCAAGGTCAAGAGGAGGGGACGATGATGGACTATTGAGCACCCAGGAGGATTCAGCAGCAATTTAGCAAATGATGCCAGACCAAGAAATATTCAGAGATTCAGAGATCCAGAGATGGAACTCAGAGAGCAAGGGTTAATAATATAAAGGGAATAAAGTATTTTAAAATTAATTTATATTGGAATATAGTTGCTTTACAATGTTTTGAGGGCTTCCCTTGTGGTTCAGCTGGTGAAGAATCCACCTGGCAATGAGGGAGACCTGGGTTCAGTCCCTGGTTTGGGAAGATCCCCTGGAGAAGAGAAAGGTTACCCACTCCAGTGTTCTGGCCTGGAAAATTCTGTAAACTATATAATTCATGGGGTCACAAAGAGTCAGACATGACTGGATGACTTTCATTCACTCACTCACATTATTGTGACAGTTTCTACTGTACAGCAAAATGAATCAGTCACACATATACACATCCCCTCCCTTTTGGACTTCCTTCCCATTCAAGTCACTACAGTGCATTAACTGGAGTTCTCTATGCTATACATTATGGAGAACAAAGTATTTAGGTACAGTAAAAGGCTAGGACAAGAACTAAGGTGAATTTCTGTATGGAATATTTAAATTTCTGTATTTAAAAAAATATATTCTCCCAGGCTCTGTTACAAAGTCAAAGCTCTTAGTAGGCCTAGGCTGACCGTGCATTCCAGGGTCAGCAACCTATCAAGAAAAATATTAATTGAAACTCAAGCATGGTCACCTGCAAGGCTATTGGTAATATAATAATGAAAGGGCCCCTGGTATGGAATTAATTTTTTTTGTTGTTTGGCCACACCACATGACATGTAGGATCTTTATTCCCTGACCTGGGATTGAACCTATGCCTCCTACAGGGGAAGTTCGAGTCTTAATCACTGGACCACCAGAGAAGTCCCTGCAATTGATTTTTAGGACTACAGTAAACATATCCCAAACTTCATACTCTTCTGTGTAACTATTTCTGACTCGTCTATAAGGTATCATATTAGAAACCTACTTGAGTAAGTCTAATTTATATTTTGCAGAAAATTTTCTAATGGATCACACTCTGAAATATGAGGAATTTGTAAAAAAAAAAATTCTTTAAATTTATAATAAANTCATGTCCAGCTCTTTGCAGCCCTCTAGATTGTAGCCTGCCAGGCTTCTCTGTCCATGGAAATTTCCAGGCAAGAATACTGCAGTGGGTTGCCACTCCCTTCTCCAGGGGATCTTCCTGACCCAGGAATCAAAACCGGGTCTCCTGCATTGAAGGCAGATATTTTGCTTTGTTAAATCCATATCAACACACATCCGATGCATCTGACACTCCTTTTTAGGCTTCCGGACCCCTGCCAGATACAGATAAATCTAGCTACCTAGCGTTCAGCACAAGGTCTCCCACCACTT
This sequence comes from Redunca redunca, assembly GCA_006410935.1. NCBI lineage: Eukaryota > Metazoa > Chordata > Mammalia > Artiodactyla > Bovidae > Redunca > Redunca redunca. The sequence goes on along the minus strand of SJYQ01000434.1, from coordinate 175,690 downwards.
CACTGTTATTTGCTTTTCTTGTCACTCCTTGCCCTGGTCTCTACGGCTAGTTTTGGACGAGGACTTAACTACTGTAGGACTCCCAACAAGATGGACTCCCTCTCAACCTCCTGTCTTGGCCTCTGCCTAAAGCACACTCCCCCATCTCTGTACCGAAAAATGCCTTATGCTTCCCTCATGATGGATCAGGCAGCCTTGCTCCACATCCCAGGGCATTTTGAGCAAACCTTTACAGTGGCGTCATTTAATGCGAATATATCAACACAGTCTATTCTCTTTTTCCATCTCCCATACTAGATCAAAAGAACTTCAAGGGTAAAGACCATTTATGATTCAGTAGGACTTAATAAATACTAAACGGTGAACTAAAAAATAATAATAATAATAAAAAATATCATTCCTGACATCTCTCAATCTAAGCATATAAAATTGATGATAATTTACTTGAGGACATAAGCTCTATTTACTGGAGGAGCGAGGAAGAACAGCAAAGAAGTTTACTTTACTCTAGTATGTTGGAGCTAGCCAAATGCCCATAGCATAAATTGCTGGAACTGGTGAAGGAGAGCTCTGTGTTTCTTGGCACCCTCCTTGGTGAATTTGCTAAAGTTTCTAAGATATGGAATTGGCCTCAGCCCCTAAGATGAAGATATGCTTTGATTAATAGGTTGAGAGAATTTAAGTTGCTGTTTACCTTACCTAATATAACTAGGTGTAAACTTCCACCACAAAAATGGATGATTTGACCGTAGTTCTTGAGATTCTCAGAATAGTCTGTTAGTAGAGAACGTAATGATCCGCATTCATGATTCATTCATTCAATTAATATTTTGTTTCATTTGAGTTAGGTTTTTGAGAAAATAAAACATGAACATGGCATGAATATTAAATGGTTAAAAAATAGAATATAGTCAGTACTCTCCAAATCATTGTTCTGCAAAGATGAAAATTTTCTATTTTTGTGCCAATATGGTAACCACCATCCACATGTTGCTATTAAACCTTGAAANTTTATTTTTCTGGAATTGAGCTGCATAAGTTGCTTGTATATTTTTGAGATTAGTTGTTTGTCAGTTGCTTACTAAGCTAAATTTAAATAGCTACATATGACTAGTGGCCAACATATTTTAGTATAATGTAGATAGCAAAACCTCACTTCCTCAGTGTTTCCCCTCAGTCACCAAGTTCCTCTCCTCAAAGGAACTCATTATTATCAGATTCTTGAATATCTTTCCAGTGATATTCTACACATTTACAAACACATATAGATGTGAATGTGCACAAATAGAAGCACAGAGGATTACACAAACCACTTGGGATTCTGGTTTTTCCCTTCAGACATTTTGTTTATAATTCCACTTAAGAATATAGGATTGCCTCATATAGGAGTACTATATGATACTGTAGAGTGTTCCTTTCTGCATGTTTGCCATGACTAGTTCTCTTTTCTTTTTTTGAATATTTTTATTTATTAGCCTGTGCTGGGTCTTAGTTGTAGCATGTGGGATTTTTAATTGCAGCATGCAGGATCTTTCTTTCTTTTTTTTTGGATACAGCATGTAAACTCTTAGTTGCAGCAAGTGGTATCTAGTTTCCTGACCAGGAATTGAACCCAGACCTCCTGCATTGGCCATGTGGAATCCTAACCACTGGACCACTGTTGGTCTTCTTTACAGACCTGGACCTGGTGGACCAGAGTTGACGAAAAGAAAGAGAGAAAAAGAGAGAGCAGTATCTCTCGGGTTAAGTGGAAAACCAATAAAGCCCATACATAGGATTTGTACCACTCACGAAGGCACAGGGCGTCCTCTCAAGGAGGTCTTGAAAGCCCGGGCAAGAAAGTGAGCTCAGTAGGTTTCCATGCTTCGACAAGAAGGAAGACAGAAAGAAGGGCGCAGGGGACCCAGGTCTCTAGTGGAGCAAGGGTATTTTATTAGCAGAAATGCAGGTTTATATATCTTTAGTAAAATGATTACTCAGCTATTACAAAGAATGAAATTCCATCAGTTGCAACAAAATGGATAGTCTAATACCTACAAGGTCGCTGATGCTGCAAAGAGTCACTGAAGGGAGTTACTGAAAGGAATCCAAGCAGGTACCCCTTTCGCATGATCTCAGTCCTGAAAACTGCGTGCCGCTCTACCTGTTCCGGAATAGGAACTGATAAGGAACAGAGGATCTTTGAGAAATGGCACACAAAGGAAGAAAAGTGCAACATATTGGATTCCTTAAAGTTGAACGTCCCCTGGCAGACCACCAAGGAAGTCCCTTGTTCTCTATTCATAGACATTTTACTTGCTTTAATAATTTTTTGTGAAGATAATTTATAATAAGTAGTTCAGAAGTCCCCAAGACTATCTACATATTCCAAGATTCAACAGAAGGACTCTCAGCACTCAGAATATTGTTGCTCTCACAGCTAAGGTTTATGACAGCAGAAGGATACATAACAAGTTCAGTGAGGGGGAAAGGCATGAGCAGAATCTGAAGAAATTCATGCATAGGCTTCCAATGTTTTCTTCCTCCTTGAGGGGACACACAGAGTGTACACCTTCCCTCAGCAGCAAAATATGCAGTAACATGTGTGCAATGTTTCTGTCCAGGAAAACTATTTACCCAAACTCAATACAAAGATTTTCTCTGAGGACTGGTCACATAGGTACCACCTGCCTAGCCACCACCAAAATTCCAAACTTCTAGAAGGAAAGCAGTAGATCAGTATCCCAAGTAGACATAACAGCATTATCACTTAGAAAATCTTCGTATCAATACAGGAAACTATTTACCAGCCAGCTTCTCAGAGCCAGCCAAGAGCTACCTTGTAAGCAAATATTTCTAAGATAGCAGCCTCAGATTTATTATGCTAACTTTTTTATGTACCATGAATATCTTTTCATGTACCTGATTTTTCACATGTATGAGTATATCTGTAGGATAAATACCTAGGTGTAAAAACTCTGTATCAAAGAACACAAACATTTCCAATCCTAATAGATATTGCTAAACTCTACCAGTGTGCACCAGCACTTGCAATGGTTGAGAGTATTTCCCTAAATCCCCACAGACACAGTAAAACAAATATTTTAACATATACTATGGACTATAGAAGGCAAGAGTTCACTGGGTATATAACGTTAAACAAGGCAGAGGATTCCTGTTTACATTCTATATGAAGAAAGAAGGGAATAAATAAGTAAATGACTAGTGAACAAATAATGATAAATCATATGAAGAAAGTAGAATCAGGGACTTCTCTGGTGGTCCAGTGGCTAAGATCCTGCGCTCTCAATGCAGGGTCCTAGGTGTGTTCCCTGGTCAGGGAAATAGATCCCACCTGTAGCAACTAAGAGTTCACATGCCACAGCTATAAAGATCCTACATGTGGCAACTAAGACCCAGTGTGGTTAAATAAAACAAACATTAAAAAAAAAAAAAGTAGAATCACATGAAAAGAGTAGAATCAGATCACATAACACATGAGAGCAAAGGGAAATACTTTGGATTCAGTAGTTTAAGGAAGTTCTCTCAGGTGAAATGATCTTTGAGATGAGATCTGATTTGCAAGGGTACAATTATCCCAAGACTGGAGGCAGAGCCCCGCTAGATAGACTTAAGGGAACCATCATAGGCTTCAAGGGAAAAACAAAAGGAAGTTCACTGAGGCCAGAACACACTGCTGGACCAAAGGTGAGACTACTTCAAGTCAGAAAAGATAGCCAGGGCCTACTATGTCACTGTAAAAAGTTTTGGTTTCACGTTGAGTATTTCATTTTGTTTTGTTTTGTTTTTTTTCTGACCAGGGATCGAACCCAGGACCCCTGCACTGGGAGCCTGGACTCTTAGCCACTGGACCACTAGGGGAGTCCTTAGTGTTGTTGAACAAATCAGACTCATGCATGCGGTATTCAGCCCCCTCTCAGTCATATAAGAATGGGCCATGAGACTTCCCTGGTGGTACAATGGATAGGCTTCTGCCTGCCAATGCAGAGGACATGGGTTCTATCCCTGGTCCTGGAGGATCTCACATGCTGCGGAACCACTGAGCCCCTGTGCCACAATTACTGAAGCCCACATGCTCTAGAGTCCATGTTCTTCAACAAGAGACGTCACCACAATGAGAATCCTGTGCACCGCAATGAAGAGTAGTCCCCATTCTCGACAACAAGAGAAAGCCTGCTCACAACAACGAAGATCCAGCCCAGCCAAAAATAAAATAAATGAAAATTTTAAAAAAGAATTGGCCATGAACTTGGAACTTTTCCTTTCCAAGAGCAGAAGAGCCTCACAACCTTATAGTCCTTGATGGGCTTATGACCTTCCTTGGGAATATCTTTTCCTGTTTCAGACACAGTTGGGTTCTGCCTTGTTCTGCTTAAGGGTGTGGGTCATAGGACATGTGGTCAGCCCCACTGCTCTATCTGTCCCCTGCAGGATGAGGACACAATCCTTCTACTGCAGCACAAAAAGGCTGAGTGCAGGCCAATCGCCCTGCATTGGCTACTGGAAGGAACCTGCTGGATCTGGGGGTGTGACATTCACTGCTGAAGCTCCGTCTTGCTCTGTCTCTTCTCTAGTAAAGCATTGTTTCATCCAGGGCTTGACAGAGGCTCTGCTAACAAAACACCAAGGCAAAAGTGCAACAGATAACACTTGCTCAACAACCACAATGTGATTGTATTAGATTTCTTTGTACAGAGCATTTCCTCACTTAGACTCAGTCTTGAGCTAGAATTTCTGGCTTAATGGGTAAGAATATTGATGACTCTCTTCTCACAAAATGACACATTGCTTTCTTAAAGGGTTGACCAGTTTACTGTGATGCCAGAAATGATGCTAACATGTTTCTCCCCTGCATTAGATACCACCTTCTTCGAAAAATATTGTACTAGTTTGAAAATCAAGAAACAATATGGATTTTCATGAAACATTCTACATGCTTACTCATTATTTAAAAAAATCAATGAATTGACTGAAATAATCTAAGTATTTCTGCCACCTTTTATCATTTCTAAAAGATAAGCTAACACTACTTTTATTTTATTTTATTTTATTTTCATTATTTATTTATTTTTATTTTACTTTACAATACTGTATTGGTTTTGCCATACATTGACATGAATCCCCCACGGGTGTACATGAGTTCCCAATCCTGAACCCCTCCTCCCACCTCTCTCCCCATATCATCTCTCTGGGTCATCCCAGTGCACCAGCCCCAAGCATCCTGTATCCTGTATCGAACCTAGACTGGTGATTCATTTCTTACATGGTAGTATACATGTTTCAATGCCATTCTCCCAAAACACTACTTTTTTAAAAAGCAAAATCAAATGTAATAGAGGACTTCAAGCGGGAGACAAAAGTCATTGGTTCACAACTGTGTAGAAAATGGATTTGAAAAAATATAAGAAAAAGAAGAAAAATTTTAAAGTTATAAGGCATTCCAGATGAGAGATGATGGTGATGAATCCACAGGAGTAGCAGTATGGGTGGAAGAGGTGAAGCCAACAAGAATGACAGTTTTAAGCTTGAGCAAGCTTCAAGAGTTGGTGATGGACAAGAAAGCCCGGCACAGTCCATGGGGTCACAAAGAGTCAGACACAACTGAGCAACTGAAGTGAACTGAACTGATACCATGGACTGGTCCCTGTGTTAAGGATCCTGGACCAGGCATAATTTCTTTTCTCCACGTTAAATAGTAATGAGAACAAGCATGAACTAACTTAGCTAATTGTTTGAGGAAATAGCTTCTTAAACATGAGATACCCACTCCAGTATTCTAGCCTGGAGAAGTCCATGGACTGTATAGTCCATGGGGTCACAAAGAGTCAGACATGACTGAGTGACTTTCATGTAAACATGAAATTATAGAACCAACTAAATAGCTTACCCGTCAAGACTAACAGCTTCAGAACAATAACCTTGACATAATAGCCTAACTGAAATTATTATGTTATAAACTCTGTCTAATCTCAGCCAGCTTCTTGCCTTAGAAGACTCACCTTAAAATTTGGCAAAAATCCAATAAATCCAATAAAGTAAATATCTAATAAAATCCCATAAATATCATCCTTGACTTCAAAGACACTGCTAAGATTGTCATGGTGGTTTTCTTCTTTACTGCAGAGGTCTAAATAACTCAGCTCTACCGGATCAGCAGCTTGTTCCTGTTTTCTTGTAGTGCTGAAAGTCCAGAATGTGTTGGGAGAAAAGGAGAAAGAGGCAAGCGAGAAAGGGTCTTATGGAAGATTCCTATCCTACCTCTGTTACTGTAAAGTTATCAAAATCTTGGTATGAAACCCTAGCTGAATGAGTCCTAGATTAAAATTCAAAATGGTTAGTCTGCGGCAAACCCATTGACTCAAACCTCTCAGGGCCTCAAGCTCTTTTTCTACTAAATAATGTAAAAATAAAAATTTAAACTTTGGTCCATCTTCAAACATATGAAATTATATATGTAAAAGATTGAGGAGCTTGAGGGGAAAACTGAACTTTATGAAGTAAAGGAACTGTATGGTTTTCTGATTGGAGTGGAACTTTTAACTCACATTCAACCATTTGTCCCTTCGAAGCACAAGATGAGATTTTCTGATTCTGCAGGAAGTGCCTTGAAACCAATTATGTTTTACATGAATTTTCGATTCTATCAAAATAGGTGACGGAACTAGTATCTGGGTATTAAGTTTCTTTCAAATAGTAGGAAACAGATAATGATCCCAGAGCCAATAGGACCTTAAAAATAGACATACTCCTAAATTACACAAAAATGATTATAAAACAAGGAGTACAAATATTGGCAGGTATCTATACAACACTTTATTCCAGTTATGCAAATTCAATTTTAAAATATTATTCTTCTCAAAAGAGCCTATGCTTGTTATCATAAACATATTAAATCTTTACTGATTTTGAAATGCAAAACAAATTTTGTTCAAAATTAGGAGAGAAAATAACTACACTTCTGTCTGGTTTGAATTTTCTGTTTCAGTGTTTCTCATCAACTATTTGTAATTTCTTTATATATTGCATGGACCAGGTGATACATAAACTAGTATAAACCTTTTCAATGAAAAGACAATAATTAATCAGAAAATGAGAGTCTATCAACAGTATATTGTGGTATATCATCTTGTGAAATCTAAATATAGTGCTAGGTCAACTCCTGTAGGTCACAAAATAGGACTGCCGGCAAATCAAGACAATTACTTTTTGTATTTCCCCCCTAACATTTTCACCACCTGTCTTCATGTCTGACCTCTCCAATCATTTCAAGCAGTTCACAAAGGGAAGAAGGAGGAAAAACTGGCAAGCCCATATGCCAAACTAAATCATATCCAGGAGACCAAATGCCTCCTGAACCTAAGAAATGGCCATATATAGACCTGTAATTAGTGATTAAAACCTCAGGGAGTACTTTGTTTTCGTTTTAACCTTAAACTCCTCTCAGCTTCAATGTATTCTCATATTAAATGTGATGCTGCACAGCTCTGCCATTTAATAGGAAACAACCTAGTAATTATTGTGGGAAATGTGCTCTTCACAGTGTGTCTAGTTTACCTCATGTCTTTAGTGGCCAATTATTCTTTAAAGTAAGATCAGAGCCTAATTTTTCATGGTCAACCATCAGGAAACTCAGCAATGTAGAAATTCAGAGAGACATTAAAAATGAAAAGTGACTTTTCATTAGTAGAAATATTTCTGATACATTTAAGCAGGAATAGAGAATTAGGAAATGGATGTTCAAGTAGGAAAAACAGAGTCAAACTCACTATATCCCTATAGATTTAATAAGTGAGAATCAAGCAATGTTAGTCTAAAAGTGCTGTGTGTGTGTGTGTGCGCGCACACACGCATGTGCTCATTCATGTCCAACTCTTTGCAATTCTATGGACTGTAGCTTGCCAGGCTCTTCTGTCCAAAGGATTTCCCAGGCAAGAATACTGGAGCAGGTTGCCATTTCCTCTGGGGGATCTTCCTGACTCAGGGATCGAACCCACATCTCCTACTTTGGCGGGCAGATTCTTTACCAATGAGCCATCTGGGAAGTCCTTAAAAGTGCTTATCTATCATCAGTTGTTCTGAATATTAATGAGTGAAGCCCTATATATTTATTTAATTAATAATTGCCCAAATATAGACACTTTACTTCTAGCACTGAAAAACAGAGATCAGAAAACAAAACAAAAAGACAAAAAGTAATAATTAAAGATCTCATGCACAGAAGCCCAAATAATTTACATAGATACTCTGCCCTCAAAAAGGGAGAGTGTAACACCCCACTGCTTGTGTGGGATCCACATGGTAACTTCTTCCAAAGAGCGCAGTATTCTCCAGGAATAAGGAGGAAGAAGAGAACAACTCTGAAGTCAAGAAACCTGACAAAGCCCACCTCAGCCAGGTGACCACAGTCAGTATTAACAGTGTGGCTCATCTTGATAGTATGCACTCTTGATATTTTGTGATGACAATGGCACCTCTGGTTATTACTGCCATAAAAGCCCATAATCTCAGTTTAATCATGAGCAAAACACCAACCAAATTCCACTAGAGCATCATCCTACAAAATACCTGACCGATATTCCTCAAAACCATTAAAGTCATCAAAAACAATGGAAGTCTGAGAAACTGTCACAACCAAGAGGTCCTAAAGAGACATGAGAACCAAGTGGTATGTGGTATCCTGAATGGAAATCTGGAATAGAAAAATGAGATTAAGTAAAAACTGAGGAAATCTGAACAAATTATGGACTTTAGCTCATAAAACATCAATAATGGTTCATGAATTATAAAGAATATATCATATTAATATGTTAATAATAGGAAAAGCCATGAGTATGTAGACATTTCCTGAACTAATTTCTCTATTTTTCTGTATCTAAAACTGATATAAAAGAAAAGATATATATATATTAAATTTTTATTTCATATTGGAATATAGTTGATATGACTTTAATGTCAGAAAGTGAAGAGGAACTAAACAGCCTCTTGATGAAGGTAAAAGAGGAGAGTGAAAAAGCTGGCTTGAAACTCAACATTAAAAAAAACCCTAAGATCACGGAATTATTGGTCCCATCACTTTATGGCAAATATAAAGGGAAAACAGTGACAAAGTCTATATTTTCTTGGACTTCAAAATCACTGTGGATGGTGACTGCAGTCTGAAATTAAAAGACACTTGTTTTTTCAAAGGAAGGCTAAGACCAACCTGGACAGCTTATTAAAAATCAGACACATCATTCTGCTGAAAAAAGTCTGACATAGTCAAAGCTATGGTTTTTCCAGTAGTCATGCACAGATGTGAGAGTTGGACCATGAAGAAGGTTGAGCACCAAAGAACTGATGCTTTTGAATAGTGGTGCTGGGGAAGACTCTTAAGAGTCCTTTGGACAAAAAGGAGATCAAACCAGTCAATCTTAAAGGAAATCAGCCCTGAATATTCATTGGAAGGACAGTTGCTGAAGCTGAAGCTTCAATACTTTGGCCACCTAATGTGAAGAGCCAGCTCATTAGAAAACACCCTGATGCTGGGAGAGTGAAGGCAAAGTAGAAGAGGGTGGTAGAGGATGAAATGGTTAGATAGCATTACCAACTTAATGGACACAAATTTGAGCAAACTCTAGGAGACAGTGAAGTGAGGAGCCTGGCATGATGTAGACCATGAGGTTGCAAAGAGTTAGACATGACTTAGCAATTGAACAACAACAATAATTGATTAACAATGTTGTTAGTTTCAGGTACACCACAAAGTGATTCAGTTATACTTGTATCTATTATTTTTCAACTTCTTTTCCTATTTAGGTTATCACAGAAAATTAAGCAGAATTCCCTGTGCTATATAGTAGGTCCTTTTTGGTAATCTATTTTAAACATAGTAGTGTGTATATATCAATCCCAAACTTCCAATTTATCCCTCCCCCTGAACCTTCCCTCTTTGATGACCATAAGTTTATTTCTAAGTCTGTAAGTCTGTTTCTTTTTTATAAAAAGCTCATTTGTATAATGTTTTTAGATTCCACATATAAGTATTATCATATGATATTTATCTTTCTCTGTCTGATTTACTTAGTACGGTGATCTCCAGGTCTATATATGTTGCTGCAAATGACATTATTTCATTCTTTTTAAGGCTGAGTAATATTCCATTGTATATATGTACCAACCTTTATCCATTCCTCTGTTGAAGGACATTTAGGTTGCTTACCTGTCTTGGCTATTGCAAATGTACTTCAATAAACATTGGGGTGCATGTATCTTTTCAAAAGTATGGCTTATGCCAGATATATGCCCAAAAGTGGGATTGCTGGATCATATGTTAGCTCTATTTTTAATCTTTTAAGGAAACTCCATACTGTTCTCCATATCAGCTATACCAGTTTACATTCCCACCAACAGAGTAGGAGGGTTCACTTTTCTCCTTACCCTCTCCAGCATTTATTATTTGTAGATTTTTAATGATGACCTTTCTGATGGGTGTGAGATGCCACCTCATTGTAATTTTGATTTGCATTTCTCTAATAATTTACAATGTTGAACATTTTTTCATGTGCCTCTTGGCCATCTGAATCTCTTCTCTGGAGGAATGTCTATTAGGTCTTCTATCCATGTTTTGATTGGCTTGTGTTTTGCTTTTGTTTTTGTTTTTTTTTAATATTGAGCTGCCTGAGTTGTTTGTAGCTTTGAAGATTAACCCCTTGTTTGTTGAATCAATATTGTCAAAATGACTTTACTACCCAAGACAGTCTACCAATCCAATGAAACCTCCATTAAATTACCAATGGTATTTTCACAAGCTATAACATTTTTTTTTAATTTTTATAGAAACATAAAAGATGCTGAACAACAAAAGCAATCTTGAGAAAGAAAAATGGAGCTGGGGGAATCAGGCTCCCTGACTTCAAACTATACTACAAAGCTACAGTCATTGAAACGATATGGTATTGGCACAAAAACAAAAATGTAGAGCAATCGAACAGGATACATATCCCAGAAATAAACCCATGCACTTATGGTCTATTAATCTGTGACAAAGGAGGGAAGAATATGTAAGGGGAAAAGATACTCTCTTCAATAAGTGGTGCTGGGAAATCTGGTCAGCTACGCATAAAAGAATGAAATTAGAACATTCTTTAGCACCGTATACAAAAATAAACTCAAAATGGATTAAAGACCTGAGTGTAAGACCTGATACTATAAACTCTTAGAGAAAAACATAAGAAGAACACTCTTTGATGTAAATCATACCAAGATCTTTTTCAGTCTGTCTTCTAGAGTAATAGAAATAAAAACAAAACAAAACAAATAAGATCTAACTAAACTCAAAAGCGTTTGCACACCTAAAGAAATCATAAACAAAATGAAAAAACAACCCACATTGAGAGAAAATATTTGCAAAGTATAAAATATTTAAAAAATAATAATACCTCTAGTACCCAGATCTTGGTTCCATGGAGAAATTGGCTTGGTTCCTTGGCTGATTCGTGGACTAGGGCAGAAAATAACACCTGGGCCAAAAAAGTAAAAAAGTACTCAAAAAGAAAAAAAAAAAAAAAAACCTCCACAATGATGGACATATGTCAAAAGGATATATGAACTAACCAAAAGAGATGCTAATGGCCAAAGCCAAAAATTTAATCACTTAGCTTTTGCCACTGATCAAAGAAGAAAAGAAACTAATATCTATTATAGGCTGTTGCTAAGTCACTTCATTCATGTCCGACTCTGTGCGACCCCAGAGATGGCAGCCTACCAGGCTCCCCTGTCCCTGGGATTCTCCAGGCAAGAACATTGGTGATTATAGGCTGCACTATATTAAATGCTGAGCATTCATGTTGAATTTAACCTGAAGGTACTACTCTATGATGAAGATGTGATTATCTCAACTTTACAAATGAAGAAGCTACAGGTCAACAAATTTAGTCCCTTGCCCAAGTCTCATAAGTTTTGAAAACAAAACCATATGTTTTGAATCCTGGGGTTGCATAGCCCCTAAGCCCATACTTTTTTCACTATCCAAAGCTGCCTCTAATTCAAATTCAGTCTTCATCTGATCATGAAGCTTTGTCCTAAATTATTTAAAGTTTTCTTGTGATACCTATTAGAAAGTTTTAAAAAATTAGATAAAGAAAGGAGCCTATGTTAAAATGTATTGTTATTATTTTTTAGTGACCATGATGTACAAATTATACACACACACACACTACAAAGCTGAGGACATAATAAAGATATCCATTTAAGGTACCCAGAGCTTAACTGTTCTTGGAACTTCAATTTGCATCCCAGCAGTGGCAACTTATACTTAGTCCCTTAAAAAGCAGAGTGTTTCTGCCTCATTTCTGTTTACTTAGCCTCGAGGAGAGCCAGTTTCTACCAAGTTGTTGAATAAACAGCTAATGGAAACACTGTGTGACTTCATGAGAAGAAAGAACCCAACATACTTCATAAGGCTGCTCTCATCAAGCTGCTACCTTGGAAAGGCCAAACAGAATCTAGCTAAACAGTGTTTTACCAGGGAATGCACAGTAAGAGCACAACCCAGTGTAGCGGATGCACTGCCTGTGTACGGGCTACATCCCTCTCCACATACCACCCATCCTGCCTCCGCTCCCTTTCCCTGCCAGCTGCATCATGTGAAGTGAGGTAAACTTTTCACCCAAAGGCCTCAGTATCCAAATACTAACCCAGTGGCTGTTCACTACTGTATTTAATCAACACTGTTCTACATTGCTCTTGTTGAAGTTTATTTCTTCTTTGTGGATAAGTAATCCGCATTGGTTGTTTTGGACTATACGGATTTTATTTACATATTTTTTTTTCCTTCAGCCTGTTAGTGGTTCATTCCAACTACATTTTCAAATTCTGACTTGAACATTGTCTCAAGAATTGTATGGCTTGGAAAGTTAAACATGACAATGATCAGAACTATGAGGTAGGTGTCTCAATGTATTTTTCTGACTTTGAAAATGAACCTTTTTTTTTTCCAAATTATAGTCTTTATCATTATTCAATTAGTCACTTTTACATGTAGGTGATTTTCATTATGTCTTTGTAAACAAACTTTTAAAATCTTCTTAGAATCTAACCATGTTATTTTCTTATTTTCTTTGCGTAAACATATTCAAGTCATTGAAGAATAGACTAAGAGATTGAAAAATATCTGGCACCATATAGTAGAAATGATCTTATTACACTGAGAAGGCATCCGAGGCCTTCCAAACTGGGCTTCCAGACTCTGGGAAAGTTTTATGGGGGCACAGCTCATATCCAAAAGGCTTGATATACAGTAAACCAACTCAAGTTTCTATGTCAAAGGATAAAGAATCTGCCATTCAGAATGATATATTGGGGCAGGAGGTTAGGGAGACAGTATAGTTAATCTAATGTTTTTTAGATTACTAATCTTTATTACAAAACAATTTTAAATAACTTATTTTTCTTTCTTACAACAACAAAAAAAGAATGGCTAGCTTCCAAGTAAAAGGTATATTTTGCCTGCCTGAAAGAAATTAACAACAATATGAGTAACAAAATTTTAAGCAGAGTTTGAAAAATATTATTTATAATATTTTCCCACAGTTAACAGTCTGGTGACATTTTCCCTTGCTAGATAACCAAGGAGCTAACCCTATATAACATTCTGGCAGTTTGCCCCTCTGGACAAGGGTGGGAAAAGCAAGTATTCAAACTCTGGGAAAAAGCCATCTCCTAGGAGACCCCCATGTTTACCCTTCTTGGAGGAAATTGTGTGAGAGCAGGACTTTCCATGTCTAAGCAGGTGACAGGCAGAAAGAGCTTTCAGAGAAGAGATATCCAAAACTCCTCCCCAGAAAATGCCTATGGCAGACATTAGCTTATTTGACTTCTTGTAATTAAATGTCTGTGTAACTGTCCAAAGCCTCATGCTGCCATGAAGAATGAAATCTCTGGGAATTTAGCCCCTGTATTTAATGGCTGTCAGGGAGAAAAGGCCAAAAAGAGAGAGAGGGTTGAAGAAAAGGCAGAACAAGTTTGCATAAAGAATGGAACAAAGCATCTCTCATCTGAAAAAAAAAAATTAAAAATCAAATTTTAGCACCCAATGTTTCTAATTAAATTTGGATTATTTCAAAGACATTCCCTTTCCCATCACAAACTGTTTTAGAAAGGATTAAGCATGATGCTAAAGAAGAGATTTGAGGTTCCAAACCATTGAACAAATAGGACATTTTTAATATAATAAGTCACATATGAGGCTGGCTTCCAGTATAGAAAATGTTGGGAAATGTACATACTGGGTCTAACCATAGTTAACATTAGATTTTGTACAAATGAGGGTGGAAGAAATAGCCAAACTGCACCATAGGTATAATTGTATCCTTGAATCCCATTTAAAAGTTCTGCTATAAACTCTTAGGGAAACAATCTAGACGGATTTTTTTTTAAAAAGGATTAAGATTCAATTGTTTTTCATCTTTGTCTGATAGGGTAATAAAGAGGGTGCATTCAGTGATCAAAGCAGTAATGGGGGCTCAGGGAAGGATGGAGCCCACGTAGTTAGGACAAAGAGTAGGTGTTTTACTGATGAAGCATCTTTGAAATGAGCTATGAAAGAGAAGGAGCATTGAGTTTTGACAGGTGGGGATAGTGAGGAGTAATGTCTTGGTAAAGGCTCAATGGCTAAAAATTCATAGTAACAATAACAATAATAGTGAGTGTGGGTACACGAGTCGGCAACTTGTTTAGAGCTAGTGGTTATCAAAATGCTCTAAGTGAAGCAGCTGTCAGCATTATATAGAAATTTATTAAAAAGGTAAATTCTTCCAAAGAAGGTATTCAAACACCCAACAAGTGTACATGAAGATGAGCTCAATATCACTAATTATCAGGGAAATGAAAATCATATTTGTTAGACTAGTTATTATAAAAAAGCAAAGGATAACAAGTGTTGACAAGGATGTAGAGAAAAGAGAATAATTCTTGAGCATTATTTGTGGGAATATGAATTATGCAATGACTATGGAAAATAGTATCAGTTCAGTTCAGTCACTCGGTCGTGTCCAACTCTTTGCAACCTCATGGACTGCAGCATGCCAGGCCTCCCTGTCCATCACCAACTCCCAGAGTTTACTCAAACTCATGTCCATTGAGTTGGTGATGCCATCCAGCCATCTCATCCTCTGTAGTCCCCTTCTCCTCCTGCTTTCAATCTTTCCCAGAATCAGGGTCTTTTCCTAGGAGTCAGTTCTTCACATCAGGTGGCCAAAGTATTGGAAAATAGTCTGGAGGTTTCTCAAAAAATTAAAAATAGAACTGCTATATGACCTAGTAATTTCACTCCTGAGCATACACACAAAGGAAATGAAATCATATACCAAAAAGACATCTGTACCCTCATGATTTTTGCAGCATTATTTACAGTAGTCAACACAAGAAACAATCTAAGAGTCCACTGGATAAAGAAAATGTGGTATATACATTTACAGTAGAATATTATTCAGTTATAAGAAAAGGAAATCCTGCCATTTGTGATAACATGAAAGGAGATTGAGGGCATTATGCTAAGTGAAATAACTCAGACAGAGAAAGACAAATTCTGCATGATTTCACTTATTTGTGGAACCCAGAAAACAAACTCATAGAAATGGAAAACAGACGGGTGGTTTCCAAAAGCCAGGTAAGGGAAGTCCAGGGAGAAGGCATAGTTTATTCTCCTCTGATAATGGTTTATATTCCTACTTTCTTATTTTAGCTCTCTTATTTCATAAACATTTTCCTTTTATCTTTTTTGAGGTAGCTAGAATCAAATATGTACATAAATACTGTAAATATTTCCAAGTTGGAAACAACAAATGAAAAGCTGATTATTTTATAGTAGATTGCATCATAATCAAGGGATATTAGTACTCAGAGACTAAGAGATTTTAGTTTTTTAAAGTAATTTAATGTATATACTATGACAATAGGCTGGAATAAACATTGATATGAGCCAAAAGTATGGATACTCTGACATCAGTGCTTAACTGCAGTAATTTACCTGTATTTTCTGGGATGGAAATCAATAAAAATTTTCAGTGGTGACAAAGCACTCTTAGACAGCAAGCTGATAACAGAAGAATATACCAGCTACCTAGAGAATGTGTTACAGTTAGAGGGAAGGGTGATATGGAGTAAGGGTTTGGAGTTTTAGCTATGAGCTTCATGGGGTTCACATGAACTCACCTGGGACATCTGAGGAACCAAATAAATAATAAGAGTGATGGAAAATAATCCATTAGATAAAATAGGAATCCATAAGTTCAAAACAAACAAATAAATGGAAATTTGATAAGAAAGAATTTTGAGTCTCAAATTACCTTTGCAAAAATTGCTTATGAATTGCAAAAGGAAAATAATAATTTAATGATGGACAAACTCAAAGACACCACCTTAATCAAGTGATCAAAGAGAAGATCATAAAACATAAGACAATCCAATATTACCCACCTAGTGATAAGATGTAGTATGAACAAACACAGTATGGGGCTTCATGGTAGCTCAGTGGTAAAGAATCTGCCTGCAATGCAGAAGACATAGGAGACACAGGTTCGATCCCTGGGTCAAAAAGATTCCATGGAGAAGGAAATGGCAACCTACTTCAGTATTCTTGCCTGGAAAGCCACAAGGACAGGGGAGCCTGGAGGGCTACAGACCACAGTGTTGCAAAGAATCAGTCACAACTGAGCACGCACACACACACAACATCTGAGAAAATCCCCTCAAAGATGCTTGAATCTTGTCATTAAAAAGACAATCCAAACTGAGGGGTCTTCTACAAAACTGTTGACCATTAAAGTCGTGAAATGCAAAGGAAAACTGAGAAAATGTTCCAGACTGAAAGAAACTACAGAGACAGGACAACTTAATGCAGCACGTGAATCTGAAGCAGGTCCTTTTGCCATGATTACATTATTGGCACAACTGAAGAAACTCAATGGGATCTCAGCTTTAAGTGTTGACATGTCGATGTTAACTTCCAGAATTTGATGGTTGTTATGGCTACCTTGGAGAAGGAAATGGCAACCCACTCCAGTGTTCTTGCCTGGAGAATCCCAGGGACAGGGGAGCCTGGTGGGCTGATGTCTATGGGGTTGCTCAGAGTTGGACACGACTGAAGCGACTTAGTAGTAGTAGTATGGCTACCTGTGAGAATGTTCTTGACTGTAGGATTTATATACTAAGATGTTCAAAAATTGGCAACTTACCCTTGAATGGTGCTGTAAAAACAAAGGTCTTTATATACGTGGATATTTTTGGTAAGTTCAAGGATGCTTGGAAATAAAAATTACAATATAAAAAAAAATACAACAGGAAGTTTTGGATTTGGAAAGAAGTGCACTGGCTGCCGGTGCTCGAAATGCAATGTGAGATCACAAACGCAATGTACAGTGTCAGACTTTTTGGTTAAGCTACAAGCAGAGGAAGAGAGTCCCAGTATGCCAGGAAGCAGAACGTCAAAAAGATCTTCTGAATCACACCAACAAGGCAAAGTGCCTGGAGGTTGAGGAGTTGCTTCCAGGGCAGGTCAAACAGGAATCAGAGTTCTACCTCTGCATGCAGTTCAGCGATGGATCCCAGAGTTAAAGAGAAACCCAGATGTAGGAGCAAAACAGAAGCCCAGCATGCCCAACAAGACAGAGATCAGGGCACAGGTACATTCAGAAGGGAAACACAAGTGGTGAGACTCGAATTCCCAAACCTTCCTTCATCTCTTTCCATCTATTCATTCTTTTTAATAGCAAAAACACTGCAGGAGGGTGGAGAGGGTACTTAAATGTCCATCAGTGGGTGATTGATTAAATAAATTGTCATGCAACTATACAATGAAATAGTTCCCAACTAGAGTTTACTATCTATTTATTTATATCTGATATTGGAATAAATTGATTAACAATGTTGTTAGTTTGGGGTGTATAGCAAAGTGATTCAGTCATACATATGTGTGTATCAGTTCTTTTTCAAATACTTCTCCCACTTAAAGCACAACAGAATAATGAGCAGCATTTCCTGTGCTATACTGTAGGTCTTCACTGGTTATCCACTTTAAATATGGTAATGTGTACATGTCAGTCCCAGACTCGCAATCTACCCCTCTCCCCTACCCTTTCCCCTTGGTAAGTGTAAGTATGTTCTGTAAATCTGTGAGTCCATTTCTCTTTTTTGTATCAAGTGATATCACTTATATGCAGAATCTAAAAAGTTTTTTTTTAATGGTAACAAATTGACTCAGAGTTGACCTTTAAATAACACAGATTTGAACTATGTGGGTGCATTTATATATGAGTGTTTTCAATAGTAAATATGATAATACTACACACTCCACAGATGTAGAAGCTCACACAGATGTGGAGGACTAACCATGAGTTATACTCAAATATTTGACTGTGTGGAGGCTCAGGGCCCCTAACCCCTGCATTGTTCAAGGGTCAATTATATTTAAAAGATGTGCTGAGTGCAAGTCCAAAAAAGCAGGCAATTTGTTTATTCAATTGTTAATTGCTCTATCCAAAGTGGCTGAAAAAAAGTGTGGCAGTCAGTAGATGTTCAATAAATATTTGTTGAATATAGAAAGGAATGCTTCGCAGGTGATGCTGGTGGTGAAGAACATGCCTATCAATGCAGGAAACATAAGAGATGCCGGTTTGATCCCTAGGATGGGAAGATCCCCTGAAGGAGGGCAGGCCACCCACTCCAGTATTCTTGCCTGGAGAATTCTATGGACAGAGGAGCCTGGAGGGCTATGATCCATAATAACATAGAGCCAAGCACATCTGAAGTGACTTCCTTCATCATTCAGTTGCTCAGTCAGGTCCAACTCTTTGAAACCCCATGCCCTGTAGCATGCCAGGTTTCCTTGTCCTTCACCATCTCCTGGAGCTTGCTCAAACTCATGTCCATCAAATCAATGATGCCATCCAACCATTGCATCCTCCGTCATCCCCTTCTCCTCCTGCCTTCACTCTTTCCCAGCATCAAGGTCTTTTCTAATGAGTCAGTTCTTCTCATCAGGTGTCCAAAGTATTGGAGTTTCAGCTTCAGCATCAGTCTTTTCAATGAATATTCAGGATTGGTTTCCTTTAGAATTGATTGGTTTGATCTCCTTGAAGTCCAAGGGACTCTCAAGAGTCTTCTGCAACACCACAGTTCAAAAGCATCAGTTCTTCAGCACTCAGGTTTCTTTATGATCCAACTCTCATATCCATACATAACTACTGGAAAAATCATAGCTTCGACTATATGGACCTTTGTCAGCAAAATGATGTCTCTGCTTTTTAAGACACTGTCTAGGTTTGTCACACCTTTTCTTCCAAGAAGCAAGCATCTTTTAATTTCATGGCTGCAGTTACCTCCACAGTGATTTTGGAGCCCAAGAAAATTGTCACTGTTTCCCCATATATTTGCCATGAAGTGATGGGACCAAATGCCATGACTTCGTTTTCTGAATGTTGAGTTTTAAGCCAGCTTTTCATTCTCCTTTTTCACCTTAATCAAGAGGCTCTTTAGTTCCTCTTCACTTTCTGTCATAAGGATGGAGTCATCTGCGTGTCTGAGGTTGTTACTATTTCTCCTGGCAATCTTGATTCCAACTTGTGGTTCATTCAGCCTGGCATTTCAGAAGTGACTTAGCACACAGAAAGGAATAATTGTTATTTTTTTTAAAGTTCAAAATAGTATGAATAGTCTAATTTTATTTAAGTTTCACAAGTCCTCAAGTGTTTAGCCCTTTCCTTAAAATACTCAAAATTAACAACTCTAGCCCTAATCATTTTCAACTTTTTAGGAGTAGAGAGGGACATATTACTAAAGGAGAGGGCTAATATTCTCTTAGTGGTTGCCTGTCACCTCATTTCAATTTCCTGCTCAGCTTTTTCACAGCTCTCACCTCAGCATCTCTCTGGACTCTTCCTCCACCACTTGAACACCAGCATGGACTGTCCTTCTTTATTCCTTCTTTCACCACTAAAAAAAGACTGTTTTGAGCACTACATTTTAACTGAAGACCTGTGAACAATGGAGGGTCATTTCAGAGCAATTTGAAAACAAATATCCATCAATTCCAATCTCTCAATTCATTCCATCTGCCTTTTCCCTTTTAAGTGTCCATATGTTTGTTCTCTATATCTGTGTCTCTATTTCTGCCTTGCAAACAGATATACTAATTGGCATAAAATAGATAATTAATGAGAACCTGCTGTATAGCACAGAGAACTCTACTCAGTTCTCTGTGGTGACCTACATGGGAAAGAAATGCAAAAATGAAGGAATATATGTATATGTATAGCTGATTCACTTCACTGCACAGCAGAAACTAACACATTGTAAAGCAACCATACTCCAACAATAACTAAACATAAAAAGTATTTAAAAAGAAAAAGAAAATGAATGTCAGGCCTCACTTGCCATCCCTAAATGCATAGGCAGTCATTGACAAGGAAGCTTCTCTCCCATGCTTGTGGCCCTCCTAATCCCAACATCCCATGAATCTACCTCACCAGCTCTTTACTACCTGGGCCTATCCTCACATGTTTATCTTCCCACATCCAAGACTTTCTTCATGATGTACCCCATGCTTACTCTCATGTAGCTCTAGAAAGTGAAAGTATCTGTTAGTTTACTATGCCAGCAATTATGGTCTCTTCTCGGTCTCAAACTCTCCATCTCATTGAGCCCAGAGTCTTTCCTTTTCCTTCTCAGAGCCACTAAAGTAACCCATTTGAATATTCATTCAGAAGGACTGTTGCTGAAGCTGAAACTCTAATACTTTGGCCACCTGATGCGAAGAACTGACTCATTGGAAAAGACCTTGATGCTGGGAAAGATTGAAGGCGGGAGGAGAAGGGGACGACAGGATAAGATGGTGGGATGGCATCACCGACTCAATGGACATGAGTTTGAGCAAGCTCCAGGAGTTGATGATGGACAGGGAAGCCTGGCGTGCTGCAGTCCATGGGGTCGCAAAGAGTCGAACATGACTGAATGGAGCTGAACTGAAACCATCCTATTACTGTTTTCTCCCACCAAAATATCTACCCAAAACACTGTCTACCCCACTAGATCAACCTGCTCAAAGTGAAGGCTATTTTGGAAGCAGTAAATGCTCTAGCCTCAATACACATAAATATACTTAGGAAGAATAGGCACCAAAACATCAGCAGCAGTTATATCCGGCAGATGGGGCACCAGAGGTTGAAATCAAAAATACCTACAAAGCTTGGTAGGCAATAAAACCAATTGAATCAAACTGATGTAATATTTTTCTAAAGAAGCAAGAAAGTTTACAAGAGCATTTCTTTGTCAGATATGTGCCTGATTTACTTTTTAAAGTTGTGAATATTGATATAATGTACTCAGGTTACCTCAATGCACATAGGTTTCCCTAAAATTAATGCATATACATTGCTTCAGATTTTCATAATTAAGAGTAGTCTGCCCCAGCCTGGATGGGTGAGGAGTTTGGGATGGATGGATACATGTGTATGTATGACTAGGTCCCTTTGCTAAAACTATCACATTTTTAATCAGCTATATCTCAATACAAAATAAAAAGTAAAAAAAAAAAGAAGAATAGTCTGCCCAAATACTTAATTAGAACCCAGAAGAAACAGATCTGGAGATATTTATCAGAAACATCAAGATTCAAGTATATATGTAAACTCTTCTGATCTTTAAGTAATAGCTCATTTAAATGAAAATACTAAAATGACAAAGTTCAGTTCAGTCGCTCAGTCACGTCCAACTCTTTGAGATCCCATGGACTGCAGCACGCCAGGCTTCCCTGTCTTTCATCAACTCCCAAAGCTTGCTCAAACTTATGTCCATCAAGTCAGTGATGCCATCCAACCATTGCATCCTCTGTCGTCCCCTTCTCCTCCTTCCTTTACTCTTTCCCAGCATCAGAGTCTTTTCCAATGAGTCAGCTCTTCACATCAGGTGACCAAAGTATTGGAGTTTCAGTTTCAATATCAGTCCTTCCAATGAATACTCAGGACTGATCTCCTTTAGGATGGACTGGTTGGATCTCCTTGCAGTGTAAGGGACTCTCAAGCATCTTCTCCAACACCACAGTTCAAAAGCATCAATTCTTTGGCACTCAGCTTTCTTTATAGTCCAACTCTCACATCCAGTTGTGAGATTTTGTCACATCCAATTAAAAATGGGTAAACGATCTAAATAGACATCTCCTCAGAGAAGAAACACAGATAGTCATGAACACATGAAAAAAGATACCATTTACAGGGAAAAGCAAATTTGAAACCATAAGAAGATACCACTTCACACCCACTAGGATGTCTAGAATCAAAAAGTCAGATAACGAGTGTTGGTGAGGATGTAAAAAAATTGCAGCCTTCATGCACTTCTGGTGGAAATAGAAAACAGTACTTCAGAAACAATCTGGCAGTTTCTGAAGTGCTTTGACATAGAATTACCACATGATTCAACAACTCCACTCCTAGGTACATACCCAAGACAAAACATTCACACAGAAACTTGCACACAATATTCACAAAAGTAGAAACTCCCAGATGTCCATCATGTGATGAATGAAAAGCTAAACTGTATTATATCTATACAATGGAATATAATTTGGCAATGAAAATGCATGAGGTGCTGATATATCCTACAATAGAGAGAAATTTGAAAATGTGCTAAGTGAAAGAAGTTCACTCTCAAAAAACCACATGCTGTATGTTCCCACTTAAACAAAATGTCCAGAATGGACAAATCGATAGAGATTGAAAACAAATTAGTGGCTGCCAGAGGTTGGGAGGATCGGGGGTACATGCTTCTCCCTGAAGTAATGGAAATGTTCTAAAATTGATAGTGGTGATGGATGTGTGACTATGTGAATATACTGAAAAATTCACTAAATTGTGTATCATAAATAGGTGAATTATATGGTATATGAACTATATCTCAGTAAAACTGGTTTAAAAAAAACCACTAATGAGCCAAACAATCATATCTGCAGGCCTGACATTGCCTGCCGACTCTCCAGTTCAGGGCCTCTGCTTTATACTTCCTTATTTACTGAATGTTTTATAGTAAGCACCCACTGCCATGATAAAATGCCATAGAGCTGGTGGCTGAAAGGACAGACATGCCTCTCATCATTCTGGAGGCTAGGGTGTCCAGATCAGTGTGCTGAAAGGTAAATACCACTCTGCAGCCTCTTCTCTTGGCTTATAGGCAGCCACCATTCTCTGTATGCTCATATGACATCTTCTCTGTGCACATGAGAGGGGAGACAGCAAACAAGCTCTCTGGTGTTTTCTCTTATAAGGACACTGATCCCATCTTAAAGCCCTACTCTTAAAACTCATCAAATTTTAATTATTTATCAAAGGCCCCATCTC
This sequence comes from Redunca redunca, assembly GCA_006410935.1. Lineage (NCBI taxonomy): Eukaryota > Metazoa > Chordata > Mammalia > Artiodactyla > Bovidae > Redunca > Redunca redunca. Next base: position 152,327 of record SJYQ01000434.1, on the reverse strand, counting down.
CAAGCCATCTTATTCGGTGTTAGGGCTTCAACATGTGGATCTTGTGAGAGTGCAAACATTCTGTTCAAAATAAGCATGAATTACTCTAAAGTAACTATGCTTTTAAAAAATATTTTAATAAAAATGATGAAACCAGGACTTCCCTAGTGGTCCAGTGGTTAAGAATGTGCCTGCTAATTCAGGGGACACTAGTTTGACCCTGTTCTAGGAACTAAGATCTCACCTGCTTTGGAGGAACACAGCCTGTGCGGTGCAACTACTGAGCCCATTAGCCACATTTAAGACCCTCAGTTCAGTTCAGTCACTCAGTCGTGTCCAACTCTTTGAAACCCTGTGAACTGCAGCACGCCCGGGCCTCCCTGTCCAACACCAACTCCCAGAGTTCACCCAAACTCATGTCCATCGACTCGGTGATGCAATCCAGCCATCTCACTCTCTGTAGTCCCCTTCTCCTCCAGCCCCCAATCCCTCCCAGCATCAGGGTCTTTTCCAATGAGTCAACTCTTCGTATGAGGTGGCCAAAGTATTGGAATTTCAGCTTTAGCATCAGTCCTTAAAAGAATGCCCAGATCTGATCTCCTTTAGGAAGAACTGGTTGGATCTCCTTGCAGTCCAAGGGACTCTCAAGAGTCTTCTCCAACACCACAGTTCAAAAGCATCAATTCTTCAGCACTCAGCTTTCTTCACAGTCCAACTTTCACATCCATACATGACCACTGGAAAAACCATAGCCTTGAATAGACGGACCTTTGTTGGCAAAGTAATGTCTCTGCTTTTCAATATGCTATCTAGGTTGGTCATAACTTTCCTTCCAAGGAGTAAGTGTCTTTTAATTTCATGGATGCAGTCACCATCTGCAGTGATTTGGGAGCCCAAAAATATAAAGTCTGACACTGTTTCCCCATCTATTTCCCATGAAGTGATGGGACCAGAGGCCATGATCTTAGGTTTCTGAATGTTGAGTTTTAAGACAACTTTTTCACTCTACTCTTTCACTTTCATCAAGAGGCTCTTTAGTTCTTCTTCACTTTCTGCCATAAGGGTGGTGTCATCTGCATATCTGAGGTTATTGATATTTCTCCCGGCAATCTTGATTCCAGCTTCTGCTTCCTCCAGCCCAGCATTTCTCATGATGTACTCTGCATAGAAATTAAAGAAGCAGGGTGACAATATACAGCCTTGACGTACTCCTTTTCCTATTTGGAACCAGGCTGTTGTTCCATATCCAGTTCTAACTGTGGCTTCCTGACCAGCATATAGGTTTCTCAAGAGTTAGGCCAGGTGGTCTGGTATTCCCATCTCTTTCAGAATTTTCCACAGTTTATTGTGATCCACACAGTCAAAGGCTTTGGCATAGTCAATAAAGCAGAAATAGATGTTTTTCTGGAACTCTCTTGCTTTTTTGATGATCCAACGGATGTTGGCAATTTGATCTCTGGTTCCTCTGCCTTTTCTAAAACCAGCTTGAACATCTGGAAGTTCATGGTTCACGTATTGCTGAAGCCTGGCTTGGAGAATTTTGAGCATTACTTTACTAGCATGTGAGATGAGTGCAATTGTGTGGTAGTTTGAGCATTCTTTGGCATTGCCTTTCTTTGGGATTGGAATGAAAATGGACCTTTTCCAGTCCTGTGGCCACTGCTGAGTTTTCCAAATTTGCTGGCATATTGAGTGCAGCACTTTCACAGCATCATCTTTCAAGATTTGAAATAGCTCAACTGGAACTCCATCACCTCCACTAGCTTTGTTCGTAGTGATGCTTTCTAAGGCCCAGTTGACTTCACATTCCAGGATATCTGGCTCTAGGTGAGTGATCACACTATCGTGACTATCTGAGTCATGAAGATCTTTTTTGTACAGTTCTTCCATGTATTCTTGCCACCTCTTTTTAATATCTTCTGCTTCTGTTAGGTCCATACCATTTCTGTCCTTTATTGAGCCCATCTTTGCATGAAATGTTCCCTTGGTGTTTCTAATTTTCTTGAAGAGATCTCTAGGTTTTCCCATTCTGTTCTTTTCCTATATTTCTTTGCATTGATCACTGAAGAAGGCTTTCTTATCTCTCTTTGGAATTCTTTGGAACTCTGCATTCAGATGTTTTATCTTTCCTTTTCCCCTTTGCTTTGCTCTTCTCTTCTTTTCACAGCTATTTGTAAGGCCTCCCCAGACAGTCAATTTGCTTTTTTGCATTTCTTTTCCATGGGGATAGTCTTGATCCCTGTCTCCTGTACAGTGTCACAAACTTCATTCCATAGTTCATCAGGCACTCTATCTATCAGATCTAGTTCCTTAAATCTATTTCTCACTTTCTACTGTATAGTCATAAGGGATTTGATTTAGGTCATACCTGAATGGTCTAGTGGTTTTCCCTACTTTCTTCCATTTAAGTCTGAATTTGTCAATAAGGAATTCATGATCTGAGCCACAGTCTGCTCTCGGTCTTATTTTTGCTGACTGTATAGAGCTTCTCCACCTTTGGCTGCAAAGAATATAATCAATCTGATTTTGGTGTTGACCATCTGGTGATGTCCACGTATACAGTCTTCTCTTGTGTAGTTGGAAAAGGGTGTCTGCTATGACCAGTGTGTTCTCTTGGCAAAACTCTATTAGCCTTTGCCCTGCTTCATTCTATATTCCAAGGCCAAATTTGCCTGTTACCCCAGGTGTTTCTTGACTTCCTATATTTGCATTCCAGTCCCCTATAATGAAAAGTCATCTTTTGGGGGTGTTAGTTCTAAAAGGTCTTGTAGGTCTTCATTGAACCGTTCAACTTCAGCTTCTTCAGCGTTACTGGTTGGGGCATAGAATTGGACTACTGTGATGTTGAATGGTTTGCCTTGGAAGCAAACAGAGATCATTCTGTCATTTTTGAGACTGCATCCAAGTACTGTATTTCAGACTCTTTTGTTGACCATGATGGCTACTCCATTTCTTCTATGGGACTCTTGTTTAGGCAACGGAAAATAAATAAATATTTTAGAAAATAATGAAATCCCTCCTTCCTATACTCTGGTTTTATCCTAAAAACTGGGAGTAAGCTCCATGAGAATGGGGACTGGTGAATCTCAGCTATCTGACATAGAGTTGGCTATCAAAAATGTTTGTGAAAATAGGGAAGAGGGGAAGGAGGAGAGAGCTAATAGGGGCCTAGGACTGAACCTATTGTGGGTGGATATAGGGGTAAGGGGTGGGGATTAAGAATAGGAAGTAATTGAACCTACAAAGTTGCAGAAGTGTGGAGTCAGGCACTCTGAGACTTTCATCCTTAAATTTCACCTTCTTCATTCAGGTACCAGGGTTTGTCCAAACTGTCTTAAAGACACGCAGTGAATTGATGTGCAAGTAATTCATCACTGTAGGTAATCCTTGTGCCCTGCCTTAAGTGATTCCAAATGACACAGATGCAGCAAGGTTGTCTACACATGGACATGAATCAGGTCATTGAATTATAGTTCAAATAGCAGAACTAGACCAAGACTCTTTGAAATGAGACAACAGTGACCTGCTTATCGTGGGGTGCTCTCGGTGGACTCTGACACACCTCATGTGGCAGCATGGAGTGAAGTCAAGGGCACGAGATGTTATGAAAGCAGCTGTGGGATTCTGTCCAGGATGCAGGAGTGCCTTAATACCTGTGCCTTGTCTGTTAGGAAACACAAGAATTTCAGTTTTCATAGCTTTGCTGTGAAAGGAGCATTCCTGTGAGCTGTGCCGCTGATCACATCCCCGACGTGCTCCTCAAACATTTCAATCTCTCCCCAACACATCTGACAACCTCACTCTCTTTCTTCCCCTCATGCTCTGCCCTGTTTCCTAAATGAATCTTCAAAGGTCTGGCCTGACATATCTTACTTCCTAACAGTAAATATATCCAAAGCAATAACCAACATTATTGCTGTCAAATCACACAAGCAAGGAAATCAGCATCGGGGAGAGAGTTCCAAGAAGCAGCACAGAAATCGGTGCTACGTTTCAAAGTGTCCCTAAAAAAGACACAATGCTAGGCTTCCCTGGTGGTTCAGTGGTGAAGAATCTGCCTGCCATTGCAGGGTACACGGGTTCGATCCCTGGTCTGGGAAGATGAGATCCCACATGTCTTGAAGCAGCTGGGCCTGTGCACCATAACTACTGAGCTCTTAAAGTCCAAGAGCCACAAACTACTGAAGTGTGAGCACCCTAGGGTCTGTGCTCTGCAACAAGAGAACCCACCACAATGAGAAGCCTGTGCACAGCAACCACACAGCAACAAAGACCCAGTATAGCCAAAAATATATAATAAATAAATATATTTTTTTAAAAGACATAATGCCTCATATCTGTATAGATCTTTACACATGACAAGCACTTTCCCATGTTTATCTTATCTCATCTTTTTGAATCTTTCAGAAGACGGTACTGTCTTCTGAAAGCTGAAGCTCAGAGAAGGGACATGGCACAAAACATTTAAGACTGAACGGAGTGTTCACACTGTGCAGACACTGCTGTTGCTGCTTAGGTGTGTGAACCCACTTAACGCTCAGGACAACTCTGGCAGAAGGTACCGTTGTTACTCAGTGAGGAGATGGAGCACCAGGGCGCCCTGTAACCCTAAGTCAAGATCTCACAAGCTTGCAAAGAAAGCAGTAGGAGAGTGGGGATGTGAACCCAGCCCGGCCATCTCCTGAGCACACAGGCTCATCGTCTGGGCTCATCTGCCTCCCTCCGTGTGAGTGGCAGAAACCATTCTGTGATGCCAGAACTCCTGTACCATCTGTTCGTCCAGATCATTACTATTGTTTGTGATGGCACCGAGGCAGTGGGAGCGTTGGAATTTCAATAAAGGTAAATGATTCATGACCTTGTTTTCCGAACTTTTATATCCTAAAACTAAGCATGCATGCACACACACACTCGACTTGTATGAATTGATGACATTCTTTTGATGATTCAAAAAAAAAATCTTACTCACTACTCTTTGGAGAAAAAGGATAGTGTGGGTCTTCCCAACTCTCCTCAAAAAAGCTTCATGAAGGAGATGCAGGAGTTGGAGCCTGAATAGAATGGTCAGGCAGGTGGAGAGTGGGGGCTTGGGGGAAAGTAAACAGATCAAGACATGCTCATTTTGCTTCTATTATCATGTGCATAATTCTGGTAGCTGTGAAAATGGCCTTTTCATGGATATTTCCCTCAAAGAGCTTGCACTGTCAAGGAGACAAGCCCTACAGATATAAAATAATTAAGAGAACTCCACTAACACAATTGCGAGAGAGTGTGGTATTGACAAGTGATTCTCATTTTGGACTTGAAGATCTATGGCCAGGTACAGTTACTATACACAAACTCTGTAGTGGCATGTGACAGCCTGCAAGCATCCTTTTTTACATGCCTGTGTGTGTGTGTGTGTGTGTGTGTGTGGCAAGGAAGTGTCTGATTGTGATTATACTTTTATTCTCTATTGACTGAGAATATATATATGTGTGTGTAGATAAAACCAAGAGCACCCTGGAATAAGTATACTGCATCCAAGGGTACAGGACCTTCATGTTTTAAGGAAAAAAAAATGAGACAGGATGAGAAGTTGTGGGACTGAGCATAGACAATGAAGAGCTAGTGAAATGTGAACTGAAAGAAGAGCATGAGATGTTCATAGCAAAGGGAATACAGAGCAGATGAAAGCATCACTTCTGAGTTGGTGGGGTCCACAAGGAGTAAATGGCAACCCACTCTAGTATTCTTGCATGGAAAATCCCATGGACGCAGGAGCCTGGTTGGCTACCGTCTGTGGGGTCGCAAAGAGTTGGACACGACTGAGTGACTTCACTTTCACTTTCACAGAGAGTAATGATATTTTCTAATATTTATTTTATTTCTTTATTTTGGCTGCTATGGGTCTTAGCTACAGCTGATGGGATCTTTTTTGCACCAAGTGGGTTTCTTAGTTGCAGCAGGTCGACTCTTAATTGAATGCATGAGGGCCCTAGCTCTCAAACCTGGGTCTCCTGCCTTGAGAACATGGAGTCTTACCCACTAGACCATCAGGGAAGTCCTCAGTAATGCCATGTTTAAGCTCTACTTTTTTCATGGTTTCCTCTCTTAATAATCTTACATAGTTAGGCAAGGACTTACTTGGAAGGACTTCCCTGGCAGTCCAGTGGTTCAGACTTTACCTTCCAATGCAGGAGGCATGAGTACAACCCCTGGTCAGGGTATATCCCAAGTCCCACATGACTTACAACCAAAAAAACAGAGCATAAACAGAAGCAATACTGTAACAAAGTCAATAAACACTTTTTAAAAAATGGCCCACATAAAAAAATCTTTACAAAATTGTTTCTTTTAAAAAAAACTACTTGTAATAGAATGGCTTCTTATAATTTTGTGGCCAAATGTATCATGAAAATTATTCAAATTGCTATATTTTTCCACCACAATGTTTCTAGACCATGTAGGTAATCCATCAGTTCAGTTCAGTTCAATCACTCAGTTGTGTCTGACTCTTTGTGACCCCATGAATCGCAGCATGTCAGGCCTCCCTGTCCATCACCAACTCACGGAGTCCACCCAAACCCATGTCCATTGTATCAGTGATGCCATCAAACCATCTCATCCTCTGTCATCCCCTTCTCCTCCTGCCCTCAATCTTTCGAGCATCAGGGTCTTTTCAAATGAGTCAGCTCTTCACATCAGGTAGCCAAAGTATTGGAGTTTCAGCTTCAACATCAGTCCCTCCAATGAACACCCAGGATTAATCTCCTTTAGGATGGACTGGTTGGATCTCCTTGCAGTCCAAGGGACTCTCAAGAGACTTCTTCAACACCACAGCTCAAACGCATCGATTCTTCTGTGCTCAGCTTTCTAGTAGTGACGTATGAACTAGGCCAGATGACCACTGACACAGCCTTTACATCCTTACTGGTAGAGAAACTCTAAAGTGAAAGCTATAATGTCACATACAGATTTCAGTAACTCCTCAAAGACAAAAATAGGTATATATCTAAGATTCTTTTCAACAAGATGTGGTTAAATGTATCTTGCCATGTCTGGAGTATTTAGCCCTCTGGGGGGAAATAAAGGCAGCATTACATCAAATACCTCAGTAATCTGCCTGTTTATTACATCATTATTTTGAGAAGTACCAGTGATTCTTTCTGATTTTCCAAAGAACATGAAACAGTAGTGGAAGGAATGATTCTGAGAGTGCAGGGCAAATTTTTAGCTTTATAGCTTGACAACTGAGATTACACAGACAACATTCAGTTTCCCATGTCCTCAAGCTTATAATATTTTACATCCTAAAAGACCTTGTGTTGTTTCCCAGCTTCAAGACAAGGGTCCTAAAGAGAAAAAGGGATGTTAGACACTTTAAGGTATCCCTAGTGAGCCAGAGGAATGAAGGCAGAGCTAGAGGTGGAGGAATTACATTGTTTCACAAGAGAAAGTGGGAGGGGGAGGGAAAACGAATTTGTCAGCTACTGTTGTAATGATGCAGCATAATAACTGCTACTGCTAAATCACGTCAGTCATGTCTGACTCTGTGTGACCCCATAGATGGCAGCCCACCAGGCTCCTCCGTCCCTTGGATTCTCCACGCAAGAAAACTGGAGTGGGTTGCCATTTCCTTCTCCAATGCATGAAAGTAGAAAGTGAAAGGGAAGTTGCTCAGTAGTGTCCGACTCCTAGCGAACCCATGGACTGCAGCCTACCAGGCTCCTCCGTCCATGGGATTTTCCAGGCAAGAGTACTGGAGTCAAAAATCAGGGGGGTGAAACACCAGCATTGCTTCTTTATACACAGGTCTTTCGCTTTGCAGACATGACTGCTCCAGGCTGTGGGTTGGTTCTAGAATGCACGCTGGGACCAAACCCACTCTAGCCATCTTTCATCTTCCTTGAACAAGTATGGACGAGTGACTGAAACAAGTTCTTTCTGATACTCAGCCACCTGGGTCACTATCACAACCAAAAATCAAATGTGAGAAAAACCTGGAACTACTTAAGACTCTCTTGAGATGTAAGAAAAAGAAAAAACTACCAGTCATGATCTGGGAAATATGATTTTCTCCAAACAACCTTCCTGATCTCACACCCTTGCTCCTACCTCCTAAGTATACTTTCCAATGAGTTTCTGAACTGTCTCTACTTCTTCAAGTCTACTAATACATGGCTAAACTCATAAGTCAAAAAAAAAAGGATATTGAAGAAAGAAACAAAGATAAAAGGCCACATTTGATAATAAGCCGCAGACACCACTATGTAAATCACTTTATTCTTTCTGAGCATCAGTCTCTACAAAATGGGACTTTTGACCATAGACAATGTTGGCAGCCTAAAAGCAGTAAAGAAACTGGATGGAAGGGAATGTAATTCCAAAGTCTTGAGTATCTTCCTGAGAGAAATGCTAGCATTAAACAAATTTAGCAACATCCTCTTCTTAAATAAAAATCACCACTACAAGAGTTTCTAAAGGCCAAGTCTGAACCAAAAATAAATATGTTAGTAGATATTTATTGGAACAATTGCCCTGAGAAACAGGTTTCACTTTGCAGGTGAATTTTTTCTCTCTGAGGGTAGGTTCAGGGTAGGAAGAGATATCAGCAACAGGAATGAGGAAGGTCACTGATGACTTAGAGGAGGCAGATTTTTCTTGGAATGGCACACAGACTGCTAGAAACTTCAGTCCCACTACTTCCTTTCTCTCTAGCTCCATTTCTTCTCCACACTTGGCAAGTGTGGGCCCCGTGCAAATGAGTGACATAGGGGGTCAGGAGGTGTGAGCCAGCAGGGCCCACTCAGGGGTACTGGGGGCATTGGGGTCTGCCTGGGTCATGGCAAGTAGCTGAGTGTTGCCTTCAGCCTTCTACAGATCAATTTCACTTGTCAAACAAAGGAGCTGCCATGAGCTTCCTCCTACAACCTCCTCACCTTGAATGATGAATAGCAGAGCAGGGTGGTGGAGCAACCCATCCCTGCCATTTCCGCTTGTGCTATTGAGTTTGGGAGATGTTGTTTTTCCACTGGCCTTCAGGCTCAGAGCAAATGCCTGGACATGCAGAGACAGCACATTGTCGTGCTGATCACCAGAGACTTGCCAACTCTTGGCCAAAGAGGAGGCGGCTAAGACTGGAAAATCAGCTTGGTGGGAGGCACCTGGTAGGCAGCAAGCTCTCTTATACCAAGCAGTGAAAACAAGTAAGGAAGAGCTAGCCTCGGGCTAGCAGGGGAATCAGGGCCCCAGCTCCCATCTTGCTGCCAGCTGAAGCCCGAAACTGTTTCCCTGATAACGTGGGCCAAATATGCCCCAGTCCTTTGGGAACACCTTGCAGCATGTGGAATGGGGCCAGACCCACAAGCCCAGAGACAAAATGAGCTTCAGGATCACAAAGCTGCCAGCTGGACGGTATCTATGCCCTGAGTGTTTTCTTGGTTTGCTTTTCTCACATTCTCCTTCAGTACTCACTACAGTAACTGAGTCTTTTCATATCAGCCTATCTCAGTGGTGGAACTTTGCAGAGAAGACAGAGCTCCCCCAACCCAGAGCTGTATGAGGTGGCATGGTCACTCCAGGAGAGAGTGTCTCAGAGGTGATAGACTTGGAGCTGCTTGGTTCAGGTGGTTTTCCCCATCAGAAAACTGGTAGATTTTCACGTTAATGGAGGACTGTCCCTCCCACAAAGAATGGCATGCTATTCCTTGTGTAGGGAGGAAGCTCCCTTAGGGGCTAATAATGTGGTTTCTGGAATTAGACCTAGGACTCAATTTGGTGGGCTTCCCCAGTGGCTCAGTGGTAAAGAATTTGCCTGCAATGCAGGAAATGCAGAAGACATAGGTTTGATCCCTGGGTCAGGAATATCCCCTAGAGAGGGGCAAGGCAACCCACTCCAGTATCCTTGCCTGGACAGAGAAGCCTGGCCGGCTATAACTGAAGCGACTGAGCATGCATGCATGCACTAAATTTGGTCCTACCACTTACAGCTGTGTGGTCTTGAATAAGTCACTTAATTACTGAAACTACTTTTCTCATCTATAAAATGGAGATAATAATTGTAATTTAAAGGTTGTTGTAAGGATTAAAGTAATGCTTGTAAAATTCTTGGCACAAGGCCTGGAAGAACTGAATACATATTTATCATTATCACATTATTATTATTATCATTACTCCTTATTCTTCCTAGAAATTTGGAGAACAGAGGTGATACTCAAAACTTTAGAGTGGAAGAAATTGTTAATTCCTTCATCTTTCTCTCCTATTTCAGTCTCCCCATGCTTCATGAACTGCTGGCTCCAAATAATTTAATAAGTTAACATTTTCCAAGATGGGAGGAACAGTCATTGGAAGTTCACAAAGCTCTTTCGTGAAGCAAGTTGACTCCTCAACAACTGAGGCAACAAATGTTCCTCAGCTGCATCATAAAAACCAAATGCCCCTCATGGTTTTCTGATGCAAGATTAAGGTCTTAATATTGATTACATCATTTAAAAAAGTGAGAAACAGATATCCCCTTCACCAACATTACAGTTTAATTTTGCAGGACAAGCTTCCTGTATTAAGCGTACAGTTTAAGAATCCATGATTCACAACTATTATGGAGAACAGCAAGAAGATGCCTTTAAAAAACTAAAAATAGAGCTGCCACATGATCCAGCAATCCCACTCCTGGACATATATCCAGAGAAAACCATAATTCAGAAGGATGCATGCATCCCAATGTTCACTGAAGCACAATTTACAACAGCCAGGTCATAGAAGCAACCTAAATCCGTTGGCAGAGGAATAGATTTTTTAAAAAGATGTGGTATATAGACACAATAGAATATTATGCAGTCATTAAAAAGAACCAAATAATGTCATTTGCAACAACATGGATAAACCTAGGGATTATTACACTGAGTAAATAAGTCAGACAGAGAAAGACAAATATCATATAATATTACTTATATGTGGAATCTAAAAAAATAAATAATACAAATGAACTTACAAAACAGAAACAGAATTACAGATATAGCAAACAGACGTGATTACCAGGGAGGGAATGGGGGAGGAATAAATTGGGAAATTGGGGTAGTTTTCTTTACTGCAGGCTAGACCAGTTATTTTGGACTTTCCATTGGGTCCTAGGTACTTTAAAACTACTATATACAAAATATATAACTAATAAGGACCTGGACTTTCTAGGTGGTACAGTGGTAAAGAATCCACCTACGAATACAGAAGATGAAAGAGACATGAGTTTGATCCCTGGTTTGCAAAGATCCCCTGGTGAAGGAAATGGCAACCCACTCCAGTATTCCTGCCTGAAAAATTCCATGGACAGAGGAGCCTGGCAGGTTACAGTCCAATGGGACGCAAAGAGTCGAACATGACTAGGAGACTAAGCAGACACTCGGTAAGGACCTACCGTATAGCACATAGAACTCTTCTGTATAGTCTGTGATGACCTATATGGGAAAAGAATCTTAAAAAGTGTGTGTATACATATATATATATATATATATTTGCATATAACTGATTCACTTTGCTGTACAGCAGAAATTAACACAACATTGTAAATCAACTATACTCAAAAAAATATTTTTTTAAAGAAAGAAAAACAGGAAAGGATAAAACCATGGTTAGAATTCTTCCCACATTATCCTTCTGCATCCCTCAGTAAAATTCTACTATTAAGACAAAAAAAAAGGAGTCCATAATTCATGACTCCTGATGAGGGACCATTGAAAGGAAAAGTTAAATTGGAGAAACAATATCCCCCATCCGTTGAACTGAAAATTCTCCTTTCCCATACTCAGTACAACAAGATTCACTAAGTAAAAGAAGATAAGAGAGAGATGCTCCAAACTGCCAGATATTTTCCTTTGATAAGTGGTATTTTTAGATAAGTGGAAAAGGACAGGGAAGTTTGGGGCATAGAAGTGGAGACCATGAGGGCAGGAAGGTCAGCTTAGAAGAAAAAGGAAATGTCGCCAGGNGACACCCCACACACACACACACACACACACACACACGCGCGCACACACACACACACACACACACGCGCGCGCACACACACACACGCGCGCACACACACACACGCACACACACACACACGTTTTAAAGTACCTAGGACCCAGAGCAAAGTCCAAAATAGCTGGTCTAGTCTGCAGCAAAGAAAACTACCTATATCTGCCAACTGTGGAACGCCAATTTTGGAGAGACTAAAGATACCAGCGAGGAGATCAAACCAGTCAATTCTAAGGGAAATCAACCCTGAATACTCACTGGAATGACTGATGCTGAAGCTGAAGCTCCAATACTTTGGCCACCTGATTCGAACAGCTGACTCATTGGAAAAGACCCTGATGCTAGGAAAGATCGAAGGCAAAGGAGAAGAGGGCAGCAAAGGATGAGATGGTTGGATGGCATCACCAGTTCAATGGACGTGAACTTGGATGAACTCCAGGAGATGGTGAGGGACTGGGAGGCCTGGCGTGCTACAGTCCCTAGGGCCACAAAGAGTCAGACACAACTTAGCGCGTGAACAACAACAAAAGATACCAGGTGGGAAGGGGAAGGAAAGTGTCCTGTTTTGTCCTATTTCCTCCCAAGCTGAGAGGCAGCAACAAAAAAAATCAAGTGAAATGCATTTTAAAATTCCACATAGAGATCAATAGTATGGGCTAATGAGGCCAGGAAAATCAGGAAAGTCAGGACAGACTCAATGAGTCAGAGAAACACTAATGTGACAGGTGGAGAGGGTAGAAAGTAGGTAAAGCTGAGATAAAATAATAATCACTAAAGAAATCAAATTAGAAAGCAAAAGTTTCCCCCACCTAAAGATAGGCTTAGACAATTATAGGAAATCACCTCAGCAGTTTTACTAAAACTTCAAGTAACTAATAGTATAAATGTTACAGAAATTGCCTCAGTGACGAGAAAAAGTGAGGAAGCTACCTGACTCATTTTGGAATGCCAGTATAACCTAGTGGGCACAACTGGATTGTAAGAGGACAACAAGAGAAAATTGATATCTGTTTCTCTTACGAGCACAGGTTCAAAAATATGAAGTAAATAATAGTACATCAAATTCAGTAGCTTCTGTTTAAAAATGAATGAGAAGGGTTATCTTAATGTTAAAGTTTCAGGTTTTTATCAAAAGAAAGCAGCTATAATTTTAAAAAGAAATCAGAGGAGAACTTAACAGTGTTTGCTTTATTTTGCCAAACTGGCCCCAAACTCCATTTCATAATATCAAGATTCAAAGAATGCTTATAGTGCATTTAAACAGGATTTTAAAGTATTGCCTAATGCTTCGCTCACCATGATCTTATCACAGTCAACAGGAAGGAGAAAAAGGGGAAGTGGGGCATGACCTCCTCATTGAAAGACACTCCTCAAAGTCTCACAGAACACATTCATTTACATACATTTTGCTGGAGTTTAATGAAATGTCCACCCTCAGCAGCAAATGCAGCAGGGAAATGTGGCCTTTGTTCCAGGCAGCCCCGTTCCCACTTAAGGGAGGAGATCTCCTCCTAAAATAGTTCTGTTTTTGAGTCACTCAGTTGTGTCCAATTCTTTGTGACCCCAGTGGACTGTAACCCACCAGCCTCCCCTGTGCATGGGATTTTCCAGGCAAGAATACTGGAGAGGGTGGTCATGCCCTCCTCCAGGGGATTTTCTCAACCCAGGGATCAAACCTGTGTTTCCTAAATTACAGGCAGATTCTTTACCGTGAGCCACCAGGACTTCCCTCCTAATATAGATGATAGATAGATGATAGATAGATGGAGAGGAAGAACAGGAAAGCTAGGATTGGGAAGAGTAGGACAAGGGTAGAGCCCCCAGGCATGTATCTCCACTTCTGGACTGACCCATGTTGCACTGAAGGCTTTCAACACACACAGGAACCATCATCGAGGCCCCTTTCTGTTACTCTTCCCATTTCAGCAAGATCCCCACCTCAAGCCATCTAGTAATCTCTAGTCACAAGAAACACAGACACACTGTCCCCTGGAGTTATGGGGAAGTGATTTATTAACTAACAGGATGAATAAAAAATAAATAAAAACATACATTTATTTGGAAAAAGAAATGGCAACCCAATCCCATATTCTTGCCTGGAGAATCCCATGGACAGAGTAGCCTGGCAGTCCATGGGGTTGCAAGAGTTGGACACAACCTAGTGACTAAACTACCACTACCAAACACATACATAATCTTAGGCCAGGCCGGTGCACACAGACAAGACCTGCCTTCATTCAGCACTGCGCAGGTCCTGCATTCCATGGACCTGGAGCACAGAGTGGAGAGTGGAGGCGGTAGGGGCTGAAGCAGCCAATGAGCAATGCAGCAGGGCAGCCTGGATGTCTGGAATGAAACTGCAAGCAGGATCGAAAGGAGGAAGTTCCAGGAGGACGAGCCAGGGGTTCCAAGTCTCCGGCCAGGTAGAAGGATAACAGTATGCTGGGACTGCAGACATTATGTCCTGGAAATCGAGCTTCATGCCCCAGCTCTTCTGTGATCCTCATTCATGAACAGATTGTACTTAGCCAGGTGCACCGGGCGCCAGTATTGATCTGGCCTGTGAATAGTTCCCCCACCATGTTGGCAATGAACCTGTCTTCAATCTCTCCCAAATGGTGACTCATCATGACCCTCAGCCATTCTCCTGGGCTTGCACACTTGGATGGCTTTAGTGATCAAATTGATCTGCCTAAACTTCAGCCTCAAGGGAGACAACAAGATAGGCCCTAACAAAGTCCTGGTCTCCAGTGATGTATCAGTAAGACTTAAAGTCTGAAAGTGATATCTGCTACCATGAAAAACTCTGAGGTGGCAACGTTCATCCTGATGACAATCTTTTCTATGTAGCCAGCCTTGTCAGTGGCTGCATTTACCAGCTCCAAGGCTTTGATTGCAAGCTTCTGATCTCTAGAATTCAGGGGGGAAAGCCATGGTCATCTCGCACACTGGTGGCATCTTTGCCATGCTATTCCTAGATGAGTGTGTGATAGACCTCCACCTTGAGTCGCATGACATCCTGAAAGCTCTCAGCACCCATCAGTTTAGTTCAGTTCAGTCACTCAGTCGTGTCTGACTCTTTGCGACCCCATGAACTGCAGCACGCCAGGCCTCCCTGTCCATTACCAACTCCCAAAGTTCACTCAAACTCACGTCCATCAAGTCAGTGATGCCATCCAGCCATCTCATCCTCAGTCATCCCCTTCTCCTCCTGCCCCCAGTCTCTCCCAACATCAGAGTCTTTTCCAATGAGTCAACTCTTCACATGAAGTGGCCAAAGTACTGGAGTTTCAGCTTCAGCATCATTCCTTCCAAAGAAATCCCAGGGCTGACCTCCTTCAGAATGGACTGGTTGGNTTTCACTTTCATCAAGAGGCTTTTTAGCTCCTCTTCACTTTCTGCCATAAGGGTGGTGTCATCTGCATATCTGAGGTTATTGATATTTCTCCCAGCAATCTTGATTCCAGCTTCTTCCAGCCCAGCATTTCTCATGATATACTCTGCATATAAGTTAAATAAGCAGAGTGACAATATACAGCCTTGACGTACTCCTTTTCTTATTTGAAAGCAGCCTGTTGTTCCATGTCCAGTTCCTACTGTTGCTTCCTGACCTGCATATAGCTTTCTCAAGAGGCAAGTCAGGTGGTCTGGTATTCCCATCTCTTTCAGAATTTTCCACAGTTTCTTGTGATCCACACAGTTAAAGGCTTTGGCATAGTCAATAAAGCAGAAATAGATGTTTTTCTGGAACTCTCCTGCTTTTTCCATGATCCAGCGGATGTTGACAATTTGATCTCTGGTTCCTCTACCTTTTCTAAAACCAGCTTGAACATCTAGAAGTTCATAGTTCACGTATTGCTGAAGCCTGGCTTGGAGTATTTTGAGCATTACTTTACTAGAGTGTGAGATGAGTGCAATTGTGCAGTAGTTTGAGCAGTCTTTGGCATTGCCTTTCTTTGGGATTGGAATGAAAACCCATGGGGAGGATCTAAACTCCTGTGTGGTCAGCTTGTTCCCAGCATGAGAGCCACCACTGATCATGTTGAAGGCACAGGCAGGATGAGATCGGAGTTCTTGGCCAGCTGAGCAATGTGGTGGTGAAGAGGCAATTCCTGTTCAGCTGCCCCTGCTTTACACATGGCCAAGGACACATCCAAGATGGCTTTGCCCACAAACTTGGACTTGTCCTCAATCTCATCCAAGTTCAACATCAGGTTGTCCAGCTTCTCAAGTTCCATCACAGAGGGACACAAGCTGATGAGGGTGCAGATGGTGGCAATGTTGATGTGGTCCATTGCCTTCAGAACACCATTGTTTTGCAGTTTGTCCCTATCCCTTAGATCCAGGGCCTCAGAGATAACAGTGGAGGCTCCACTGGGTACTGCCGCCTGGAAAAGACCTGAGAGGGGAACATGGAACGAGGAGGAAGACGGAGGACACTACAGTGACCAGAGGGTCCTCAGCCTTCTAGCTCTGCACTCCTGCAGCCACATCCAGCCTTCTCCACATACTGCTCCTTAATACGCCCCCTCCCACTCAGACACGGAGGCAGATGCACAAGCAACGGCCTCCTCATCTGCCCAATTGGAACCCCACATGCACAAATAGGAACCCGAAGAAATGTAGCTATGCAGGCAGCACACACAATATACACACACAGCGCACACACAGGGGGAAGAGGCAGGATGCATCTCCAAAAACCTGCTATTGTTTAGGGAAAGTTGAAGATGCATTTCAAACCATCAGTCCCATTCTTGGAACTAGAGAAACTCCCCTACTTATGAGCAAGAAACATAAGGAAGGAATACCACAGTAGCATTATTTGTCAGTGTGAAAATCAGAAACAACCTCATGCGTGTCAAGGAGAATGGTTTCTTTACACGAGGTATATTCAATATTCATTCAATACTATATTACATAATGCTAAAATGAATGATCTCTAGGTCATGTATAAGGCAATATGTATCAAAACAGATAAATCTTAAAAATGTAATGTAAAATCTAGTACTATCTACACAAGCTTTGAAAATGTAACACTTTAAGGATTACCTAGGAGTCTTTTGGTGGGGTGGGGAAAGAGTATATACATGTATATAAATGGAATAAAGTGTGAAAATGTACTTGAGAATGATAAATACAAGATTCATGATGGAGGTCACTTCTTAAAAATGAAGGGAAATGGGATCTGGGAGTGTTACAAGAAGTACTTCAACTATATTAATGGGTAACCAGGGGTCTTTTTTGCTACTGTACTTATCTGCTATCGATTAAATATGTCAGAATTATAAATATTAAAAATTTACTGCAGCTGAATTTACTAGTAACCTGTAATCTTAAAGCTGTCTCTCTCACAAAAAGGCCAATATTTGTTTCAAAAACATAATTTTTTGGATAGAGTATTATACATGTAAAGAGGTTTCCTGACTTATGAAACAGTTTCCTTTTAAAAAACTCCGAAGAATATCCTTAAATTTCATTATGTAGCAATTCTGTTTAACCCCACATACTTGCAAATTCTTGGGAAATACTTCTGTTGATATGAATTTAAAGACCTGTTAGTCAACAGTAATATAGTAAATTATTAAAGGAAGAGATAAATACTTATCCAAATTGTTCAGACAACTGGAAGAAAAAAATATGGTTAGTTCTTTTAACAAAAGTTTACCAAAATGTAATCGTTTCAACTGTGCACACATTAACTGCTCTAACTGGCATGTTTATGCAACAAAAGTTTGCTAATATAGTATTATTCACAGGGGATGTGTTCCAAAAACACCAGTGGATGCCTGAAACCACAGATAGTACCAAACTGTAAAAATACTGCTTTTTCTATATATACATCCCTTTGATAAAGTTTACTCTTTAGGCACAGAAAGAAATTAACAATACTAACTAAAAGTAATTATATACTGTAATAAAGTTATGTGAATGTGCTCAGTCACTCAGTCAGGTCTGACTCTGCAACCCCGTGGATGTAGCCCAGGCTCTCTGTCCATGGAATTCTCCAGGCAAGAATAATGGAATGGGTAGCCATCCCTTCTCCAGGGGATCTTCCCAACAGAGGGATCCAGCCTGTGTCCCCTGCGTCTCCTGCATGGGCAGGCAGGTACTTTACCACTGAGCCACTTGGGAGCCAAAAAGTTATGTGAATCCCACTTCTCCTTCCAAACATCTTGTCCAAGTTTAATGTCTTTTCTATCTTCACTAAGCACTTATCATACATGCCTGTGCCATAACTTCTGCAGTTTAAAGCACAACAGCAAAACTAGTACAAATTTCTTTTTCCTCCTTTCCACAGTTTCGTGGAGAATTGTTCTTACCATAGATTTCAGCAATCTCAGCATATGATTTTTTTTCTTTCCTTATTAAGTCAAAAACTTTTGCCTTTTCACTTGAAGAAATCATTTTACAGCTCCCGTTTGGCATATCTGATTCCAGCAACACTACTCGTGTGGTTTGGGGCCATTATTATCGATAAAGGAAGGGTTATTTGAACACCAGCACTGAGAACTGCAACAGTTGACCTGATAACCCAGACAGCCTCTAAGTGACTAACTGATAGGAAACACTGAACAAAGGGATGGAGCAGGTGGGATGGAGTGGGATGGCGCAAGATTTCATCACTCTAGAAAAAAATGGGTACCATTTAAAACTTACAAATTGTTTACTTTGGGAATTTGTCATTTAGTATTTTCAAACTGTGATTGACAAGGATTAACTGGAACCACAGAAAGTGAAACTGAGGATATGAGGAGTATCTCTGTAACTCCAGTTAAATTCTACAGAAATTGCTACTTTCAACTTTACAATATTTGAGATAAGACAGTGATATAGTAAAGAAGACTCAATAAAATTTATCTTCTCCCCTCTTCATTTCTTGTGTGGACCTTAAGTTTTAACCTGTGCATGTACTAAGATATATGAAAACTATCAAACAAGACATCTTAGCCAGTGGAAAAACCCCAGACTGAGGAGTGAGTAAGACTTGGATTTCATTCCAAGCCCTGCCACTCTCTAAATGTTTGACCTAACTTGAGAAGTTTCTCTATACTGAGTTTCAGCTTCCTTGTCTATTAAATTAAGATAACAATATCTACCTTATAAAGCAAAGGATCAATGAATACACTCATGTGTAAAATGTAAACAGACATACAACGCATATCAGCAAATTGGATTTTTAATCTAGAATATAATGTACATTAATTATATTTTATGGGCTTCCCTCATAGCTCAGTTAGTATGCAGGAGACCCGGGTTCAATTCCTGGGTCAGGAAGATCCCCTAGAGAAGGAAATGGCAACCCGCTCCGGTATTCTTGCCTGGAGAATCCCATAGACAGAGGAGCCTGGCAGGCAGTCTATGCGACTGACAGTCTATGGGTTTGCAAGAGTCGGACACTACTAAGCACACACAGCAGTAATTATATTTTATAGAAATATGTACATTTTATTTTTATTTTCTAATTGAAGTATAATTGATTTACAATGTTTCAGATATACAGCAAAGTGATTCAGTTATACATGTGACTCAGCTGGTAAAGAATCTGCCTGCAATGTGGGAGACTTGGGTTCGATCCCTGAGTTGGGAAGATTCCCTGGAAAAGTGGGGAAGATCCCCACTCCAGTATTCTGGCCTTGAGAATTGCATGGACTGCTTAGTCAATGGGGTCACAAAGTGTCAGACATGACTGAGTACCTTTCACTTTCACTTTTGTGTATATATAATATATATTCTTTTTCAGATTCTTTTCCATTATAGGTTATTCAGTTCAGTTCAGTTCAGTCACTCAGTCATGTCCGACTCTTTGTGACCCCATGAATCACAGCACACCAGGCCTCCCTGTCCATCATCAGCTCCTGGAGTTCATCCAGACTCACATCCATCGAGTCAGTGATGCCATCCAGCCATCTCATCCTCTGTCGTCCCCCTCTTCTCCTGCCCCCAATCCCTCCCAGCATCAGGGTCTTTTCCAATGAGTCAGCTCTTCACATGGGGTGGCCAAAGTATTGGAGTTTCAGCTTTAGCATCATTCCTTCCAAAGAGATCCCAGGGCTGATCTCCTTCAGAATGGACTGGTTGGATCTCCTTGCAGTCCAAGGGACTCTCAAGAGTCTTCTCCAACACCACAGTTCAAAAGCATCAATTCTTTGGTG